>CM060562.1:20524085-20566585 GCA_030625065.1 Alectoris magna
TTATTTAACGGTGATCTTCTATGCAGACTAAGTAAATCTGTAGTTAGTTTGGTGGAGGTTGCTGGGAGATGATCCTTCCTTCACAGATTGTCTGAGGAGCTAGACAAGAGCCATATCATTTCAGAGTGACCTTGGTGTTAGGACACACTGATATTTTAGGCAATGTTCTTTTAATTTTTGCAAATTTGTAACATTAGTTATGGTTCAGTACCAGTATCAAGATCATTAGTATTAAGTCAAATACTTTTGGATTCACAGGGCAGCAATTGCAGTAGCTTCTCCAACTATTTATTGGTAAGTTTTACTTCGACTTTGCCATCATCTCAGAGTCCTTTGGCCAAATCTTTACTTCACTAAAAGCAGAAAAAATCCACTGTTCTTAATTTATTCTCTTCAGCCATGGAAGCCAAGACTCTACCCTCCGTGAGTCTATTGACTTAAAAATCCAACCTCCTGGAAAAGCTGCTATTTATATGAAAGTTGCTAAGTTGGTATAGAAATATTTCAGAGTATGCTTGACTTAAGTGGATATGTTTTGACCAACCAAACTTCATACCTGTTTTTAAAAATATTTCATCTAGTCATTCCCCAAGGAGAAACTTGCCATAGAATAAATCTGGAAGACTAGCTAAAGAACAGAAGTTACTGAAAGATGTCAGTCTTGTAACAATGGCAAAATAACATTTTTTTTTTTTTTTGCTCAAAACAGAGAGAAAAGTAAATGGTAAACATCAGTTGTCTCTTTATTGTTTAGTTATAGCAATTCTCAGTTTTCAATAAATGTTTATCAACCAAAGAATGATAGAGTCCTTAACAGAAAAATTGATACAATGTCAACAAATTCAATGTAGAATTATTTTATACTATCAGTAGCGAGTCTTTGATTTTCACGAGACATAAGATTCCATATCTTCTTCTGCATTTGCAACAAAAGATTATTACAAAACTGTCTAAACAAAGAAAAATACATCAAAATATAACGGACAGCATGGAGCTCTTCTAAAGCTGCCGATTGCTGCAGAGAAAATAAGAGAACCCATTAGGAATGCCTTCATATTCTTTAATTCTTTCCCTCCCCCCACCCAGCCCCTCAACCCAACTGAGGCTATTACACACATGAAGACACACATCTTCAATCATTTGATATCCTCCCCAGCACTCTACAAGCTGTACTTCACCCTCTTACCTTTCAGCCCCGTATATAAACAACACACATATTCCCTCAGGATGGTGCACAGCTCTGGTTCCTCACTCAACAAGAATCGTGTAGCAGCTACAGGCCACAGGCAGAGTCAAGGTCACTCTCATGTCCTTCCTCATTCAGACTTCTTTGGGCGTTACTGTGGTGGCTTCTCTCCAGCAAACTGGAGTTCTTATTTGGACAAAATCCAAAGGGAAAAATAATTTTATATCCTCTTCTCTAATTCAAAAATTATATTCTTTTTTACTTCTTTGCAATTACTCTTCTTCTAAAATTTGTATTATGTTCTGAATAACTGTACTTATTAAATGTAAAAGTAAAAAGAGTGTCTTGTTTGCTTCCATCATGTGTGGTGTGCATAAGCCTTATTTTGTGCTACTTTAAGAATTATCCTGGAAAACATAAATTCAAAAAATATGTGAAGTAAATGTAGTTCTGACTGTTCATGTGAGCTAAAGTAGTCCTAAAGAATGTCATGAGCAAATGGCACTCTCTTAAGTTTCTCCATTAAATATTCTAACATATCTTATTTCAGTGGTCTGCCAGCCCAAAGAAATATATTGGCCTTTTAAGGACTAGATTTTGTCCTAACACTATTTCATTAATTTTGAAGTAAAATATGATGGCTTATTTCCCGCAGATCATGGGAAAAATCAGGGTCTGATGCTGTCTACGATATCAGAGAGACTGATCAGGAATCTACTTTGTTTAGAGGAAACACCTGCTTTGTTCTTAGCTTGAGCTAATCGGGTATGGTATAGTTAAAACTATATCAGGCCATCTTTCTCTCTGTTCTAGATTTATTTATTTATTTTTGTTAGCCCTGAAGGAATGGGAAGAGAACTGACAACATCATCTTGCTTACATTCATAGCCCTGTCAAGTCAGTGGAAAGAGTTGCAGTGTATGAGATCTTAACAGATGAGAATAAACCTCCTTAATAAACACATAGCCCACAAAATATGCACTCTGATACACTCTGCATTCTGAATTGCTCTTGATCTATTTCCCTTAGTCCAAACTTTTAAATTATGTATCTTCAAAAACTTTTGCTCTTTTACATTCCCTATCATCTCTCACTTTCTGCTCTGTAGAACAGACAACTACGTAGATCACTGAGTCTACAGTTCAGGAGCAGAAATTACATTCAAAAATCTCTTGATGAACTTTATGAAATCATGCGGCGTAAACTGTACTACAGATGGCAAACAGAATAAACAGAGATGAGCACTGCAAAAGAAAGAGTGAGCTAGGGTTAATTCAGGTTCACAGTAGGCTTTGGAATGAACTAAAAATATGTCTCTTAAATGCAAATAGAGAAAAATGATGGGCATTTGCATGATTGACAGCCTTTCGAAATAGAAGTGTTGCTATAATTAAGCAATAATGTATGAGTGAGTGTACATTATGACAAATTGGAAGCTTGGTTGATTAGATTGAGCATATAAACTGTCAGTATAATTATCACATTTTAATCATTTTTCTCCATTTTTTATAACAGCATTGTCTTCAGCCTCATTTGGTGCTTATTAGATTGATATTCTAAGAGGAATTGTACAACATAAAACATGTCCTTTAACAGGATGAACTTTAGATAAGACTTTAGGTACGTCTATAAACATTTACAGTGATAGCTGTTGTGTCTCAACTTTTTTGCCACATCTCATGTGTCAAATAATATTATTTTAGAGCTTTCTTTATCATGATAAAACACTATAAGCTGAGCACAGTTTATCTCACTAAGTACTCACGTACTTAATACGTATTTTAAGCTGCCATAGGCAAAACATCTCACATTGTTACAGCTGAATAATAAATTCATAATACACACTGCAATGATTAACAAGATGCTGAGTCAATCAGTGTGGGAACAAGATTTTTCCATTTCTATGCAGCTGTGCTGGAAAGTGTGTAATTTATTAAACAAGAAAGTGTTCTGTGTTAATGTCCAGGAAACAGCAACATTTGAAGCGATTCAATTTTAAAGGTTTAATTTTACACCAAGTAAATTTCTATACTGTAAACCATTGAAGGAGTAGCATGTCCCTGAAATTACAGTGTAACAAAGAAAACAGAGATTCTTAACACGGTCCTGCTCTTACATTCTTACCCTATCTCAAATTAGATCTGAGTATCTTTTTACCACTGCTGAAATAAGAATGTGGAAGGTGGCAACTTCAGGGATCCGTGAAAAAAATTCTCAAGGTACTTTCACCAGTTCTGCCACTGATTTGTTTTTTGGCCTTAGGCAAGATGCTTATCTACTTCTCAGATTAGTGGCCCCTTGGGAACCAGCAAAGATTATTAGCTCATTGGGAAACAGAGATACCCATGTGTTCTGCAGGGAGTATGGGAAAATTAATGTGTTCTAGCTCTCAATTTACAGCTGTTAAAATTCATATTGTATGGAAGGCTGGCACAAGGCTTTGCAGCTGCTATACAATGTAGACTTCTTTTAAAGCTTCCTTTTAGACTTCTTTTAAAGCCATGTTAAGGACACCTATCAAAGACGATTGTACTTTTTTTTTTTTTTTTTCATCTGGGAGTTACATAGAATTAATCAGAGCAACGGAAAGGTGTTAACTATTCTCAGATTAATGCAAGATATTCAGTATCAGTGGTTTAAATGTTCTTTACCATCAACATTTGGAAAAAAAAATGACTTGAGAAAAAAAATCTGGGCAACCTAAGTATACTCCAGATATTGTTCCCTCCACATCCTCCTCAGTATGCATTCAGTAAACTGGAAGCATTATATTTTTCTCAAGATACTTTATGATATCAACAGTGAAATCTGAAACAGTAAAATCTTCATTCATTGGTTGATTTATAAATGCAGAATTGCCAAAAAAAAGTCCTGCTTGGATATTTGGTATAGTTTACTTGGCCTCTGTCTATTTTTAATCCTCTACTTTTCAGAAATATTTTTTAATTGGAATTGATGTCAGAAATGTTCCCAAAAATTTGTACATTTTTGACTCAGCTTGAAGAATATTTGCAGAACATTATTTTGAATTCAGAAATACAAATATTCATGTTATAAGCCTATTTTTATTGTAGGATTTTAGCTACCCTCTGAAAATTTACCTTCTGACCTCAGTTTTTAACTTTGCAGTCCTCCAACAAAATGCTTTAGCATTTCAAAAGTCTTCCCTAAGTTCAAGGTGAAGATGTTATTTCATGTCTCGCATATTGCTGTCTGCGCAGAATAATCTTGTGCAATTCTTAATTCTTCTGCAAGTACTTCTAATGACCCAATTACCAGTAAAATGCATAAAAGCGAGATTTTAGCATTGATTTTTCCCTTGATTTTCTCAATAGCTTTCAAAAAACCTCAACTGAAAATGCTTTTTATCATAATTATAAGGGTTTGATGTTGGATCTTACTAGGTTTATTTCGTATTTCAGAGGACTCAGTGAAGCCCCTTCCATGAACTTACCAGGGAATATTGGTTACCTAAGTATGGAAGGTAAAGCCCCGTTATGGTATGAAAATTGTGCAAGAAATAGCATGGAGAATTGTGAATAAATGTCCAAATCTTGGCCGGAAAAGAGATTCACAATAGAGTACTTCAAAGTTCAATGTACTCATGTCATTGTTGTTCTGGAGATTTACTCCCCTAGGAGGGCCTATGATGTAGATGAACAGTGAGGTGGGAAAACAGGCTGACTGAATCCATTAGTTACCTTGGTGAAGCTAAGGGACTCCTCCAGGTATACCTTCGTGTGACAGAATTCAGCAAGGGACAGATAAAAGCCATCTGCCCTTGCAACCACAGGCACTTTTCTTGCATTTTCAATTGCCTTTGGGTTGGTGAATAGTTCATTGATGGCAGAAGAGCAGTACGGGGAAGAAGCGCTGTGTCTTGACGCCACTAGTACTATGCCGGCCTTTCCTCAGCTAGTGCAAGGATCCTCTAGGCAGGTTATCATTCCCTACTAAGTGAAACAGGACATTTTCATTAAGGAGAGGAAAATTTAGTTTTCAAATGACAGAGGGCTAATTTCAGCCCTGATAGCAGGGTCTCTAAATTACATATATTCTCTCTTACCCCATTGCTAGCAAGGTGTAGAGGTAATATTGTAACCTGAAAAAAACATTCATTTTTACTTCGGGCAAAAAAAGGGCAGAAGCTTGGATCTCCTCTTATTTTAAGCATTCTGTTTGGCCTCTCATGGTGTTAGAAGATTAATTTACTTTCCTTTTGTTTCTTGTCAGTGTGTAATCCATAGCATTAATTTATTCCTCAAGGTCTGATAACATCAGTTCTCTGTCCATTGTCATCAAAGTGTATAGATGATGTGTAGAAACGATAACGAGGTTGTATTTTTTCTGTGCTTGATGCCCATTCAAGAAAGCAGCCTGCTAAGCATTCTTCTCCCAGTTCTCTATTGCCATATTTGCTGAAAGAGCTGGAAATATTTTTCTGTCCAATGAAAAAGTCGATTTTTAGTGAATTTAGAGATCAGAGGTATAGCGACTTTCAAAGATAGCAAATAACAATTGTTTATCTATCTGCCTTCCACACAGACATATTTTGTTCTTGAGATTATCTAGTTATTTATTATTCTAGTCTGAACAAACTGAAATGAAGTAAATATGAGATTATTCTGAAAAATATGCATATATACAAAGAATAAGAGCTTTGTTTAAAGTTCAGTTTTGCCTTTTAACTGAAGTCTCATCTACCACTACCTGCATAGTGATGGAGTGTATCTTTTTAAACAGATTTGTCATTCACATATGTTGTATGGAAGCAGAAATTAGTATTCATTAATATAAGAATAACTTCTGCAAACATTTGAGAACTGTACATCTTTTCTGCATGCCTATGTTTGAAAGGCATCAGTTCTCTGCATAACTGTCCATTTCTAGCTACACATCTCAGAAGCAGAATTCCCTTTACTGAATGCATGCTATTTTTCACCAGATCTAAGTCACCGACAAGTTCTCTTCTCAAAGCAGTTTCCAATGTACTTGTATAACATTATTCCACAGATTTGCTATTGAAATGAAATACTGCAGTGACCTTTTTAATTCCCCTGACTTTTTACAATCTTTGAAATTTAGCACAACAGCAGGAGTTTAATCATATTCACTGAAGTAAAAGACAAAATAAGGCACCTCTACATTCAGATAGAGATATGACCTCAAAGGTGCAAAGCCTTCAGAGACTGACTGGAGATCCCCAAGGACAATTACAGCAGTCTTGCTTGTGGTCTTCCTGCAATCTCTGACTTTGCCTCCTGGTAACGGTAACAGAAATTTTGCACTTACACTGTTATACTGTATCCTGTTGCTTTCCTATCAAAGAATATTCTCATATTGTTGTAGTAGGCGACAGCGAGGATTCGGGATGTGACGTGGTAGGACTCTCCCCTTGCTCGGCGTCGAAAGGTTAATGTATGCATAAGGGACGTAGACGAAATAATAGGATAGGTATATAGGTAAGCCACACGATACAATAAACACCATTTTTACTGCTTACCATATTGGTGTCTACATGCAGTTATTTGGCCCGGGTAGGTTTTACCCAATAGTCCAGCACAGGCGCAGAGATAAAAGAACATGGGTTGCCAGGTGCACGGCAACATCATATTTACTTCATCTCTCTATTTAAGTTTCTCTTAAAGCACATTCCAGCCTTGAACTTCTGTGCGTGCAAACTTCCGAAATGACTTTTTGAGTTGTCAAAAAAGAGAATCGTTTCTTTTTTTTAGGTTTAGTTGGTTCCGCTGATCTGAGAAACAAGCTAGATCAAAGGAATTGGATCAAGGATTAATTTCAGAGCCCTTAAACTTTTTTTTTCTGAATGATACCACTGTCTTATGTGTCAAAAGGTCATCACCGGCTGGTGAGTATTGTGTTGTGGCTTTTTGACGGTCTCTGTGAATTGAATCAATAGCCAGTTAATCAAAGGTGGAGACAAAACCTATCATCCCATGTTGGCAGCCACAGCAGAAAAACAGGGACTTGAGGCATGTTGGCTCCTGACACTGTTCTCCCAGGCAGACAAAGATTTGCATTAATAAATGTTTCTGATGTAATTCTTTTGTTGAAGGAGACTGTAATTGTTCTGGAAATTATTCAAGCATCAGTCATGAGCACTAAAGTCAACAGCTTGATAAGAAATGAGCCTTGCAGCATTTTAAATCTTGTAGACAAGCCTTTCACACATAGTTCTCAATAACACAAGCCTTGAGTAACTTCCAGTGTTGTTGAAATTAAAAACAATCCATATGGGATGTATCATGTAGAAAACCTTGCAAAATTATTTTCTTGAATTATATAAATTATTTTCTTGAATTATATAAATTATTTTCTTTTTTTTAATCTAGAGTTTGCCACATGTTGATTTCATAGAGATTTAAATTCTTCATTGATAAATTGTGTGTATAGAACAGAAGCTTTCTTCAGTGCCATTCAGGTATTTTATAAATAAGAAAGTTTTCTTGACTGATGTGGTGAAAGGATGTTTCAAATAAGTATTTGTACTTATCATTCAAACAGTGGGTTTCTAAACAAACATTCCATTAACAATCAACACTCAGCATCAAAACCACAAACCTTCTCTGAGTGGTCTTAACTAGCTTAAACTCTTCGATGAACAAACGCCAAGTTTTCCTAATCTGAAAGTTTTCCTCTTGATCTACATTGTTCTGAATGATCTGAATATTGAGCAAATGCAAGAACTCTTCATCTACATTAAGGGCTGTAGAAAAAGATTTTGACCCAATTGGGTAAATTTTTATTTGCAGATTATTTGCTTATAGAATGGGTCTGCATGGAAATTCAGGTGGCTGATCTGGTCAGTTTGCAGCAGTTTAACCTTCTGAGGGACGCCAAATTGCATGTTGAGTTGGGATTCTATTCTTGGATTAACAAATGAAGTCATTTATCCAACGGCACTTGTTCCTCACAATATTTTGCTTGACCAAAAGCTACTTAAAAAAAATGCGTTAGGCTAGCAATACTTGCTGTTAAACTTGACATCCACACAGGGATCTTTAACAAGCCATTTGTGGCCGTTCATTACAAAATTTACTGCCCAATTCTTTATGTTCTTCTATATCCTTCACATAAAGCACTGTACAGTAGTTTCAATAAACCGTGTGTGAAGTGCTGCACAAAACTCAGTCTTGGCAACGGGATTCCATCAGGAAGACTGAGTATCACAGTATTAGACTTTTATTTGTAAGGATTTTCCCTGTAAATGGCTAAATCGTTATTCAGTTGAGAACTTACTGTAAACAGTGTATTGCTTCTGGATATATCACCTGTGATCAATAGGCTCTCTTTCTTGCTCAGCACTTGTTAATATTGTGTACGGGTTTGATTAAAACCATTTTTTAAGTGACAGAATTAAAAAGGATGGACTAATTTACCCAAACATTCAGCTTTTAATGCAACACTCAAAAACATTTATTGGTGCTATATCATCATAGGATGTGATCTAATCACATCTAATAACTTATGTCAGGCTGCCCTTCATTAGTATGTGAATAAGAGACACATGATCCAAGGGAACTCTAAATTTTCTGACGGAGGTGGCACAGATGCAATCTCACCACATTGTGATTGATTCCCTTAATTCAACATCAACTAAATTTTCCTTTTATTAGCTTTTGCAATTAGTTCCTTTTGCTTTTTTTTTTTCTTTTTTTCTTTTTTTAATTTTTAAAGAAATTTTCCCTTGCTGACAAGACCAGAGCTCCTTGTTTACAACAGAAGAGCTACTAGTGCCACAGATATACAAAATTATGCAGGTAGTCCTGCTCCTTGGGTTGCCAAAGTGTTTCTGACAACCACAGACATTTATGTCTACATTGAGGAAGTGCCAGTGTTGCTGGACCCGACAAGACAGGAATATAAGGTCAGTGTTGAGGCCAAAGTTTGCAGTTTTTATAGTGTTGCTATTAGTTATTGAAAGGATGTGTAACCTCTTCATCAAAATTTATTTTCTGCTCATTTTCAGGATGCACAGACATGATATCCCAAACATGCCTAAAAAGTAATGTCTGTAGGGATTTGTGTTCCAGTATTCAGAGCTTGGGTAAGATAGTTCTCTTCTCCCACCCACATTCAGTAACAACTGAAGTTACGTGATTATGAGCTGTATTTCTACAAGACATCTGTTTCTCTGACTGCACAGGCTGCACAATGCTCATTTAAAAAGCATCTGCTTAACATTCCTTTTATCCTCAGTTTTCAGAGTAAAGCCCCTTGCTGTGAGTACATACAACTTCAATTTGACTTTACAAACCTGGATTAGTTTATCTTCACATGTTCATGGTGTAGTGAGGTTGTTATATCCTCATTTAGTGGAAGGGGAAATAAGGCACAGAGGGATTTAATTTAGATACTAAGGCCCTGATTCATTTTGTGTATGCAGTACTAAGTAATGCATCGTAGCTCTGAAGCACATCCCTGCTGATTTTGGTGGTGGCTATGATAGATTGTTGTTCTGTTCCCAGCAAGCAACCATAGGGAAGAAGCTGGATTTAAGAACTTTGTTCAGCAGTAGCAGAAACGCTGTAGCAGAACCAGAGATGGGAACCATTCTCTAAGGCAGCACTGGAAAGCGTTTGCTTTGAATGTATTTTTTTTTCTCTTGTTGGAGACCCTTGGATATCCTGGCAAACGCTTTCCCATTTTGATTGTAAACAAGACCAGACCATACTTTATTCAGTTTGGCAAATCAGTTAAATAACATTTCTGTCACACTGTCTCTTATTTGGCTTAACAATTAATCATATCAATGTGGAGATTGCATGTCAAAATGTTATTGCAGAAGATGGCACAATTTTGCCTCTGAGGCTAGCATTTTAAAGAGAACAGACTTCTTTTACCACACCAGCTCAAACAATCCCATCACTGCTGTCAGAGGCAGGCAACTCGCACATGCTATTCCTTGCCCTGGCCTTCCCTCTGAACATCTGCTTTTCCTTCATGGTTTGTTCCTGTTGCCTTTACCTTGACGTCTATCCTTAAAAAATAATAATAATAATAAAAAAATAATCAAATCTAAAGTGGAAAACTCCCACTGTATGCTTGTTCCAATCTACATTTCCCCCCCATATCTATTTTCAGCTTTTTGTTCCTTCAGCATTTCAAACTGGCTCTTAACCTGCTGAATCAGTGCCAGAAAACAGCCACTGAATTACAGGACAAGCAAGTTCCCAAGTGAGCCCAAATTCATTTATTGGGGCCTGGGCTAGAGGGAGTCAATTCCACTGCCCTTTGAGAATACTGTGTTTGAGAATAGCATTTGAGAATACTGCAGTCTGTGCAAAAAGAAAGCAAAGCAAGGAAAGAATATGCGAGCATTTTGCTCCTACATTTAAGTGGGGTGATTTCTCAGGCAAAAATTGTGGCCAAAAAGCAGGTGCTTTTTCAGTAGAGGTAGTTATAGGTTCCTTTTTAACACAAAGCCCATATTGCTTGCCAATTACTAGAACATTCGGGAAAAGATGCAAAGGTTGGTGTTTTCCAATTTCATCCCTTTTCTCATCATCCTCCTCTCTTTCAGCCAAAATTGTTGTAGATTTCTTCCAGTATTTCTCTGCCACTGCCAATACCAGCCAAGCTGAAACGACTGGACAGAGTCAGAAGGGCGCTCCAAGTAGGAAGGAGTTCTCCTCCCATTGCCCTTCCGCAGGGTCAGACCCTACGCTGTTTAGAGACGTGGAGTTTTTTACTACTTCCCAGATCGTTGTTATTCTCAGCCCACGATTCCGCCTCCGAACACTGAAATGCTTATTTTCAATAATGAATATTTCAGCCGCTGAGATAAACAGCTCTCATTTTACAGAATTACATACAGAGCTTGGTTGCACATGCTTCAATTCCAGGTGCTTGCCAAGTGCAAGGATCGCTGAACTTTGCAATTCAGAATCCACAAATCAGACCTGGAGAGACAGGAGATTGCCTTTAAAATAATAGAAGCTCAAAGAATAATCAGTGTTGGCATTTTTAATTTGCTGTCTGGTTTCTAAGCCTTTGGGGATTATATTTTCCCTTTACAAATCCACAAGGACAGAAACATTCACATTTTTTAATGAAAGAAGAGGTGGGATAAGCATAGGGTAAAAAGCAAAGAGACCATGAGTGTTGACAAGCCTGACAATGGCAGGCATGCTCTGTAAATACACTGTGAGATGAAACTTGATCCCAGCCTTTGTGGTTTGCACAATACGTTGAGAATTCACGCGGCTCTCTGCAAGTGCAATTCGGCATCAGAAAACCTCTGGAAAAAAAAGAAAAAAAAGAAAAAGCAGTGTTGAAAATCAGCCCAAAATTCACTCTGTTATCTTGGTATGCAACAGAAGTACTTCTGTGTACTAGCATTTACAACTCATCACTAATCCATCAACACAACATTCACGCCTGTTGTTTGAAAAGCTGTCTGATAAAAAGCCCATATCTGTGACTGTTTCCTCATCTGTGAGAAGGAGAATAACAGAGAATCTCTCTCAAGTTTATGAAAAGTCGTGGTGTGAGATGATCATCATTAGCACTGCTTATTGAGGATGCCTGGTATCATCAAAAGCATAACTCTGGAGCTGCATGGAAGCCAGCACTGCTGCCTACAGAGTTCTCTGTTGGTGGTACATCAGCCCTATGTTCCTGTGTGATGAAAATGTCCAAACTGCCCCATTGCCGGAAGGAATATAACAGTTTGCCTTTTATTCTACAAAAAGCATATGACTGAAGCCTTCTCAAGATTTTTTTCTTTCAAAAGTAACAGTGAACCATGACTTTTTTCTTCTTTGTTGTACAAACGTGGGACAAATCCAAAAGGCTGATGAAGTAGTGCATAGGTCAGCCTATAATTTACACTCAGCAAAAGTGCAGCACTTCAGTGATACTCCTTTTTCTTGTACTCAAAGTGGTTTTATGTACTTGACATACATAAATGGTTATGATCCTTTCCCAAGATGGAGTTACGTGGAAAATATACGAAGTACAGAAAGCAAGCAACGTAGAAATATGTAACTAATTGTAATTTGTTGTTGTTTCTTCCACGTTTTTCTTTTAAGTTAGTCTTTTTATGAACAGGATGGTATTAGAAGAGGGTGTTTAATAAGTATCTCGGGTTGAGTCATCCTTAAATGTCCTTCCATTTCATTTAGAAATTAGGAAAAAAAAAAAAAAAAAAAAAGCAGGACTGCAGGGAAGATCCAGGGACCTGGACGTGGAAGAGATCTGGCATGTCATTCTGTCAAGCTTTCTAGCACTACCTAGAACTTTTATGCAGCTCAGGGGAAGAAACTTTCCAAATGGATAAATAATAACCTCAAAAAAGCACTGGAAAAAAACATCATACAAAGTATAAGAAATGAAAAGAGATCAGCAAAATAACCTCTGGCTTTTAAGTCTAAAAGTGTAATGATAATGCATTGTCAAAAGTCATGCTTCGTTACACCTTGCAAACACTTGAAATATTTATATACTGAAAAGTATAAAGCAAAAGACCTGAATGTGCTCAGGTAAGAGGGCTTGACATCAAGATCTGGTTTCCAGGATAAAAACTCATAGCAAGTATTGAATACATCTACCTTACAGGAGGCATCAGGCACTTAAGTAGCGAATGTACCTATGTTTAAGAAGGCGATACATTTGGAGGACCTTTTATTTTAACTTCTATTTGTGGAAGTCATTACACCTAATTTTGAAGGAAATAATAATTCATAAAAAATAGGGGCAAATGTCAAACAGATAAAAACACATAATCTGTTCAAAGGATAACATATATCCACCTGTTATTTGTCTTTTATTTCAAGACAAAGGAAATTCTGGAGATATGATCCCTCTGAACTTAAATAAAGCATTCAGTCTGATGGACAGGAATAATAATAGACTAAGGAAGAATGATGTTAGTAGGGAAACTGTAAGACAGGTGAAGGAATTGATGAAGAGTGGTGATACCAGGTAGTGTTGAAGAGGAGTCATTAGTTTGTAGGGAGACTATTATGGAGCTTCTCTGAACATTCTGAGATGAAGAAGTGACCTAGCATAATGTTTGTTCAAGCACTTCTGTAAACTTGTCCATGTTGCAGCCATGGAAAATACCAGGCAACATCATGTGAAGTATTTTCCACAAAGATGGGGAATTCATACCATTAGTGGTAGCTCCAGGTAGACCTCAAGTGGAATGCTATGAAATTTTGGCTAGCCCCATTCACAAAAGATAACTGAAAAGTAAACTTGTCTGGGAAGGTGTTAGCAAGGTGACCGTGAGAATGGACAATGATCAGACAATCTGAAAACAGAAGACTAAAAGAGATATTCATCATTGTTTATAAGTGTATATTTGGTACGTGAGTGAGTAAGAGATGGATTATTGTTAAACATAAAAATAGGTTGGAAACTTAGCAGATAATTCTGTAAAGAAGTTTTGCTTGGGAGCAGTCTTCTGGAGAAAAAAAAAAAAAAAAAAGAAAAAATCTTCATTGTTTAGAAGAGGAGTTTTATCACTTGTTGAAAAGTATTATATAATGACTGCATCTAGAACATGGAATGGACTTGGGATTTCTGAAGGTCCCTTCTGTGCTCCTTCTCCTCATGGAGTTTCATGACCTCTGACAATTCACTGCTTTTCAAGCAAGTTGAGAAGGAATGTTTTCTCATGAATTTAGTTGAGGAGGCATATTCGTGTGGTTCACCACAGGGCCGAAAAAATTCCCCTTTCTTAAAACACTATACTTGGGTTTCACTATCCTAAAATTCTCCTAATTCATCTTCAGACCTCCAAACATGGCTTTTTGGGAATGGTTTTCCCCATCTGTTGTTCGTGGTTATAAGAGCCATGATCTGACGTTGAAAACTCATCACAGTTCTGAATATATGAAAATATTTCTCTCTTTGGGAAGAAATACAGGCCTTATGCAGGAATGACACAAAACAAGCTGCAGCGATTAATACTGGGGGGTTATCCAGAAGCCAGAATCCTCCCATACATACACACTGGAAATAATTAGTTTATTACAAGCTGATGAGATAGTTCAGCCTGTGACCGTTTGTTTCTTCTCAGAGTGGGCTGCCGTTTCTTCTCTGGACCACCAGATGCCACACTTTTACTGCAAAACTCCATTCTACCACCTGCACAATGGAAACAAATGTTTATGCTTATGCATTTTCATGAATCGCTTCTGTTTTCTTTTCAGCAAAACACTGGTAAGCCCTTTAAATATAGCACTTCATGCTTCTTTCTAAGCATGCACTGTAACTCCTTAAAATAATTTGTAAACTGTATGCAAGCAGTTACTGAGAAACATCCTTTTTGTAAACTATAGCCAGCAATTAGAACCTGCTTCCTCAAAATAATGAAAAACGGAATTTTACAAAGGCTCTGCTGAAGTGGCCAAAGGGAATATAATAACTCCTGGTAGAGAGAAGCAGCAAAATGTTTGAATTCAATAGTTCAATTGTATTTAGCATCTGTCTAGGAGAAACAAAAATCAAAATAATTACAGGAAACGTATATGCAGATATTTTCCTAAAATTCTCAACCTCGTATTATTACATTGACAGAAGATGTAAGTATTTCATAGTTTTCCTTTCTAGTATAAACATAATTTATTTAAATGTCACAGTTTACAAATGTACTTACTAATGTTTGATTCAATTAAAATATGGTTATTGAAAAATTATGCAGTAGTGTTTTTCATATTAGAATTATTAGCATTCTCAGTCCTATTGCAGAAAATTTTCTTTTAACAAACCACTTTGCAAAATGTAGACTTATTGGATTAATTTGTAGGAATTGACTGTTTAGGGCAGAATGAAAATACTGGACTGTGAACCATCTGTACCGGGCCAAAGATGCAGAGCATAAATAGGAAGAAAGATACACAATCACAAATAAAAGGAACACAATTTTAGTAAAAACAAAGCAAGAGAAATAAAGCAGTTCAGATAAAAAAAAGCACATCAATTTGTTTCAAGCGACAGAAATTTCTTTTTCTTTTTAACTGAAGTTACTCTGTTATTTTACAGAATCTGGATATTTAGGGGGATTTCAAATGATGAAGTGTAGCAGTATTGCATTTATTTTTTATCCCCTATCCCAGTGTAAATAAAGCACCTCTTGATCAATGTGATATCAATTGTTAAAGCCTTCAAAAGAAAAACCTTCCAGGTGAAAGCCTAGTAACATATGAGAAATAAATACATATTTTGCTCTACATTTTTCCCCGAAATAAAGGGTATGCAAATATCATAAGACATTAATAAAAAATTCTGACAGTTAAAGCAAAGGTGTTCATTAATAATTAAAATACAAATGATGATAGAACACAATGCCTTTTTCTATCATGAAATGATGTTGGTCTACAATTACAATAACGCTGATTCTCAATTTCACATTATTTTGTGGAAATTGAACAGGAAAAAAAAAAAAGAAAAAGACAATAAGATATTGCTTGTGTTATGGCAAAGAGAGCAGAATGATATGAAATATTTACCATAAAGGCTTCTCCAGAAGTTAGGGGCATACATTCAAATTAAAAACATTTCCATTTTCACAGCTCAACTGTAATTAGATTTTTGTACTCTATTCCTGTCCTTATGTCAAAATATTAAATACAGGAAAATTTAATGTATGCCAGCACAGTGAAAAAGTTTTTTCATAATTTCTCAGTGTAGAATCAGGATTTATTTGAACTTGACTGAATCACCCATGGACAGCAGAAATCACTATTTGTTCTTGATTCGGCAAGAGTCTTTTTTTTGACATAAAAATGTCCAAAAGTTTCGTAATGATAGTTTATGATGTCATTATAATTCCTCTCCATTCTTTAAAAACAGAGCATTAAGTCATTCCATTACGCTGCTTTACTCTTAATCTTTCCCTTTTTCTAAAAAATTGACATATTTATCATTGATTTTCCAGCAGATGTTGTACTGGATGCCCTTTTTAAAAAAGTACCTCAGTTAATCTGACCTCTCTTAATGATTACTCACATATTCTCTAGTAAGTGAATAAAACTTTTCTATCACAGATAGTAGGTACTTAATCCTCATTACCAAGAATATGCTGAAACCTTGAATACTTGTCACAGATTCATTTTATAATCCTGGGGTTGGTTTGCCGTCAGTGATTTACACAGGGGCTGTGCTTGCAATAATTGATTCATTCCATACTTAAAGTCTTCTGCTGTCATTAAAATGACAGTACAACACTTGCTGTTGCAATTTAGTTTTACTTCAGAAAGGCTTAATTCTCTCCTGAAAATACATAGGAAGGATACGGAAGAAATCATTTTGTGCGTCAAAATAAAATCACCAATATTACTGTACAGCTATTAAGCTGCAAACATATTTAAAGCATGAACTAGATTTTATGAATGAAATTTAAACCTGCAACTACATGAACAATGTTTTCTGGTTCGAATAATATTTTTAACCCCTTTAAAAATCTGCAGTTGAAACAGAGTTTTAAGGTATAGCTACTAAAGTTAATCACAATCTCAGACAAAATGCCACAGAAGCTAAGCTTTTGTAATAAAGCTAGTTGCAATTTTGGGCTGTCCGTGACATCACTACACATAAAAGCACATCTATTTATATTTACTCCAGCTAAAGCCATGCAGACGGCATTCTTCCACCCTGCGTTGTCTTTTCTGAAACAGGGAATCAAATGAGAAGTGTTTAACCGATTCCTCACTCTGACAATGTGACATGCAGCTTTCATTTTCCTGAGTGTGTTTGACTAGGGGATTAACTAAGTGCTGAGGTACAGTAGATTCCTCTAAAGGACACAGCCTTCTTCTTTTCTCCCTTAGGTCCTAGCTTTGTGAAGCTGTTGAGGAAAGAGTTCCCAGTGAAATCACTAATTATTGCCCAGCAAACTACAGTAAGTTAAAATTTCTATTTAATTAAAAAAAAAAAATTAAAAGGTTATAAATGAAAAAAAGGTTTTGTACAGCTCTGCCAGTAATATTGTGCCATGTTAATTTTAATGAAGCTTCATTAAAATCCTCACATAAGTAAGAAAGATAATTGTTGTTCATTAACATTGTGGTTCTACACACAGATGAAAAATATGCTGGAAAATGTTAGCAAGAAGGAAGACTCAAATATGATTGGGATGGAAGGAGACAATATAAAAGAATTAACTGAGCCACAAAAACTGCCCCACTGACGGCTTGGTAAAGGAAAAAAAAATTAAAGCAAAGAAGTATCCTTTGCAACCTTGATGTGCCTAAGTGGCAGACCACATGCAAAAGTATGAGGTCACTTACGACTGAATCCTGACCATAAAAGCAGCCGGTACTCCTCCCACTGAGGTCTGTGTCTGATGTGCTTTTTCAAGGGCAGAGCGGGGTCTTAATAATTTAGGACATCTTTTTCACAGTGAGGTTAAATATAATAATTTGGCCAAAGATCACACTTGATCTGGAAGGGCTAAATTCAGTTCTGACTATGCCATGATGTGGTTTTCTGCTGTGATAAAATCCACCTTGTTTTCACTACTGTCAAAAAAGGTGCATTAAAAAAAAAAAAACAAAAACAAAAAAACCTGAATTTTACTTCTTTGTACACCTGAATCATGCACTCAGATATTATTTAATGGGGAGCGTGACAAAAGAGCTATTTTTTCCTATGCCTGACTAAGTGATCCCCAAGATGTCTTACCTAGGTCAATTGCCATCTGATAAAAATAGTTGGAATGTGCTTTAGGTACAGTTGCATCTCTGAACAGATTTTCTTTTTGCAATAATACTCACACAAATCTGTGGCCGAAGCAGATCTTTCATAGCAAGTTTGTGGAAGAAAACGTCCCTGTCAAACTTACAATCATGCATGAGGAGGAGTCTATAATAAAAATGATTACCATTGCTGGGGGGTGCAGGGACTGTGCTAACCGACTGTGCTGTTTTTCACCTGTAATCTTTTATAACTTCACATTCTCCACTAAATCATATATTGCTTTCAAAGAAATAATCTCAAGCATCTAGCTTTCGGGTATTTGCAAGTTTTTTTGGTGATTGACTTTAATATTTCCCTTTAGTAGGATCTTCTATTTCTGAAACAGAGAAAAAGTAGCACATTTCATTAGTGGCAGAACTAAAAGACCACATGTAATGGGACAAATCAATTTATTGAAGGAGAAGGTAATCAAGAAAAATAAGTGTTTTGACAGCATGTTCCACAAGTCATTGAATTTCATTTAATCTTCTAAAGAAATCTGCAGATTTGGAATAAGCACTGTTTCAGACAGATACGTTCTTTATTCAGTGAAAATTTCGAAGTATTTATTTTGCCCAAAATATAGTTTTTCTGTTGACCAATATTAGAACTAATTTCTGCTAATATAGGTTTTTAGCAAATGCTTATAAAGTATACGCTAGAATAGATTATAAATAATAAGAAAAGTAGCTGCAAACGCACTAACTAAAATTACTTTTCATTTTTTCAATTAAAGTCCATAACAAGAAAATAATGCTGTCATTTAGTTCTCTAGGAAATGGTTTCCGAAATTGCAGTTAGAAATAATAATAATCCACTGCTTTCTTGCTGAAGGCTTTTGCTTTGCTTTCCCTAGAAATATCAGTAAGAAAGTTGTGCTGGAGTGTTGTGTGCAGTGTTATAAATATCCCACCACCTGCCTTTATAAAAGGATACAGACACATTTGCTGAAGGAAAGTTTTGTTTAGCTTTTATATATGCGTATTATTTTACTTTACTTTTTTTTACTAGCAGCTGAGTTGCACATTTTGTTTAAGGGTTTCGTACACCTTTCAAAAATCTTTTATTTTGTGCCTGAACTACATTCGAAACATGTGTGTGTTACAACTGTAGCGGACAGTGCTGCTTTAACTATTGTTTGCAGCAGCCCCGTCCTTCCTCCTGCTCCACACAGTGGTTTGATGAGTGAAACGTTTTACAAAAGGAAGTGGAAGGAGAAAGTCTCTTTGCTGCTGGCAAGTAGTCTTCATATCAGAAAAGTTTGCAACTTACTGCTGTAGGATTAAAGACTCTGCACGGAAGGGTCTGAGGATATGCTGTGCTGGTGGTAAATCACAAAGCAGCTGAACAAATCTGCACCTAATGAAAATTTTCTGTTGAAAATCCAGTCTGTCTTCTCACCTTGCATTTCACTGTGTTGGTTATGCTCTACAAAGGAGAATAAAACTGATTAGCCTATTGTTAATCCAATAATTATAACAAATAATTAGCTTTGTAATAATTAGACAGAGAAGCATATAGAATAAGAATTACATAAAATATGAACTCTCTCTTCTCCCTCCTCCCTCCCTTTCACATTCATGACTACTTGGGTAAAAATATCCTTTATGTGAGATTCCAGACAGTGTTTTTTTCTTTTCTAATGAAAAAATTAAAAATAAATAAATTGGAAACCTAATAAGGTTGTGAACTGAACACTAAATAAGAATAACGAGGGCACGTTATTTTCTTTGACCTTCTTTTCTTCTCATTATCTCTTCCTCAGGACATTCATTCCTTGTTGTGACCCTTTGTAATTTCACTTTTATTATAAATTGTTAATACAAAAATGCTGTGGCTCGTGAAACTTCGAGTACGAAAATGCTATTCGCTTCAGAAATAAAATCAGATTGACGTGGCAGAAGAAAACACTTTTAAAACTGGTGAATATTCAGCTCTGGATAGGATTCCCTGCTGCTTCAACCACTTATTTCTTAGTTGCTTGTCAGCTAGAGCATCAATTCACTGCAGTTTCAAAATTTATTGTGATTGTTTCTTAAAAATCTTTTCCATTTTAAATTTTATGTGAATGTTTGTACTTGTATTGAAGCCACGTAACACGACTTTAAACAAAATGCTTAAAACAGAAACAAAAAGAGAGCTCATTCAATTAAGGGGGACAGAGCCAGCTGGAGCGGATGCTGTCCTACAAGCCCCGGTGGGATGAGGTGCATGGACTGTGCCTTGGGTATCTGGGGAAACACTGAGCATGAGAGTAAAAGGGCCACGGGGACTCCTTTTGGCCTGGCTCTTGCGTTTGAGGCCCTCAGAACTAAAGCCTCTTTCATCGCTGCCTTGGTTCACCCCCCTTGCTGAGACCAGGCAAACTCAACTGAGTTGCAGTGGGAGGCTGCAGCTTGTCCCCGCCTTGTCACCTCCAAAAGCAGCCACTTTGGAGTCTCCCCTCATTTGCATAGGGAGATTTAATTTCCATCCCTTAAATATGACGAATTGCCGAGATTTCCTTCAGTTAATGCTTTTAACAGCTCCCAATAAACTTCATTAATCAGGCCAGCTCTAGGCCCAACGTGCAGCCTGGAAGCAGCTAATTTGCCTGATGAGCCCACGACTTTAGTGAATAAACAGGTGGATAAGCCGAGGGTTTTATGGCCTTAATTACACTCTAATCAGTTCAGCGCTTGGCGGGCAAAAGGGAAGAGGGGAAGAAGGAGGCGGCAGCAGCAGCAGCGAGCGTGGTTGCCGCAGCAGCACCTCAGCCGTTCCTTTCCGCCTTTGCTCTGCACTCTCTTCCCCGCTTTGCCTTGCCAGACACTGCCTCTCCCCTCCTTCCCCCTCCGCTGTTTTCCCTTCTTTCTCCTCTTTTCCCTCCCCACCAAACCTCTGTCTGACAGAGGGAGATGCTGCTCCCTCTTTCTTCCCCTCTCTCCCCGCCTCCCCCATCGCTCTCTCCCCTGCTCCATATTCTCCCTGTCACAGTTAGGCCGCCTGACAAATCACTTCAAGGGCAACCTAACTTTGAAGGACAAGACAAAGCTTTAGCATATGGTCCAATCCCCAGATGTTTGCCTCTCTCTCCTGCTCTCTCTCCCTCCCCTCTAGGAAGGGCTATTTGGGAAGCCCAGCATTTGTTTCTGTTTTATTTTTTTCCCCTCCCCTCTCCCCAGGTTTTGGTGGGGGTCTCAAACCAGCAGCGAGGGATGCTTTCCCTTTACAGCTTCCCAGTGGAGGAAGGGGTGATGCTGAGGGAAGAGGGAAGAAGCAGTGGTGCTTTTTCAAAACTTAATGATGTTTTTCACAGCACTGGCTGTGGGGGTCTCACAGATGGAGGAGAAGTGTCACCTCCACACTCCTTGGCCACCAAGGATGGCCCCCAGGGGGTGCAGGGTGGACAGAGGGAGGGAGTCAAGGAAGCAATACTGGGGGCTGTGGCAGTGAGCTCACTGCAATTCCCAGCCCTGTTCACCTGTCAGGGTTTTCTCCCTGTGCTTTGTCCTTGGGTAGCAGGGTGTTGTGCATCCCAGGCCGTGGAAACTAAAATGTCTGTGCTTGCACCTGCTGGCTGCCCTTTGGAAAGAGAAGCTGTTCATCTAGTATGAGTGACACAGACCCACACATACCTGAATAAAACCCAAACTTAACAGCAACAAAAAGGCTTCACCTTGGCTTTCAGATGAACACTGGATCATGTAACTGGCTGCTAAAACTGGCCACAGGACTTAGAAGCAAATGTGTTTTTTCTTTTCAACAAACTTATCAGAAGAAGGATTTGTTTGAGCATTTTATCTCAGCTGTCAAAGACATATTAAGAGAATAAAAGATAGTATTCCCCAGTACCCCGTTCTTCGTATAGTTTTTCATCCTGTACATGTAACAGTATTGAGATTTAAAAAAACTGTCACAAAAAGAAAATGGATTTCATCTTTGTCCATATTCAGTGGATTTAAGTGTCCCTGTTATTTTGGAGACTATGATTTTTCATTTGCAATTTGTATGAGTGTAGCTACAATGACTCCTACTTATTTTCTCATAAGGATATTAAAAAGCACTTTTCCACAGCTCTATAATAAGTAGCTACAGCGTATGATTCAATTCCATAAAAAAACTCTGGTTTATATGACGTGTATACAGTTAACTGTTGTGTATATATTATAAAGGAAAACACATAGCATTCTTTGCAGATTAATTCAGAAGGTATTTGGTTTAGAAAAGACAACACTTCTTGCTTACACGAATTTTTAAAGAGATTATCATCATCTTTTACCTGCCATTGCTTAAATCTTTTTTAACAGCTCCCTAAAAAAATTGAGGCAGTGACTCATAAAATTATCAGTGTAAAGGAGACCTTTGAAGAAAGTTACACAATATCCCATCTTTTCATTTTCCGTGTTTTATGGCTGTATGAACCTCAAGTGCACTTAGTGCAAGCTTTTTGTGTCTTGCTGTTATGATAAAGTGAAATTCTGACACTTAGTGTTGGCTGTAAGTGAGAAGAAATGGATGGCTAAAACTTGCAGTCTTTACTTTCTGTACCCAGATTAAATTGCTTGCCCCCTAATAAAATTACATCTTGTCTAGTTACATTGCCTTGATAGAACTGGTGCTGTTGCTATCCTGCCGTTCATTTCCAGGTCTGTGTATCGCATTACTGTTTGGTAAACAAATCAAATTAAGACATTTTTTAAAATGCAAGAGACTTCCTTTTTCCCACAAGTTCTCCAAATTCTCAAAGAGGCCCTGGAGAAATACAAATGCACAAAGCGACAGGCGAAGCAGGGCCTGTGCTCAGCACTCAATCATCCCTTGTCACAGGTGCAGCCACTATGCATTATCCTGCCGTGATTGATAGAGTGGGTTTGTGCAGACTGGGGGAGCTGGGCATGGCTCAGATGGGGCCCTGTCATCCTGGCTCCATTTCGTGCTACCTGTAGGGAAAAGAGAAACTTTGTTGGGATTGGTTGTTCAGGACTGTTCAGAAAACATCTTTTTTTTTACAGCTAATGTAAAGGTCATATTCCCCATAAGTTAAATGTAGATTCTAGCTTTACATGATAATGATAAGAAGTCCAGAGTCTACTTTCATCAATAATAACAATGCAGAAAAACTGCTTTCATTATATCAAGCTTTTTTTCTTTTTTTTTTCTTCTTTTTAATCATTGGTTTTAATTCAGAACTTATTCAATGGGCAGCACACTTGAATACTTTCCCTTATATTCTGATGAATTTATTCACCAGTTGCCTGACATAAGGAGTGCAATTTTGGTGCAGCACTGCCCTTTTAAGATGCGTTTGATGTCAGTGTTACTGGTGAGAAAAATAGAGCAAAATAAACAAAGTAGACTGTTCCCAGTAAAACTCAAACTTCATTAAATTCTATTCCCTGTATATAACAGGTGACTAGAAAGTCTACCTGAAGGAACTATTATTGCTCTAGGACATAATGTAATAATTTATGCAGTTAGAATCTTTGACACATTTTTGTTCAGCTGGGGAGAATAGTTTAGGTTCCTTTGCCTATGATCATTCGAGATCCTGACTAATTGATGTAAGATCAAAGATGACAACAATCTCACCAGTGTTATGTAAAACTTACTATATCCTCCAGTTCCTTCATTTCTTTCTGAAATGGCCAAAGGCAAAATAATTTGCATAAAAGGTCTCCAGTTTTAAAATGGAAAATTTCTTTCACTGGGAATTTTATGTGATCCACAAAGATTTTTACCGATGTTTACAAACTTAATAAAAATGAACGTAAAAATGTGATTGCAAGTGGTCCTGGGGGAAAGCAGAGCCTTGTTTTGTTTTGAAGTATTAAAGAATTACAGCAATATGGAATGACATTTAAAAATGTGATTTTAAGATCTAGATTTCATGATCTAGATTTACAATAATTATTTGCTGCAAGGAGCAACTAATTGATGAATCCTAATTTGTCATCCTGTGAAGTCTTCCCTCCCCCATTTCTTTTCTGTGGGCAAAAAAAAAATGCCTTGAAATATGAAAACAAGGATGCTGTGTATTTTACATCAACATAAGAAATGGTGATAATCACTTCCTTCTACAGATTGTTCTTTTAAATAATCTTAGTTTATTTTTCTGGTTTTGTTTTATACTACTGATAACAAAAAATGCAAGTTAAATCAGTCATTTCAGCCTATCTACTCTGTGCTATAGTTTGTGCACTTAAATAATTTAAACTATTCAACAATAGTTTTAACAACCATGCTGAACCACCAGTTATCTACCCACATTCTTGCTCTTATAAGCATGGAAAGATTGGTGTGTTTTTTTTCTTCACGAGTTTGTTTGTTTCTTTTGTTTTGTTTTTAAATAAGAAAGGAGTGTCTATTATATTATATCAGAGGTCCTTCAGGGAAGAAGGAAAGTAACAAACTGACCGTCTATTAGGATAGATATTTGCAAACCGACATAAATGTATATATAAATGAGTCCCTTTGTTGTTTTTTAAATATATGGTCCATATAGAAAGATCACCAAAAGCATCATTTCTTTTCCTGCACCTCACCTATCTTGCAGCATTTTTAAATATGTTCTTGTCAAACATTTTTTTTTTTTTTTTTCAGAAAGGATACTTGCCTGTGGTTTAAATCATGCCTTTGCAAGTGTGAAGTGTGTGCTACCTAAATGTGTAAAAATGTGAAGCAGCTTCTTAAAAAATACTTATCACTATAGCCTAATTAACATCACCCCGGAGTAGTACATCATAGCTAATTCAGTGAGCCCTGCTTTACAGCTGCCACAAAGCAACAAGCAGTAGTTATAAAATGCTCACGTATCAGGATATTCCTTTAACATCTCATTTATTATCGTAACATGAAAAATGTCCCCTTCCATTTATTATAATACCACTGCATTAAAAGTCTTAGTCACAAAGAAATTATTTGTATATACACATACAAACAGTCACAGAGAAATTATTTGTATACACACATATAAACATGCAGTTTTCTGGTAGAACAGAGAATTTGTCTAATGTATTATCTTTCACAGAAATGAAATGGGAGTTTATTAAAAGGAGGATGGCTAAAGTTGAAGAGAGAGAGTTGAATGCAGAGGTAGGTAGATGACGATCACTTAAGTGAGTAACTAGGAGGTTGTTTGATCTTTTTTTCCTGTGATTTACGGCTATTTTCTGTGAGCAAATGTGTGCAGAAAGCAGCTATAAACAAAGACAAGAAATGCAGACAAACAGACACACATAAGCATAGGTTGACAGTCCATTGCCTTTATAAACATATGATAGACCCAGAGGCAAAACCAAAGCTGCCAACACAACTACTAAATTAGTCTGCCAAAGAGCCAGATGCTGCAGCTGGAAAAGCATTTTCATTGTCTTAGCAGCTGCATACTGCGATTGCTATCCCAAAGGGAAGAGAAGGAACTGGGAGTATGGTTGTCAGATAGATGGTAGTCAGTTACCTTTCTCTATATGCATCTGCATGTAGCTGTATATGTAAGTAGCACGACAGTTATTTTGGTGAGTAGAATGTACTATTTTTGATATTTTTTTCCCAAAGACTATTAACAATTGTTAAGGGAGTCGTTAAAATATCGACTAGTATTTTGTTTGTTTGTTTGTTTGTTAGAGCTGTTAGCTAAGAAAGATATGACTAACTTTCACCTGCATGCATTTTAGTAGCCACACAGCTACACAACCTTACATTCCACATCCTCCACCCCTACCCCATGCATGAAGGATTTTGATTCAGGAAAATGAATCAAGACAGTCCAAGCATCTTTAAAGTTATGTTTAATGACTACCAGGCTGTACAAGAGTGCTGTATCTGGATCCTTAGGAAACTCAGGAACTAATGATGTAACTGTCACTCACGCAGGGCCGTTCGTGAGAGCAGGGATGACTTGAGCAGCCTGCATGGCATGCGGATCCCAAGGCTGCAGGAGACAAATTACTGCCTGTATGCATACATAACAATGGGAGGCTGAGCAAATCTGCCTCTGCATCATGGTCCTTCTACCTGTATCAATAAAGGAGGAATGGGAGTTTCCATCCCAGCTCTTCTCAAGCCTGTGGTTTGCACAGCCACAGTGCTCAGCCTAGATTACAGAACGGCCATGCAGCTCCTTCTAGAATGAGGAGATATATATTTGAATTTAAAGAGACTTGCAAAGACAGATGCGTGTAATTTATAGAACTGGCCCATATGCAATTAAGAAACATGGTAGCTGGACTGGTGTTCCAATTCTTTTTCTAAGCAGCAGTACAGATCTGTGCTCTGAAGTAATGAAGAGGCCTCTATATGAAATTAGAGTTTAGGAAAGTATGTACTACAGCCTCCTTGGCCAGATAATTACATTTTTATCATTATAATGACCTGCCATACTAATAAAGTTGTTGCGTTTTTATCCTCAAAAAAGTTCATCAACCCTATGAGGGAAAGGACTGTGGGAAAAAAAAAAAAAATCAATTGAAATCATTATTTCATAATCTAGATTTTTTTTTTTTAACTGATCATTTAAGTGGCTGTATATCATTTACATACTATTCATACCATAGAAATGACACATTAAAAATCCCAAACTGATTGAAGTGTTGATACTGGCTGGCAATAGGGCATGTATATCCATAAGTAACTGCTGGAGAACAGAGTTAGGTATGTGTTTAAGATATTAAAATAAAGTGTCTGAAATAATGTTGCATACGTTAGCTTTCAAACTTGCCTTGACAGTGTAGGAAAGGACCTCTTTGCAGAAGAATAGTTGCTCATTTTTCTGTTATCAGTTTTTACTGGAAAATAATGATGTTCAATATCTGATATGAAGAGGAGTAAAAGGGTTTCTTTTTGAAATAATGGCACACAGAGAATCTGGGGTCCACCATGTAAAGAAACAGCAATTTTCTGTCTATCTGTCTAATGGTACAGTTAAGAGATTTTCAGTGAGAAAATGCTGCTTTCATGTGTTTATCTTTTTCTATTTTTTCTATTTTCTCTTTTTCTTTTTCCTCTATTTTTCTTTTTTTGTTAGGATTAGTGACTGTTTCATTTTGTTGTCCCTAAATCAGTCGTGTCTCAGCCCAGTGAATGCAAAGAAATAATAACGCACAGAAAAGGAGAAGGGGACTTCCATAGGAAGTCATGAGGCAGATGAAGAGCTTTTGTTCGCCATTGGGTGGAACAGTTGTGTCCCCCAGTGGGCTGAGCAGGCCAGCTGATACATCCAGAGGGGACGGGTGTCAGGCTGGTGCAGGTGTCAGTGGCTGCCGGTGAGTGATTGCACCATCAGCCTCCTACCGTGATCCATCATGCGGGCCCAGCCGGTGAAGAATCACAGCCTCAGCAAGGTGCTGAGCCCAGCAACATATCATTAAACAAGGTTACCACCGGCAGATTTGTTCCCATGATCAATCTGGTCGATAACCGTTCCACCTCGCTGTACATTTTCCCCCCTTTAAAGCATAAGCAAGTATTATGAAAATGGTGTCAAAACAATGTAAAGCTTGAGGAAGACTTCATTTCTCCTGTGGCAAGCTGCAGGTTCCCTGTAAATCCCTTAAAAATCATGAAGAATAAGCCTTCTGCAAAAATTTGTCCTGAGAGTCATCCTCTGAGCTCATTCATATTTTATGTCTTGAGGCTGGTTATTTCGGATTCATTATTGGGTGGATTTTTTTTCCTTAAATTTCCATCCCCAAAAAGAAATACATGGATTTATATTATGTATTAGGATCTGGTGTGCTGTACAAACCTTCCATTTAGATTCATTCTTAAGCAGTCTCTCAGAGGAGAAAGATAAGGCACATATTTCTGTTAATGCTTCATTTTAATTCTAGTCTCCTGTATTAACTACCTTCCAGATCTGAACAGATCTCTTCCCACCGTGTCTCAGTCATCATCCTCGCACCGTGTACGAACACCCAGGCTCATAAAGATCCCCACATTTGTAGTCACCCAAATTCAGAAATCTCTACATACCCACCAGGCTGACCACTGTTTCTATTATGACAGTGGGATTTTGGGCCTGGCTCCCAGTTAGCATGTAACAGACTTTATCCTGGATACTACCTAATTTATTAACTCTTACTCAAAATTTTATGTAAATCAACAGTCATAATAATTCTTTTTCTCCTCATTGGAGAGCACAGGTATGTCCCCATACTTAGACTGATAATATACCTGATATTTCCTAGGCTAGCTCTTAACTAGAAGTCCTATTAAAGTATTCATGTACCTGCCTTTTTATTTCTGATGATGTAGAAGCAGAGCTGGAACTTCTCTCCATCTCTCTTGATTCTTTTTTTGGTCCTGAAGTTCATGGAAGTGACAAGGAATTTAGGAGCCTTAATTGAATTATGATATTGTTTTGGCTCTGAGTTTTAGAATATTTTTTTCTTGAATTTGGTTCCCTGACTTTTAAAAGAATTTCACTGTATTCAATATTTCAAAATATTTCTTTAGCTTACAGTTCACAAAATTGGGTCATGAACTATATGCACTTGTACATTTTAAAGGAACTTTCGTATTATCATGTTAGAGAAATCACAGTGATAAAGGATTAATCAGTTGTGGGTTTATTTTCTATGTTTGTTTTCCTGTTTGTTTGCTTGTTTGTTTAACCTACAGTGAATTCAGCTGTGGTAATCATTGCTGGTAAAGCCCACATCAAGACCTCATCCACATAACCTGCCAATAGTGGACTTCTAGCCTGTATTGATATATGCACTAGAGAATTGATTGCCTGCCTTGGTAGATAAGAACATGTATTGTTCTTCAGTGGGTGTAGTGCATTACTCTTTCCTGGCTAATATGATCTCAGAATCCTTCTCAATAACATAATTCCACCAATCAAACCAGATGACAAAATATAAATTTTATGGACTTGTAGTCCTCAATTTATAATCCTTTGTAAAAGACAAATATGGATGAATGAAGTTTCCCATAATGAAAAAAACATAAAATTTCACAGTCAGCTGAAGTTCTCTTTTTTGATGTGTTTCTTATCTTCATTCTTCTAGCTTTTCTTCAGATTTAATTTCCTTCTTCTGACAGTAATCCTGTGATAGTAGATCTAATTTTTCTGTTAGTTAGTAAAAAATAAGTTCCAGAACTATACAAGCTATTAATGTGGTTAACTCCTGGATGAGTTATGGCTTCAGTGCAGCATTGGTTGTAGCTTCCTATTAGTCGTGAGTGGTTCTTGTAGTTCAGAAATATTGAAGATTGAAAGAAAGACTCGTAATTTAACTTTTCCGGCTAATGAACAGTGAATAGTTTTCTAAAATTGTTAGAAGACTAAATTATATTTACTCACATATTTTTATCTGATTATTTTTTCTCTATTTGAAGTGGAAAGACATCATAAAAATCTTACTCATGTGTTTTTTGTGATCATCACTGTACATACATTTCTCCACTATAAAGTTATTTCTAACTCCTCTTTTAGAAGGGGAATTATTTGGATCCTGATCCCAAAATGTCAACGCACTTTTAAATCTACAAAAATAGGGAACTTCTTTATCCCATCTACTTGAATGTTTTTCAAGGTCAAGGTAAAAATGTTTCCGTATACTCAAAATAGTATTACTGCATGGCCTCATGCCTCAACTCCCTGTTGTAAACCGGCATAGTATGCAGTCCACAAATCAGAAATTCTTCAATAATAGCCCAACCACAGTTTCGATAAAATTTATTCTCCATAGAAATTTTTCATGAAAATCAATTGAGGAATTTTTCAGATTCAAGTGGCCTTTACTACTCACCATAAATTTAAGCCCCACAGAGTATGATATAGTCTTTGGAGTGCCTCATCCTATATGTAAAATTGTTTGCTTGAAACCTTGATAACAGTGAGCAATAACACTCAATGAAAAGGGTAAGTGCAGGAAATTACTGCGATTAATAAACAATTGGAACCTACAATTAACATCTGCAATGAATTTTTATATTTCTTTTTACTACGCATTCTGAAAAAGAAGAGTGCTCATTATTGGCAGGGGACCATATCATTCCAGCCATTTTTATTAAGCTAAATCCTCATGGAAGTCAGCAGGGAGTTCTGCTGAAAACAGAATGGACCAGTAAGATCTGTGGAATGGGCTGACTGAGGCAGAATACTGCTGTTTATGCAGCCATTTCACAGTGCTTATCATTACCTTTTGGCACCAGTGAGGTTATAAAGAAGCAGGACTGTGAAAGGTGTCCTTTCCAGTGGTGGTATTTGGTTCCATGTTAGATTTCGTAGACTACCATGACTAGTTTGGGATCTGTTTCTCAGCCAGGGAAGCGAGGGTCTGTTTTTTAAAGACAAAATCTATAGATGTTTATCAGCAATGACATTGAGAATTAAGCTACATGACCCATATATATAAAATTTCAAATGACCTAATTGCATTCTTAAGGGTATAGTAGTCAATCAGCTACAGGATTGTTAATCAACACTCCTTAAGATGGCTATTAAAAAAAAAATCTTCTAAATCAAGACCATGTTCATCAGCAACACTAAGTTATTTTGAAGTTACTCTTTTTTGTTTTTTACTCTCTGTCCTCCACCTCCCTCCCTGCTTTTCCCAAAATGCCTTATATTTGTTAGGGTTTTTGCAATAGGTTGGCTCTGATATTCTCTGCACTGCTGTCAAATCCAGTTTCAATTATTTAATTTCTTAAATATCTTAACTTGCACAAAACCTGTGAAGTGCCATGATACCCTTTAGTGATTACAGAAAATTAACTGAAATTTGAAAATCTTAGTATCCCTTAAGTGTTAAATGATTCCAGAGAAAGCTATTAACAATGGCTAGCTACAACACCCAAGTTACACGAATTCTTCTGTTTTCATAGTAGTGAGACTGAAAAAAATAATTAGACAATATTGAAACAAAATCTTTAGACCATAAGAGGATGAACACAGCAGAAAGATCTGACCAATTGAAATGTGCTTTACTAACATAAAATAAATTCATATCAATACCAGCTCCTGGATTAACCTAGTCATATTTTGGGGTTTAGTTCTGTTTTATACAACATTTTTCTATTCCTATTTCCTATCTGGGGAAATGAAATAGTCCGGAGTGAGCAAAATGTTCTGGTATGCCACAATAACTCTTCAAGCAGATATACCAGAATCTCCCATGGAGAGCACTTGCAATGCAATAACAGTATTCAAAATTCTGTACCAATGCCTTTGAATTCCCATTTAAGCTGCAGCACATACTTGTATAGGCTATGGACTGATCATGAGAAAACAGTAAAACTGAATGTCCACAAAGTTCCCTTTGGGGATGAATAACTTGAAACAAAAGGGAGTGTTACACTAACCATTAATTATTTTCATTTCTAGTAACAGAAGAACAGGACACATTTATCCTAGGCACCAAAGATTAAAACTTATATTATTAGAAGAAAGCAGCTGTATATCAGTCTGGTTTAACTGTGGAAGTTTGGGGAAGTTCTAGCTGGAGCATGCATGGATACTGAAGCATTATGAATACAGAGAAAATGTCTGAGATTCAAGGGAAAAATGGAGGAAATATGTTCGCTTTATCACTGAGCAGAGGGAGGTTCAGTTGTGAGTTATGGGTAAAGCCAGAAAGTTTGGAGCACAATTTATTGTAAGGAGAAACAATGTTAAGAAAAACTGTATAACAAGATAGAGTTCTGAGAAAGGACATTAAAATGTAAATAAATGGATATACCTTCCAGATGACAAGTGAGCCCAATGATGGAAAAAATGGGAATTACAAAGGGTTGATGTCTGAGATTCAGAAGATGTTTACTTGCAGATGGCAGATATCAAGTCTTGAGGAATGCATTTTAGCCAATTTTTGGCACAGAAAATTCTTAGAATTGAAAGACAACTCTAAAGAAGCAAAAACAAACAAACAAAAAAAAAGCAGAGGTTCTGACTTATAGAGTTATTGGTTACTACCAGCTTTCTTTATTAAGATAACCATCCTCATGCCTTTCTGTGCATGTTTCACCTACAAGATGTTCTGATATTTTTCTGTCTCATAACAGAGAGCCGTAAGCCTAGCAGCTCAGTGCCCAGCAACAAGACCTTCCTTAGCTAGACAATGTAATACCAGCTTGGGGTTATTGAAGTGTGTAGGTATAGCCAGGTGGCTTATCAGAGACCTTGAACTTGGTACATGATTAGAAAGACTGCTTGAAAGACTGCTTGATACTTTTATCACAGATGTTTCTTGGATTGTTCTTCCTGACTTGGTCTAAATTCTTGTCAACCAATTATTCTACTTACTGATTAAAGTCAAGCAGTCTATTAATGATTTCAATTTAACTTTTCAATTACAGATATAAAAAAAATTATTTAATTAACAGGATATATATAAGTTTCATATTTGGTCTTGGTGTTTTATCACACAGGACTTCATAACAGCACAGAGCAAACAAGGAAGAAACAGAAGCAGGGAGTGGTAATCTATTGAAGGTAGGTAGAATGAACATTTGTTCTCAGCAGTCTTAAGCAGTCAATGTTTCGAAAAGTTTATGAAGAATTTAGAGATCCCTGCAAGTGACTTGGAAACTGTCCTTGCTGTTGCTTAGGGGCAGTTGTCTGTGTGCACCATCCTAGTCCTGTCTTTACTGCATTAAGAAATGTGAATAGTGTGCCACTGATTTGTTTGCAGAATATAATCATCTTGCTGTTCCTACATCCTGGCAAGCTGTAAACATTCTTATTTTTTTCTCCTTCTCCATCTTCCTCTTTCTCATTCTTCCTTTCTAATTCTCTTCCTTTTCATTTGCTTCATCTTTGTTTTGCATTATACCGTATATGAATACAGAGGTGACTAATTTCTAATTATCTTTTCTAATGCAACATTCTGCAAGATGGGATTTTGCATTTTTCAGAATCATCATTACCTGAAGCAGAACAGTAGAGAGAAAAATACTTAATACACAGAAGGTCATAAAACATATTCACTGGATGCACTAAATGAAAAATATAGTTAATATTCATAATATTCAGGAAATTATATAATGTATTTACCCTTTTCTCATTTTTCTAATTCATCTGTGAAACTCAAAGATGCAGGATATGTAAGAAAAAAATAAGCTGACTAATACTAATTTAGTTTGAAGGACGTTTAAAATCAGAAGTTCCTGTGGGCAAAATTTATGAAGACTGCACCTTCATATTTGAGATAAAGTAATTAGCAGATGCGGTTAGAAAAGGAAATCTAAGTCCATTCCTGACCATGTGACAACTGGCAGGTATCCTGCTTCACAAATGTTTTAGCCAGTTTCAGTATGTAAATTTTAATGTTGGAAAGGTTTTGAGTTTTTTATTTATATTTTTATTTAATAATATTAATTATTATTAATGAGTTTAAAATTTTTGGGATGACAAAATAGAACCAAACACTGAAAGAAATATGGTACTGCTAATTTGAATGCTACCTAAACACAACATAACCTCTCCCCAGTCCCAAACATTCATGGTCATGTGTTATGTTGTTCTTCTTGTTGATGTGTTCTTAAAGAAAAACTCTTTGCATACATGCTTCTCCACTGATGGGTAAACCATGCTAAGTGCAGAAATAATTGAAATGGATGGTGGTAAAGAGGGCTCAGTACATATTTAGAAGAGTTTCATGTGGACAGATCGTGTTTGCTGGCCATTAAACCATGCTTTGTATTATCCCTGATACTTCAAGCCACAGAGGAGCTCTCCTCATGCTTTTTCTTGTTTGTTTTTTCAGGAGGCAAAATCCAGGCAGCTGGTTTGTGTCCTGCGATCACATTGTTGGCTGTGTTTTTTCTCTAGTGTATCTGTATGCTGTGCCAGCCAAAATTTACCTACTACTGCTTTCACACAGGCCTCATAATCACTTCAACAACACATGCCAAATTTTATTGCGTACCTTTCTCATGAAGCAATTTCACACAGTGTTCATTCAGTTCATACTTATCTGCCTACCACTGAACTTCCTGCACCAGCTTGGTTAGTCTAGCTGTAGGGTGAACTTTGCATTCCTAACTCTATCAAATGGAAGTTGTGAAGTTACTGAGCATGTGTAGAAGCATTTCTGAATGTTTCTGAAGAACTTGAGTTTAAATGCTGATCATTAGATCATCAGTAATTCAAACAATAGGAGAAAAGATCAGGTCTTTAATAAGCTCTCTAATTCAATTTGATGTCTGCTTTTCACCTAATCTAAGTTTAAGATTTCACCAGGTATGATTGGGTGTTGATCTTACAGGAAATACGTTCTTCATGTTTTACAATTATAGTAACTGCTAAGTCTCTTGCAGTGAACATCCAATGTCTCTTGGCTATCTGTACAGTGATCCTTTTTTAAAGCAATGTGTTCTGTCTATGATCTCATCTGTCTGAATCATAGACTTTCAAAACCATTTTTTTTTTACAATTTATACTGAAATGTTATATGTGATTTTTTTTTTCCCTAGTACCTTTAATTTGAAATAAGTATTGCGTCATTTCTCCGCATTTTTCTGTATTGGCTACCTATAGTTATGTATGCAGCTTGTTTTTTTTTTTTTAATGTTAATTATCTTAATGCTCACAACCTGTAGTAAGGACAAGAGGTAATGTCTTTAATTTGTGCCTGGGAGGGTTCAGTTTGGATGTTAGGAAAAATTTCTTCTTGCTAAGAGAGGTGATGCATTGGCAGAGTCTGCTCAGTGAGGTGGTGAAGTCAGTGTTCCTGAGGGTGTTCAAGGATAGTGTGGGTGTGGCACTGAGTGACATGGATTAGTGAGCTGAGGGATGATGGCTGGGTGGTTGGACATGATGATCTTGGAGGTCTTTTCCAAATTTAATGATTCTATGATTCTGATTCTAAGGAATAATTACTGAAAATTGATTATGATACCAAATTAAAAGTTCTAGATCCAAATCAAATAATTATCCAAAATACTGAGACATTCAACTTTGAACAGTCATAAAATTTAACTCAAAGATCCAGAATGGCAGGTACTAGACAGACAGAGGTGTGTTGCTGACCTGTGGATAGAGACTAAGCTGTGAAGAGCTGTAATATTTCCACATGTTCATTATAGCCCATGCTGCTCCAAAGTGGACATCCATGCAACTGACAGGAAGGAGACAACACATGCCCACATGTAAGGAGGACTGTCATTTGATTGCAGCAAGGAATGTGTAGATATGCAGGCTCTCTTTGCTGGTATAGGTACCTCCTGATTTGGAGAGCGGGATACCTTTCTCCTTACATGCCCAGCAGAAAGAAGTACTGTTTGAGGTGCTCAGCCACACATCTCCTTTGAGCAAAGAAACACATACTACTGTAATTCTGATGGGAACATAATTACTTACATGAAAGAGAATCATTGAGATATGGGACATACTACACTGAGGCTGCGGAGAGGTTAGAAGTTTTGACTTGCCAATAAAAGCTCCATGTAAAAGTCTTTAGTTAGTATAAAAGCCAGTGATGAAAAATCTAAGGAAGGACTGGATGTCACAGTGGTTAATCCTCCTCTCTAGTATCTGACCTCTGTAGGGCTAGAAGTAAAATAAGTTAAATGAACTCTGCATAATTCCTCGTGGTTATCTGTCACAAAGCCACCTCATGATTCAGCACTAGTGTCAGACTGACTGGAGGAGGCTCTGCTGCCGGAGCAAAGGGCAGCAGCAGACCAAGACCAAAGCATCACGCACAGGCAGCAGTGGGAGGGGGAAAGACACTTTATCTTTTTTTTTTTTCCACTGATGTTGTTGGCTCCAAACTCCAAGTGTTTGAGAATGTAATCGCTTGTCATACTCCAGCTTCAAGTATTTTTCAGTTTTTGACGAGACCCTAAGAATCACATTGCAGAGGGATGGGTGTATTATAATTATAAATATCAATAGTAATAAAAGTTTATTAAAGGTCATTAAAATGAAAGGGGATGGCTATAGATCTCATCACTCTGAACTGACTCCCTCCTCTTGTGTTAATTAGAAAACTCAGATAATGGTTCTAATGGGGGAGTGCAAGGGAAATTTAATTACGAAAGTTTAATGGGCCACTATCTACTTCCTGCCAGATTAAAAACTGATGATTTACACCATTTTAGATACTACTGTGGGCTCTCTAACAAAATATGTTGCAGCACAAACAGTAATGCAAGATTTCACCTAGAATATTTTGCTCACTTTTAAGAAAAAAGTGTATCTCAAAACTGAATAGCAATGACAGAGTTCTGACTACAAAAACTAAGAGGAATAAGCAATGTTAATTTATTTAGTTCAGTGTTTATTATAACCAAATGAAGTAAGTATAAATAGAAATGCCCGTCCTGAAAAATAAAAAAGACAGAAATTAAAGAAATAAGACCAATTTGTATTAGCTTTGAGGTCATTGATGAGATATCAAGAAAATTTGGAAAAGTAACATTGTTAAATTTGAGAAATTCTTGGATTGGAAATTTTATTCATAAACATACAGTCTGGCTCTTCAGTCCATAGTCTTCATCTCATCAAATTTCTTGTCCCTTTTAAATAAGAATAGTTCTCTACACATTTACCTTATGTAATATTTAGGTTTAAGGTTTAACTTTCAGTCCTCTTCTTAAAGAAAGGAGATCTATTTTTAGCAAAAACACTACATAATATTCAAGTAGAATTCCTTTTTTTTTTTTTTAATTAAATGTTTAAAGTTCTTTATCAAAAAAGAGGAATAAAAGATTTGATGTATCAAACAATTTATTATTTTTTTTTAATATGGTAAAAATAAGAGAGGGAAAGATACAGAAGAAACTATGCCCAAAAGCAAAAAATAAAATAATAATAATAATAAAAAAAATCCAATGTACTCTGTTTCCTTTTCTGGGTAGGTTTTGGTGTCCAAAAGTTGAGAACTCAGCATTATAAAACCAGGGCTGGTTGTCAGCTCTAATTTAGGTAGATGTAGACAGTTTTACACAGCAGCTTTGTGGCCTGGAGCTGTCTGTCTTGCAGTCAGAGGCCCACTGTGTCAGTTGCATGTCCTTGAACATTTCAGGTAGAAAATAGCTCTGGGAATTGCCATCCTCTTGGACTTCAGGTGTGTAAACAAAGTCTCTTACCTTGCTAATTTATTAGCGTGTAATGAAACAACATTAAAAAAAAATAAAAGCTTCAGACAGTGTTGTTCATATTTTTCAAAGACCTTATGCCACCTGGGTGTATTCAGGTTGATAAATACTTATTTTTCTTTGCCAAAGATTGTTTGCCCTCCTGCTCTGCAGTTTGGGTCTGTCATCATACCTACCCATATAGCACCGCTACCTTCAGAAAGTTAAATTAAATTGAAGCTAAATACACTTGCATCAACACATGATCTGCCATTAACTGAGCTTAATATGCTATATATTTTGAAGATGCACCTGAATTCATGAATAGTGTAAAAAGTAGGAAAAGGTGCTGTGGATGGCTAGACTTTGCTTGTCTAGGTTTAAAATATGCAATGCTGAATAGATATCAAAATATCAAGTGGACATTTTTAGAAGTATAATTGAGAATAGCTTGCCCAGGAGTATTTACAAGTTTGTTTTCCATTTGCAGTGGATAATTCACAGCTAAGATCTGTAATGAATTAGTACATACCATTATAATCATCAAACCTCAGAAAAAAAAAGCTTAATCTTTGAAAAGTTACTGAACAGAAAGGCAGCTGTTAGAACTACAGGACTTTATTCTGCTGGTAATTTACAGAGAGGGTGAGAGGAGAGTGAGACACAGAGAGAGAGAGAAAATATATTTAAGTTCATTTCAAGTATATTGTTAATTTTTATTGAGATCCTTTATTTGATTAAAGTAATGCTATAATTAGTCTCAATGCACTAATAAGTTGTTGGGTTTTTTTTCTGACACTTAATAAGGACCGTTCATTCTCCAAGGGGATCACAACCTGAAATCCTGCTGAAAGACTGGTGCTACAACAGAGGACAAAGAGGGAGGAAAAGAGGTGAATTAACTGGGAAAAATGCCAGTTACTGTCTTGATCACATGAATGACCATATGCTAAATGACACGGTAAATGAATGGATGCATAGTGTGTTGATGTGGTTACTTACTTCTGTTTCTTTCTTGTTTGATTATACATGATGCAATTGTTCCACACGGCAGAAAATCTACTGCTTTCTTTCTATGTCCACTATTGTAAGAATAATTGTGTTGTGATGCAGTGACACTTATTTTACTAAAGGGACTGAAAATCATATGAAAGGGATACAGAGCTACAAATTAAAGGCTTCAACAGTCTAGAGTATGATGGGCCAGATCCTCCTCTAGATTTGATTGATGAAGTTAATTTAACACCATTAACACTTTATGTCAGTGGATTTGTCTAGTAATAAAAACCTGGAGTTGCCTAAAAAGAGAAGCCACTGATCTTTTCTTGGCAAACCCTGAAAAGCTGGATGGTTATTTTAGAATAAGTACAGGTCTGGCAGTGTTTATGCTCTGATTTCTGTTAAATCTTGGGATAAGGATCTGATCCTGCAAGGTGGTGGGCAGCGCTCATGCACTGCTCAGTGTGTTGGCTCCACCTGCCAAATCCACACACAGATGTTACACACACTTCCAGCTGTGGCTTCAAGTGGAGAATTGCAACTGGAGAGTTTGGCAATCAAAGGCTAAAGCATAAGATGCAGGCTCCATGCTCTTTTTAGCAGAAGAAATCCAGAGAGCTGGATTTGGAAATCCAAAAACAGAAAAAAATCCATACTATGACTAGATACCAGTATGGTTGCTATTGTCTTGAGGAGGTTTATCTCAGTATTTTCAGGAATTTCTATGGAGTGCTCTGCTTTTTTTTTCCTTTTTTTCTTTTTAATAGAATACTTATGTGTTGTTGGGTGTTTTGTTTTGTTTTTTTTTTTTTAATGCAAATAAATAATGCTAAATAGATACCATCGTCAGATTCAGATGTTTGCATACCTATTTTCAACTGGTTCTATGACAGGTGTTAAAAGAAGGGATGAACACACACATATAAGAAATGAATATGAATCTATGAATCTGCTCTGCCTTCCAATAGAGGAAGTAGCCAAAGAAGATCACTCCTGCATGATTTCAGATTGTTTAGACTGAAAATTCTGTATGAGGAATGTCACTTTGTGTTGTGGTTTGTCCAACCACAGGAGGATTGCCAAGAACTTCAGAAGCCAGGGCTTCTCAGTAGTTGAACGGCAGGAATATTGTTTCGTTGCATACTGATACTGAACAAACACACTATTGGACAATTAAACAAGTTAAATGAAAATTATATTCTTTTAGGGAATTATTCATGAGTGCTGACCTCATTTGGTGAAGTAAAACATTTCACGTTTTATTGCCCCGTGTGTCAATGAAAAAAATACTCAGGTGATATCCCATTAATGGTTTCATTTTCCCAAACATTGTACAAAGTCACTACAACAAATGCCATCTCAATCTACCCATTTGATCTTATATAACCTTCAGGGAACATTAATAAAATTCTGATTCAGATTTGCCCTCTGTCAGGCGTACAGGTGCTTAAATGTCCTTATATTCTACTGAATGGGACTTAGGCTTAAATTTAAGTACAAATGTCAATACTTTTCTGGACAGAGATGCTTCCTGGAATGAAGGCTTCTGTATCAGAATAAACATACTGCTTGATAAGAGTGTACACAGAGAATTTTGATTTGGGTTTACACAACCTGTGGTATCATGAGGTTAGAAAATCAAATTGCTAAAGCAATTTAGCATATTATTGTGCAGACACCTGTGTTCTACTGTTTGCACAGTTTCCTTCTTTTTAAAAGACTCAGTATGAATTATAAAGTAATTCTAAAGATTTTCAAACATTTAATTCAAGAACTGAGTTTTGTCAGTGCTGGAAAGAGAGGAGGAGCCTTTAAGTTTCTCTTGCAATCCTCTTGCAAAGGCATTTAGGACTCCCAGAGGAAGACTGGAAAAATCTATCAGCTATTGTAGAAAGTGCATTATAGTGGAAGGAGCTTAGCATGAAACACATGCAATCAATGATGGGATACTTGAACTTCGCTTGTACAGTGATCTCTCTAGGGAAGGTATTCTGTAGGTGTTGAACTGCTTTCTCTGAGATCAGGAAGCCACAGAAATAAATGAAAGTTATATATATACATACAGAGAGAGGGAGAGAGCCAAATGAGTGGAAGACTTTGGCAGGCTGCTCCTGACTGCTGTGACTTAGAGTTGCTGAGGAAGCTGGAGTGGCTCAGTCACTGGACATGTGGATGTTATCACATCCCAGGCAGGTAAAAATTGATGGGGACTTTTGAAGCATAATGATGTTCTCTGTTTTGCAGGCACCCCTTTTGTTTTGGGATGTTGTTTCATACATGCAATGGGGAAATAATAACAAAACAGTTCACACAAAAACTTCATTTTCCAGCTGGAACCACACAGGTCCCATGGACCCTCCTCACTCCCAATAGCAAAGCCTTTGTCCCTCTCTGGCAGCTTCTGAGACTTATTCAGTGATAAGGGAAGAGGAAGGTAACCAGGACTGTGTTACTTGAGCACCTTACCAACTGACTGCTGAATTTGGCTGCACATTTAATATATTTCCCCAATTCTGGTGAATCTTGTAGCCTTTGTTGTACAGTACCTTTTCTTCCAGAGTGAAGTGTAAAGAGTCCCTTACAGATTCGTGTTCAGAGGATTATCTTGGGAGTTGAAGATATTGCTTTTTATCTATCTATATGTATATGTTTTTGGTTTGGGTGACATATTGTCACCTAAAAGCCTTTAATGTAATGAACAGAACAACCGTGATCTTGCAATTATATTTTTCGTTTTTTAGTGACAGAGGGAAAGTCAGACTTCCAGATTCCATAGTCTGCAAAATGCCAAATATTTTAAAATAACTGTTTAAAAGGATGCTTTAATTGCTCTCTACAGCTTCCTGAGGAGGGGAAGTGGACAGCAAGGTGCTTTTCTTTTCTCCCTGATATGTAGTGACAGAACATTTGGGAACAGATGAAATCTATGTCAGGAGAGGTTCAAACTGGATATTAGGAAAAACTTTACCAAGGGAGTAACTGACAGGCTTGTATAGAGGTAGTTAATGCTCTGCACTTGTCCATATTCAAGAGCCGTTTGGATAATACTTTTAATGACGTTTCAACCTTGAGTTAGCCCCAAAGTTGTCTGATAGTTGGACTTGCTGATCTCTTTAGGTCCCTTCCAACTCAAACTATTCTATTCCAAATATCCTCAACTTGAGTGGACATATTACGCTTTGTGTCTCACCTGGCCGAAATTCTAGGGGAGGCAAGAAGCAGAAAGCAAGTAAGTCAGTGGAGAAGTAAGAAGTAGAGAACAAGTTAGACAGTGTCTTGTTTCAGAAAACACCCCAGAAAAGATTATTCATGCAGAGCTTGCAATATAGATCCATGAAGGGAAATCATAAGTTTTTAATCTTTTCCTGAACATGGAAGAAAATTACACTGGAAGTAACAGCTATTGACTTACTAGAGAGAAAGGACTAGAAGAGCTGCAAAGTTTGACAAGATATTTCTAGATTAAATTTAAATCTAACAACTGAAAGTCTGTGCCTTTTTCTTCTGCTTTATTACTATTATTATTTAATTATCCTTGGGCAGCTTCCCAGTCCCTTTGAACTTCCTATTTTGAAACAGTCATGAACTGTGAATTTTTCTACTATGGTTCTTCGTATGGATGTGAACATCAGTCAAGCACTCACGAGGAGGAAAACATCAGCGAGAAAGTTCCCAAGTGAAATTAACTGCTGTGTTGGAAAAGTGTTTCAGAGCTAAAGGTCTTAAACTTTCTTCTCTACTAGCTGACCTGGTCAAAAGGATATTTTTCTCCTAGACAATGATATTAATGCCTCTGCCTCAATAGCTGTATTGGTAACAGAACCTGGGAGGCAAGGGTTTGCTCACCCACAAAGGGGAAGAGGAAGTATTTGAAGATGCAGTGTTAAAATTGTCACTGAAAGCACGTGGCAGATATCAGATGATGATTTTGTTTCAATATTAAAATATTCTGTAATTGGTATGAGTAGTGAGTGGACAGCTGCCTTCTTAATATCCTCTTTAGGATGTATTAGGGGCTTAAGGTTGTGTTAGGATTGATTATTTTAGTATTAATAGGGTGACAACATATTTTATGATCTAATATGCTTCTCAGCCCTGTGTCTAACTTGTTGATTTGATCCATTCTGACAGCTGAATTGCTCTCTTTGTAGGTTAGTAATCATGAGTTTGGTGACACACATTTTTCAATGTTATTTTTGTTTAAGTAGCTTATTAAAAAGAATAAAATCAGAGTCGGGCATGTATATATATATATATATATTTAAATGGGTCTTAAGCCTCTCATGACTTGGGTGTAAAATAGTCAATCAGCCAAAAAGCTCCCCCCAGCAAGCCCTTTGTTCTTTCTCTGGAAGCCACCACAATAAATATGTTTGTTCAGGGAGAATTAAAAGAGGTGAAACAAGAAACCTGACATGACTTCAGTTTTGAGGAAAAACCTGTTTATGTCTAATATATTGCAGAAATTGCTCAAGAACATTTTGTCCTTGTGTAAGGATTGCCCTGTAATGCTGCTAATGTCCTTAGGTTGAGACCCTGGGTTATCAGCTGTGCATGTGCCGATCATGCAAGCTGAAACTGATATTTTTGCAATGTAGTT
>CM060562.1:20571585-20584085 GCA_030625065.1 Alectoris magna
AATGTCTCTTAAATTCCATTTTAACCACTTCCATCTCTGGATGTTTTGAATCTTCACAATAAAAGTACCCTGGCAAGGTAAGGCTGAAAGATGTGAATTCAGCAATGGCAACAGTGATTTCCATTTACTTTTAAATGTGAACTTGAATATATCCAAAGAACATTGCCCTACTGAATAACATTTGTTGTTATTGTATCTGGACATGAAAGTCAGCTATTGCTTCAGGCCTGAAACAAAGATGAAATCTGACCAAAAACATGGTCTGAACTACGTCTGAAAAAGACTCGTATAAAAACTCACTTTCTTAAACTATTTAGTACTGTTTAGGCTCTTCACAACAGCAAGACCAGAGCTTGGTGACTGATAAGTAGTACCAAAATTTAACAAAAGGAAGTATAAATCAAATTTATTCTGAACTCAACTGGAAATTCAATTATTTGCAACTTGGTAAGATATTTAGATAAAATTTGCTAAAGTGTTCAGTTTTTTATCCTCTTTTATGAGAGAGAGTTTAAAACATGCTGAGCTGCTGAGGACCCACAGTGCTTGCTAATGTCACCTCTTTGACACTTGTTTTTTTCGTGGAGATAAATAGCAATAAGATGGAAGGCATTAGAAAATAAGGTCCGTCATCGTTGCTCATTATTTGTAATTTGTGGAGTGTGACAGTGTGTTCAGCAGAATGCACAGCAGAAATAGAGACAATGTTTGCCCCTCAAGAGCTTGCAGTCTGACATACAGATGCAGAGAGGATCAAATGTAAGACATAGAGTGGCAGATTTAGAATATGATTGTTCTTTATTTTGTTTTATTATCACCTTACTGACAAATTTTGGAAGGGTGAGATTATTGGAAGGATTCGAGTATGTTTAAAGACACCAAGTTGGATAATCTCTTTAGGAGGCATTAGAATGATCAGGAGTTGCTCTCAGGAACCCTAATACAGAAGAAAAACATATATATGCATTCAAACGCAAATGTGGAGGCAGACTAGGAGACACCCTAGAAGAAGTTAGCATTCTTGATGGAATGAAGTAAATAAAAAGATTCAGTAGAGGCAAGATCCAGACCTGTGCTGAATGAGGCAGTTTTGAAACTAATGCATAGGCAAGAGTTATTATGGGATAAGGACTGTGGAGTAAGGAATTTTGAATAGAAAGGGGTGTGGACTGAATGGCATCTACCACTCTATAGAGCACAGGCAAGGCTCGCCATAAAAATAATGCTTAAAATTATAATGTTCTATTCGTCTGCAGATTAGATTCTATCACTGTAACTATTTCTAAACAAACAAACAAACAAACAAATCCACATTAATTTATATTGTTTTTTCACTGGTCAGATATATCAATTTATTGAAAACTGCACATTTAGTGAAAAAATTAAATTCAGCAATGCAAAGACTGTGTCTACAGCTTTCTTGCATCATCTGAATATTGGCACTGACTGCATCAAAGGGGAGATACATGCATGAAGGCAGTCACATGCCCACACAAACACATGCCTGTGCACAATGATATGATGTGAAAATCAACTGGGAATTGACAGTATCAGCAGCCTTTACTGTCTAGGAAATTAAAAGAACCGTAAGTGTGGAGACAGTATGTAATAGCTCACTGCTTTGAACCAGATCAGCCTGGGGATAGTACTAATTTACATTCCTAACACTTACATCGGGTTTTACTGTACTTCAGTGTTCATAAAAATGGCTAATTAACTGAAACACCCCCAATAGTGGTGGTATACTGTAAATGTCACCTCTGAAATACAGAGCCCACTCTAGAGACAACATCTTCCTGTGGCCCCTGGAGAGTGGTCCTTTTGGATGCATTTGTTCTAGGGGAGCACATCATTGTGGTTAACTCCAAAGATCTGCCTCTCTTCCTCTGCTTGCCACCATAAAATTTCCATGGGAAAATTTGTAGAAGGCACACATAACTCATTGTTTCACTTGCATAGTAATTAACAACTCAAACAGCAGCAAGGCAGCCGCCTATTCCTCTTGGCTGAATGTTAAGCTTGACCTCCCCTCCCTTTTCCCCTCAGTTCACAACTCTTCTCATCTTCCAAAATTATGTGAGAAATGATTTTTCATGCTATTTGCATGTTTTGGAGCATCCATCATTATCATGTGCACTGACAGCTTTATACTTCAGCTGTGACAGAGCTTGAAAAATGCAAGTCCTATCAATCAACACCTTGTAGCTTTCCAAAATAAGATCTTCTGCATCTGACATTTCCTCTATTTTTCTTTCTCTTCTTCTTTTCCTTTTCCTTTTTTTTTTCTTCCCTTTTTATTTCCCCTTTTCTTCTTTTCTTTTTTCCTTTCCTTTTTATTTTTTTTCTCTTCAGTAACAATCTATGATTTGGTTTTGCTTTTCACTTTCTTTACACAGAGACTACAGGTGTTACAACACTACATTAGTATGATATACTTCAGACCTGTTTCAGACTATTTGATTGAATTACTTTGCCATAAATCTTATTCCTTATTTTCATCAAAAATACTGACCTCAAAGATATTTTAGTAACATGCTCAAGTCCTCTGTACTCAGCCCCACATGCACACATCATTATTTATGCAGTTAATTTCATTCTCACCTCTTTGTCTGAGGTAGTAAAACAGTTTCCCCAAACTTAGCAAATATTTGATTCCAGTTAATAACTCTAAGTGGTAGTACTGATAAACTCAATAAATCCATTCTCAGCTTGTGACTATTACCAAAAGTTGTGGTTTCTTTCATTATTTTGTGCTGTTTCTAAAGTTACTCTTAGAAGATATTTTTGCTAACAAAGGCACTTGCTCATGTCCTTAGCAATTAACACTTTGAAGAAGCTGAAGATCTTTTTCTGTGTTTACGTCAATTTTTCTTTCATTCCCTCATCATATAAGATAAAAGACAGTTCCAATAGCTAACATTATGGTATGCTGCTAGTATGATGAAAGTATAGACTTGTCAACTGTTTACAGGTTCTTAATTTAAATGGTTCCACTAGGCAAAATTCTCAATGTCTCAACCTCAGGGGAAAAAAAAAAGAGAAAAAAAGGAAGAAAAAAAACCATCAAAAACCATGCAGAAGACAAGTGAGCAATTGAGATATAATAGAATTTAAAAATATATATGCCAATCTTAGTGCTGCAGTTTCAGCAGTTAGTTAGTTCAATATTACAGTTATTTAGTAAAAACATGCTGTGAAAACTAGGGGAAAATGGTAGAACTGTTGTGTATGGAAATAGCAAAAAGAATTAGTCACACTTGAAGATTAAATTAGAAAAGCTTCTCCATGCAGTTTTGATTGAGACCGATGGCAACGCTCTAGTTTATGTCTGAGAATATTCCTGAGTCAAGTCTTGTAATTGCTGCAGGCTATTGTGTTTGCCAAAGGAAACACAAACTGGGAATTAAAAGATGCTGAAGAGAAAACCCACTGGTATTTCATTACTGATTTATTTATTTGTTTGTTTGTTTGTTTGTTTATCTATCTATCTATTTATTTATTTATTTTGTCTTGTTTATTTTCCTGCATTTGAAGTTATAGACTCCATTAAAATCTATGGGAGTTTTGCCACTGATTTGGCTGAAGTCAAATTGTTCATCAGCTTAAAATTTTGCACAGGGTTAGCTTTTTGAGAGCTAAACGCAGACAGGAAGGATACAGAGCATTCTAAGGCTAAACTTTGGGATAAAGGACCTGTCTTTTCCCATCAACTGGCTCCTAGGTAGCCACCAGACCTCAACTGCTTTGTTGCAAGGTTTTTTAGTTTGCAAGTTTAAGTAGGGTTGTACTGTGTAGTTAGAAAAGTATTTTACTGATAAGTTAAATTAGTAGTGTTTGCTGATGTGATTTTGGAAAGATATAAAAGACTAAATCATGAAGATCTTATGCAGAACTCAGAAGTTTATGGCAGGAACGTTTGATGCCGCAGTCTCCACTTCGGGACATGTGTGGAGGTAAAGCCACCAACCAGCAACATTCTCACCATCCCCAAGTAAGTCCCCTTGGGCTCTCATCACTGGTAACACTCAGCTGGCCTCAGAACAAGGTCATCTTCTGGTCGCTGACCAGATGAAACCATAACAGAAGAGCACACTATTGTTCTCCAGCAGGCTTTATAATCAGAGGACAAAAAGGTGAGCAAGTTGTGAGAGCAACAGAGCAATTAGTCTTCTGTCTGCAGTTGATACAGGTTTTGCAGAAGTACTGAACAATTGATTCAGTGTAATGCTGAATTTTAATCAAATGGGAGAATAAGCCAACTTTTAATCAAGATTTTCCATAATGGATTATTTTCCTAATTGAATGAGTTCAGGAGACAAAAAAAATACGGCCTGGTGCTCAATGGCATTCTTCAAATATTGGTAAACGTTCAATCTAAAATCACAGTGAAAAACTCTGAAAATCTCTATAGAGCACAGCTGAAGGTTACGCTCATCTTCTGCAAACAATCCAGGGCATCCAAGCCACTGACAAATTAATTCATATTTCAAGACAATTATGTCCACTAAAATGTACAATAAGGAATCAGTTGCCACCTTGAACATGAAGCTAGTTACTTTGTTAAATATAGAAGATATAGAATAATTTGAAAAAATAATTTACAAGATGTGGATGTGACTCAGTAAAGGTAGAAAAACTTAAAAGCCCAGGAATAATAATAATAATAATAATAATAATAATAATAATAATAATAAAACAGCAAAGAAAATCAAATCAAACCAATCAAAACAAACAAACAAACAGACAAACAAACAAACAAAAAGAGAATCCCTGATTGCACCTGTGTTTAGATGGTTGAACATTGTTTAGAAAATACCGAAATGTATATTGCTTAAAAATGAATGAAAACACATTTGTATTGATGGCTGATAATTATAAGTAGCATAAATACTGTGTTACATTCACAAATTAACCGAGAAACATTTTCACTTTTAGCACAAGTAAATGAGATATTCTCTTACTGGGTTGTACCACCCAGTGAATGATAAATACAGGAGAAACTGAAATATTATATTTGCATTCTTTCTTTCTGTTGATAAAGAGGGGTTCTGAAGGGAATAATATTTTCTATTTACCAATATTTGTGTTGATATTTTTTTTCAAATCTATTATTTTATATGTACAATTTCAGACCTAAATGTTTCAAATCCATGAAATGAGATTTTTTAAACTTGTATTCAAAAAAACTTTATTAAATTAAAGGACCTGGACTGTGAAACAGCCATCAGATAAAAGTCAATGGGCAATACAAAAAAAATTGGTTTAGAGATTTTAAAGAAAAATTGACTCAAACAAATGTTCTATTTGAAGATCCAGTAGTAACTGAAATTGAGATAAGACTTTTCTACATAAATGTAAAGGATAACTCAGACCTGCTATAATTAATCTCAAGCATTACAAATTGCACACAGTGCATTTTATTTACCAGCATGTGGAAATAACTGAACAGTAAAGGAAATACCATTATATTTAAACTACTGCCTCAGAGCTCTGGAGTCCTGATGAAACCATTTGTAGATATTAGAAATCATTTCCCATTAAAATATATTAAAAGTGTTACAAATTATAGTCCCAGAATTCTGTAGGCTCTATAATGAGATTCACTCATAGGCTAATGGATGAAATGAGGACAAATATGTAAGGATCAAAACAAAAACAGATAAAAGATACTGAACTATTGCATTGTTCGGGGCAAAAAATACCAGATGTGTATAAGGAACAGTCTAGTCCTTTACTGCAAAACGTCTGTAGTTTAACATTCTACCTGTGGCATTAGCTATAAAAAGGATACTTTTAAACCCCTAAGTAAGTAGGATAATAGTATCCTAAATCTAATAAAATGTGACATCAAATATCAGAAAATATGATTTTCTGCCAACCAGCCTGGTAAGCTACTTTTGACACTTTTCAAAAAGAGAACATTCTTCCTGTGTCTCTTAACATTGTGTCTGAGGGGGTAAACTGCCAGTTAGGGGACATGTGTGACGATGAAGAGACCCTCTGTGCAGCTGACATGTTGTCCACTCATGTATGGCTGCACGTCACCTCATTTTTACTGTTGTAAGACCTGAGGCAAGAATTTGATGCAATAGTGGATTTTTCCTTCTCACTCAATATTTATTTTGTCTCCCTGTTCCCAAAGCTCTGGTTTGATAGGGATAGGGTTATTCTTTTCTTTTCTTTTCTTTTCTTTTCTTTTCTTTTCTTTTCTTTTCTTTTCTTTTCTTTTCTTTTCTTTTCTTTTCTTTTCTTTTCTTTTCTTTTCTTTTCTTTTCTTTTCCTTTTTCTTTTCCTCTCCTCTCCCCTCTCCTCTCCTCCCTCTCTCTCTCTCTCTCTCTTTCTTTCTTTCTTTTCTTTCTTTCTTTCTTTCTTTCTTTCTCTTTCTCTCTTTCTCTTTTTCTTTCTTTTACTTTATTTCCTTCCTTCCTTCCTTCCTTCCTTCCTTCCTTCCTTCCTTCCTTCCTTCCTTCCTTCCTTCCTTCCTTCCTTCCTTCCTTCCTTCCTTCCTTCCTTCCTTCCTTCCTTCCCTCTCTCTCTCTCTCTTTCTCTTTCTTTCTCTCTTTCTTTCTTTTTCTCTTTCTTTCTCTTTCTCTCTTTTTCTTTCTCTCTCTTTCTCTCTCTCTTGTTCTCTCTTTCCTCCTCCCTTCCTCCCTCCCTTCCTCCCTGCCTTCCTTCCTCCCTTCCTTCCTTATGCCCTCTCCTTCTCCTTTCCCTTTCCCTTTCCCTTTCCCTTTCCCCTTCCCTTTCCCTTCCCCTTCCCCTTCCCCTCCCTCCCCTCCCCTCCCCTCCCCTCCCCCTCCCCCTCCCTTCTTTTTCCTCTTCTAGTTCTTCTTTCTGATTTGCCTATTTTCTCTCCATGAGACCAAATGTATAATGTGCTGAGTGCCATCAAAGTCATAGGAAACCAGAGATTTTACCATCCTGCAAGTGGTGCTCAGTAATGCATGAATTTTGTATGCAAATTGGGTTCATTTTACTGATACAGGAAACAGAAAACCCCTGGTAGCATGGTAGACTGGCTGGCAGCCAAACGAAGCCAAAAGAAGGTGTAAGAAACGTTCCCTTTCTCCTGCATCTGCTTTGCACACCTGCCATGATGGGGTACCTTTGAAGAGGGAGACCACTGACATTATTTTTCACTGTTTTTGGTGGCAGTTGGGTTGCCCCAGCCTCCCTCAATGAGTGAATGGCAGCACTTGGATGCAGTGGAGAGGACAGACAGTGATGAAACAAATCCAACCGATTTGCTTGCTGATGTCAATATATATTTGATCTTTTTTTGCCTCCAGTCTCGGCTATCCAAAAAGCAGGAGCAAAATCTCTCTCTCAAGTGCAACATCTTGCTATGAGCCTGCTTATCTTCATAAAATTCAGTATAAGCTTAGCTGGGATAGCTTGCTGATCTGCTGTTGTCCCTCACTTCATATTCATAAGTCCTTCTGAAACCTGAAGAGCAGAAGTGGATGCGCAATCTTAATTTTTGGGGTACTAATTATATTTAATTTTTCATGTTAAATTAATAGCAGATGTAGCAGGGCCTTTTGGCAGCTTTTTTTTTACCCTACCATAATTCTGTTAGAGTAACTTACGGAAATGTGAGCAGGGAGGCATGTGAATTGTCTGTGCCAGAACAAAGCCTGAAATTAACAAAGCCATATAATCTTTTCAGAAGGAATATGGATGTTTTGAGTGATATGCATTACAAAAAACACACAAACACAGTATGTATAAAGAACATCTGTACAATTTTAGAGGATTTGCAGGTAGCGTCACTGAGTTCACAATGACAAGATAGCTCATTTTAAGAAGCTCTTGCCAGTTGCTTTCAAAATGGTATTTGCACCAGATTTGCACAATGAAGATGATGAGTGGGGAATACAGTTTTCATTTACCTATGAAACCTTTCACCTACACTCAGCCCATTAGGTTTACAACTCCTGGATATTTACAGATTTTTGAATATGTTGTATTATATTTTTTAACCCATAAGGAGTTTAGAAATATGAAATTCCCTTCAGTACAGTACTTATTGAAAGATAGTGAAGGAAGTACTTATAGATAAAGATTAAGAGCACAAATACAGTCTACTTTAATCAGTGTAAGAGTGGGGAAATGGGGATGCAATTTATTTTTAGAAATTATAAAGTACTTTCAGGAACACTTATCCATCAAATGCATTGTATTTGTAAAGAAAAACCAATATTACTGCAAGGTGTAAAGATTTTATTGTCAGTCATTGCAAATAAGCCCACCTCCATTTCAGTCATTTAGAATACTCTACATGTGCTTGCAGTGAATTCTGGAACTGTGATGTACTTAATTACATGAAGGCTTTCCTAATTTTTTATAAATCCACTGGAAATTTCCTACAGTACTAAATATGTCGTAGACAACAAAGAATCATAGAAGCATCAACTACACTGAGTTGGAAGGAACCCATAAGAATCATGGAGTCCAACTACAGACTCCATGCACCACTACCCAAAAATCTTCCCTCTCCATAGTGACTGCTTTGGATACTTCATGTGACTTAAAATTTACATTCTATTTACAAGTTTGACTGATTGGTTATGCAACAAAATGGCACAGCATTATATCAAAATAAGTCAGTTTTTATGAAAGACTGGAATGTGTTTTACTTTTTTAATGATACTTCATAGAAAGCAATGTAATGTAATGTAAATTGCAGGCCATGAGCCTGTGCTATGTGGGGCAGAGATAAAGGCAAGAATGGCTCTGCCTGGGCACTGTGCAGCACCAGGACCTCTGTGCACAGTGTTGTGTGCTCTCCTTTCCCCCCTGAACCAGAAATGATCCTCCCTCCCCGATGCCACACTCAGAATCGTGGGGAAAATTAGTTTTTTAAAGAGAAGAGTTGTCCTGTTGTAAAACACCTTTGCAACACAATAGCAACACTCCGCTGACATACTTTACCCATGTCTGTCTGCAGTAGTCATGATAAAAGCATCAGCCCTGTGGAGGATTCTGTGGACCTGAAGGGCGAATTGAAATAACAGCGGGGGAAGGAAAGTGTGTGCATTTTTTTCCTTAAAGTCTTTCCAGAGATGCTAGTTTCATCTTGTCTGAAACCCAGCAGTGTTGTCTCATTGCCATTTTTCCCATGTGTGTGTTGGTTAAACAGAGCTCTACCAAGCCCACTGTAAGTGGCAGTTCCTCAGCACAGAACACATTGCAAAAGCCCTACCTGAGCCCTGTGGTCCACTGGTGGCAGCTCATGGCTCTACAGAGGTGATAACAAAGGGCTGCCTCAGACCTCAAGAGCCTTGATTGTTTCCTGTTATCTCCATTAGAAATCAGAATTTTTCGTTTTGTGATCATTTTAATTATGGTTTCCCTATTTCAGTTCTACTAAATGTGAATGAAGCAGGTGAAATGTAGCCTGGTTGGAGTACTGTGCTGTTTAGCACTGGTTACTATCTTTAGCAGAGGAGCTGGAATTCATTCTCATCTCATTTGCTGAGCGCTCTATCATTAAAGTGTCATTGAGAACTGACGCCACTTAATTTTAGCAGCTTTCAATTCTCGTTTGCAGCAAGAATAGCTTTAAATGGAGAGGAGTGCAAATTACAGAGAGAGGGATATTTTTACACCACACTCAGCATTTTATCAAACAAAGCAGCCTCACGGGGAATAGGGGACAATACATTATAAAACCAAACTCTCCTCTGATGCTGGTAAATGGGTATTTAATCTTCCTATTGCAGGCATCCACTCTGATGAGCCTGTAATGAATATACTGCCTGGGACATTATGTGAGCTGTTGTGTTTTCCTAGTCCCCAAAATATCCTTTAGTTTTTATTTCGGGTGTGGTCAAAGCATAAGCTGGGGAGCTCAGCTGTGCCTGTAGACAGCAGAGGAATCTGTACCTTGTTGCAGGCAAACCAGTTTGGGACATATTTTCCTTCTCCTATTCATTGCATAATTGCTTTTTTTCCTCATGGTGCAGTCTGAACCCTTGGGGAGTTAGGAAAATCTCTTACGTGGGATTGGTGGCAAATTTTAACCCATTGAGGGAGGCTTCCCTGCCTAATTGGATGTAAAATATCTTCTGGCACTCCATCTTAATCTTGCTGTTTTGTTGGAAGTTTGTTGCTGGTGGCGTGATAGATTTACCCTTGTCAGATAACTGTTATGTTTTCTCAACAGTTATAATTGTGAAGGTACAAGTTTTTGGCTCCCAAACAAAATAATTTTTTTTAAGGCACATTTGGGACAGACAAACAGATTACAGCAAGGATTTTTGCCCTTCAGGTACTGATGGTGCCCTCATCCTTTGGGTCATTTTAGCACTGTTTTTGCCCCAAAGGTTTTTGGGTTTGGTGTTTGTTCTGTGCCTTTCCTCTTCTCTCAGCTCTTCATCTTCCTGTTGGACTGGTGTGACAATTGCTCACAGCACCAGGATCTTAATTCATCTGCTAGAGGGCACAAATACCACAATGCACATTCCGTGGCTGGTGGACAGGTTGCAGGGGAGCATGCAGCTGAGCAATAGTGTGACTGCTTAAAGCAGGGGAGAACCTGATGGGGCAGATAGGGACTGATATTACAATTAACTATGCCAGATGAATGTTTCACCAAGTTACTGTGAACTTGACTTGATTACTTAGACCATATGAACAAAATGTGAATGGTAGAGGTGTTGAGAACCCGAGTTCAAAGGGCTCTCTCTCTACTGTCTACTGCTAAGTGCTCATTACACTGAGAGGGAAAAAGCCTTAATTCTGGGTCACACCTTCTTATGCAAACAAAAAAAAAGACCATGAATCGAACTCTCATTTGAGTTTTTCCACTCACAGAAAAATTTATTTCATTTAATGCCACTTTCCAAAGGTTTTTTCTTGTTTGTATTGTTTTATGTTTAAACTATTTTCAATCAATTCAGTCTTCAGTATTTTGCTCCTGATGAGTTATCTTCGCCTGAAGAATTTCAGTGTTAGGCTTTTCTCTGGCATAATTCTGTGTCCCCTTGAGCTTGCATTTGACACTAGCTCAAATAGTATTGCTGCATCTCTCTGCTGTGGTCCCTTTAGAGTTCCATGTATCTCACTGAAGTCCCTCATAAGATCCTCTTTTCCAAACAATACAGACCTACTTTCTTTAACCTTTCTGAATATGTAAGACCCTCGAGTCCTTGTATCATTCTGGATGCCCTTAGCTTAACACCTTCCATTTTTATGATACATTAAAAAAAAAAAAAAAGAAGAAGAAGAAGAAGAAGACCCATATAGCCTACTCCAAACTACGGCATCTTATTTTTTTTTTACTTAATGTCTCAGTTTTAGATGTGATAGTATTTGATCTCTCTCTCTCTCTCTCTTAATGCTGGGATTATGCTTTGGTTTGTATTTTTTACAAAATACAATCCTGCAAACAGGTGATTATAGCCTTCATGATTATGATATTTAAGAGTTCAACAGTGTATCTTCTGCTTTGTACAAATTGCTTCTATTTTGTTATATGCTACATGAAATCAGACTCAGGCCTGCAAATGAGTACCATTTGAGGTGGCACTTTGAATTCTTTTGATTCCTCCCCTTTTTTCAGGACTTCACATTTGAATTTTGTCCACCCCAAATTAATTTTTGTTAGATTGCAATTCTATATCATCTACAATGGTAGAGAAAGGTTATACCATCTTAGTGGGGCATGGAAGTCACAACTTATTTTCAAGCGTATAAAATCATAAAGTGATTGTAAACTGTTGCCACTCTTGAGGACAAAGAATGGTAATTGTGAACACACCTGTGGGATGGAAGGAAGCTGGCCTGATATTGCTGAGATTGCTGTCAGCAGCAAAATCACCCAAACCTTGTGCATTCAGCCTCTGTTCCTGCTGTGACAGCACAAAGCGGGATTGAAGAGACACTTGGCCATGGACAGGGTACAATTTCAAACCACCTCAAACCGCAGACAGAGTCATAACTTAGGCCATCAGAGCATATTTTACAGAGAAAGGAAGGCTGGCTTTTAGCTATTAAATGTTAGCACTTCTTAAAATAAAAATGTGTCAGTGTGCTTGATAGATAAATGGAACTAAACTGGAAGCTCAACTTCAGTTTAAGACCCATGTTTGAATTTTAAACAGTTTCTGCCTATCAGTATTATCCTCTCAATTGTTTGGAATACTACTGCTAACAATACCTCTGATTATGAGAGCCAAGAAAGATTATACAGAAAAAAAAATAAAAAATTGCAATGTCTGAACTTCTTTATTGTCTTCATAGAAGAAAGGGGTCAAATGTCAATGAGAGTGAGGCTTCCAATATATTTCCCCATCTGTCAGTTGTTCAGTGCTACATATTTTATTTAAAGTTTGATTCACTGTTTCCCTTGTGTACTGAGTCATTTCTGTGTGATGACACTGTAGCACAAAATAGGAGAGATATTTCAGAAGATACTCTGAAATTTCACTGTAGCATTATGTTAATCAAAAGCTAAATTTCAGTACTTCTCAATCATTTAAAACAACAGGTTTTCA
>CM060562.1:21189085-21594085 GCA_030625065.1 Alectoris magna
GGATGGAAATCTATTGAATTCAGAAACTGAAGACCAGTGTGTTTCAAAACATAACAGCACTAAGCAGACAGAGCTTAGGGAGAATACAATGACAGTGAGGTAGTGAGGGAAAGGGAACATTTCTAATACTTATTACATAACAGCGTATCTTAGAATAATGATTGAGAGTCCTAGTGAACAGATTACGAACCTTTCTTTCCTATGGGAATTTCATTCATTGAAGGTGCTCAACTGATTAAGTAAACTGCCAAGAGTGTCAAGTAAAAGGGTAGACTTTACTTTAATTTTCCATATTTACAGTACTCAGAAATCAAAGCCAACCTGATCTGTACAGCCACCTCTGTTACAAAGTCCTAGTGTCTGCGCTCTTTAAATGGCTGGTATCTCATTGTTTAAATAGCCCTTTGATAAGTAACGGTATAATAGTGCTGGTGATTGCCTTACGATTAGCCTATCAGGGTGGCCTTTTAGGTTGTAGTGCTGAGTTTTCCTTTCTGCTTTGTACTCATATTATTAATAAACAAAGCACACAGGTCTTTGAACTTCCAACCAACACAAACGTCTGTGTATTTGTATGCGTGGGTTCACGTGAGTGTGTGACGTTTTGTCTTGGCGTTTTAACTGACAGAGCTTACTGAATATTGTGGTGAAGGTTTTTGAAAATTACACTCCTGTAAGTCAAACTTAATGAAAATCTTTTTTCACAAAGTCTCAGAGTAAAAAATGTGAAGAGAGATGGGTGGAGCATAGTGGGATGAGTTCGTATGTGAATAAGAAAACAAACCGATAAGAGGAAGAGCAAGAACTGAGAAAAGGAAGGTTGAAAGGCTGAGAAGAGAGACACCTCTTATTTGCTGAGGTCCTAATCCTGGTGTTCAGAGTTGCAATTGTTGGGCAGCATTAGTTGTTCAAGGCATAAGATTAACTGTTGTTTTCCAGGCTGAACGCATTGTTTTTGTTTTGTTGTCCAAGTGCAAACAAATTTGAAGCTTCTGGTGATCAAGGAATTTTTCACATTGCTTCTTCTGGGAATTGTTCATTAGTTGTTTCCTGTGGTTCCCTCCTGAACTTGGTCCTCATGAAAATCTTTGTGCTGAAAAACACCCTGCTATTGTTAGCATGAGTTTTGCTACCATCTTCAACAGTGGACTTGCTGCCCTCTGTTTAAACCTGCTAGGGAAGGGATTTCAGGGACTGGGCTGGGACAGGGAGCTGGCAGGTTTGGCAGTTAGTCGATGTGGCAGCACTTGGCATATCAAAGAGAAGGGAGCATCCTTCTTTCCTCTGGGGCTCTCAGTAAGCTCACAGTCTGTGAGTGGGTCTCAAAGATCCACAGAACATTATTTGTTGGCTTTATTCTTGACAGGTTATATACATTTTATCTGACCCGAATTATCCATTGAAAGTCGAAAGTCTGTATTTATAATCATGGTTTTATTTTTACTGTCTTTTTAAAAAAAATAATAATAATAATTAAAAAAGGTACAAATTCTCAATTATAAAATAGGAAATAATAACCTAATCTGTTGGTGCATTAGGAGAGGCACCTCTAAACAACAACCAGTATCCTGTGGGTTTGTTGTTGTTGTTATTGTTTTAAATATATATATATATATGTCTGTAAACTATGGCTTATGCCTATATCATGATAAGCATAAAATATCTCTACATGAGTACTCAGTTTGCCTGTCTTGTTCACTTATAGGAGTGTATAGGACAGGTAAAGCAACATGCTTCTGTGAAAATATGATTTGCAATATTATATGACTCTTGTAATCAGGAAATATTGAACATTATGGAGCATTTAGTATTTGTGTTTAAATTGCTCTAGACTTGAATAACTCTGATGCTCAGAAATAAACCTAATGGAATAAAGGAGATGCTGCAATCAATGTTGCTAGCTGGTACTAACAGTAAATGGAAGTACGAACGTGCTTCTTTCTCTTTGTGATTTTTCTAAAGATTCAATTAATTGTCCTGTAAAATATATGTTTAAAGGTTAGATTTTGTAACTATCCAGAGTTATAAGCCTTTTTGACCAAAATTTTATTGCAGAGGACAGCTAATTTTTTGTTCTTAGTGGTGGTTTGACAAGTGATCTTCAAGGCAAAGATGAAGAATTTTACTTGAGAATCAAGATTATTTTTTAACAATGGGAAGGGAAATATACCTGCCAATGTTTCTACTTTCTGAAAACAAGTTATGTAGGAGATGCTTAAAGATACAATTTCTGTTTTCTACCAGAGGGTTTTTGGAGGAGTGATGGGCTGGAAACATGGAAGCTAATTTTCCTCTAAAATGGGAAGTTTTAAAATTGGTTGGCTTGCATATAGAGTTGCTTTTCTTTATTTATTGTTTCCCCATTTCTTCACCCACATGAGATAGCTCTATGGAATAATAAGCCTGGCCAGTTTGGGATCTGAACACAATCTCACTCACCCTCATGTTGTTTGGCACTTGAACAGGAGTGACAGGCTTTGGTTCCTTTATCAAATAACTCAGTGTATCTATTTTTGTAAGCCGTGTCATTGGCTGAAAAATGCAGGTCCCTCTACAATTATGGGGCATGACCAGGAGGAACACAGGCAGCCAGGCTTTACTTGGACTCCTACCAGTTAACTGAAATTCTACTCCAGCCAGTTGAGATGGGAAGTGATATGAAGATGTGGAAAAAACTGAGTTGAATTGATTTTTCCCTTTTTTTTTTTTTTTTTTTTTTTTTTAAGAGAAAAGACAATTGTTTGTATTTATTAAGGGAGTTTGCTGGGGGATAGACCAGAAAAGAGTTGAGCCTCGCATGTGTCATTTTTTGTTTTCTTCCGCATTTTTGAAGTGAAAAGAAAAAAATGAAATTGCATACTTTCACCACATTGACATCTATCTGTAGCTAAGTTTAACCAGGAAAAATATATGCATAAACTATACAAGCATTAGTGCTTTAGCATTTGACAAGATGGCTTTGGTACACCAATTTGTGCTTGCCACAACTCTTGTTTACTTCAAAAAAGTCTCAGAGATGTAAATGCTAATTCTGCTTGATTCTTTTTCTTTTTTCTGAGTGAACAAATGGTGAGGATTCTTCCACCATCTAGTCCTAGGAAGGGACTGGTGCGCTGATGGTAATAATAAGGCCAAAAAAATGCTTTAAGGTTTCCTAGAACAACAAAACTCTATTTTTTGCCATGTGAGCGCTACTCATCATAGGGGACTGTCCTGTTACTCAGATCTGCTCATCTGGATTAGCACCAGTTCAAAAGAATTTTTTTCACTTGACTTTGCAAGAATACAGATGCACACTTGATCTGAATGTCGGAATGTAAAATCTGCATAAGACTCAAACAGATTTGAAAGAAGCAAGGAGCGAGTTAAAATCTATTGTATTCATATCCATGTTCCCTCTATTTTCACAAGCGCTTTTGTAAACAGGTGTTGCAATTTTCCTAAATACGTAAGCATTTGAGATATTCCTAACTTCAGGTACTAGCTAAGGCTGCGGTAGCACTGAAAAGCAAATGGGGTAAGCCTCAGTCTCATTTTTCTCAGGGATGTGCCATTGTGGAATTTTATTCAGCACTTCTTTGCTTTGTTTTGGTTTTCTCCTTCGACTGCTACCGTATGATTTGATTTTGCTAGACGATGGGAAATCTCTGCTTCCAGAAATTAATGAAAGTTTATGGTGATTAAGAACCTTGTAGATTAGACCTCTGTATGAAAATCTTCAATTGTTATAAACATGTGTGACACTGTAGGCTTAGTCCGGAATGAATGCTTTTCCTGCACAATTAGGTAAATCTCCAAGTTATCAGTTCACCTGGCAGATAAAGCTCGTTGAAACACCCTTGTGCGCTAACTTGGAAAATCAAGTGACTTTGCTAATACTGAAAAATAAGCACAGAACGGTATAAGCAATAAATAAATACATCTTAGGCACTGGCCACAATTTAAGGAGGAAAAATCTTTGGGAAAAAGCTGGAAGCATGATATTAACTGGGTTTGGTTTGATATTTGGACAAAGAAATCACTGCTCTGAGCTGAGCAGAGAGATAAGCGCCTTGACTTGCAATAGATTAAGAGACCTGCATTGGTTAGAACAAACCATGTTTGAGACTCTCCCCAAGTGCCGCCACGTTTAGATTTAAGATTAACCGCAGCAGAATGGTGGAGCGGCTGTTTGTTTTATGAAACAATCACTAATGACATTAAACAGACGGTGCCCCTTCCAACACGATTGTTCATTTGCGATAAACTGAGAGAAGCCCACAAGAGATTGCAAAAGAAAACTCATAAGTGCTTCATTTTGAGGCTCTTACAATGTCCTATTGGAGGTGACAATTAGTGACAGAGAATAAGAATCTAACCGCTAATGCATTTAGAATTTTTTTTCCAAATAATTTGTAAATATTAGCTTTCCTCTATCTTTCTACCGAGGACCTGAATGGTAATAATATAATGACAAGGTTTTCTGTGTGGATTTTTTTCTCCCTCCCCTCCCCTTGCTCCTGTCTGTCTGAAGCCCCCACTAAGCATTAACAGTATTAAAAAGAGTGTTATCTATTAGTTCAATTAGACATCAGACATTTACTTTTCAATGTATTTGAAGACTGATTTGATTTGGGTCCAATCATTTAAAAATAAGAGAGCAGAGCTGTGTACAGAGCTGTGTACAGATATCTGTAGCTCTGAAGTCTTAATTGCAAATTCAGATAAGGATTAGAAGGGGCTGTATCTCTGTAGACCAAAGGTATTTGCTAATACCTGAGATATAAAAGTGGTTAAATTCAATATTTACTAATTTAGGATTTCCACTTTGGATTTTGATTAAGCTTTTTGGTTGAAAACCCCATGTTATTAAGCTGTGATGAAGGAAAAAAACAGCCCTTTTATAAACCTCACTTTAACACTTTATTTCAAAAAATTTATTTTGGACTTTCTAAAAGCTGTTGTAGGACTTCATTTAAAGACAAACCCAATCCAAGAACCCAAGCAAAAACATTGTCAAAGTCCTGTTGTAGCATTAAGCTTTTGTTTAGTACACAGAGAAATATATTAATAAAAAGTGTTTTAAGTGCTTATTACTGAGATGGTTTGTTTTGAAACACAGGCTTTTTCACAGCAGTTTTTACACTTCATTGTGTACTGTGAAAGACACACTAAGTAGAGGTTGTCAGGTTCCCATCTGAAGTAGACTACTGCTGGGGAATGCAGCCATTTATGATGCCACTCAAGCAGGACTAATCTAGAGTAGATCTCTTATAAATAACCAGCCAACAAAAATACTAAATCATTCCCTTTTGCTGATTGAAGCAGGCAGAATTGCTGCTTTAAAGAGCAGGAGTTGCTCATTACAGAGACATTCAGAAAGAATTAGTGAATCTGTATTAGTGAGTCCCCTGGATATGGTCACACATCAAGCCTCAACCTTCCTGGAGGAATCAAGGCATCGGTTTCACGTAGAGTAGTATTTTGAGAGCTTTGCTTGGTTTTTCAGGCTAATGTTTGACAGACAGCTGCTTTGTTGTTTTGTTTCTGCATTATCGACTCCGACTGTTGTAAATCTCCCATTGTAAAACTCAGACCTGTACATTCTAACTTGCTGTAACTGATGCCCACGTTTGGTATAAATGCGGATTTGTGAGCCCTGCCTTCTCTGTCCAGTCCTCTCTGCTCACAAGGGCCAGGCTGAAATGGTCTTTTGCACCTGAAGATGTGCTTTGGAAACATGGTGCTCGGTCTTCCAGACCCTATTTACATGACTAGTCCCTCTTATGAATAATTGAGCCTCCGTATATTGCTTATGGAAATGGAAAAAGAAAAAACACTTTGAAGTTACAACCTCCCATTAGGAAACAGGCTCCTACTTAAAAGGAAGGAATATTTTTAATTTTTTAAATTGGAGTGACCTTTCTGTGTTAACGTTCATACTTAGGCATCAGGAACACACAATTATTTAAAGAAAATAATAATAATCCTTCATTATTGGCTTGAAGAGCTGGGAAAGCGTGGATGGGAGAACACTTTTGGCTCAAAGTTTATGCTACGCAATTTGTCAATGAGCATACCTCTTGTTTTGGAAACAAACTGTTGCTTTGGGAATTAGTGAAACCTGAAATGCACTCAAGTTCAGCGCTCAAGTCCTTGGTGCAGAGAGCAGCCAACACTGGCTCCAGACCGAAGTAAGGGAGTGCCTTTGTGCTGCACAGGTCTTTCCACTTTGCTCTATCATTCCTCTATGGAGGAAAAATCATAGGCAAGAATTAATCTCGGGGTGAACCAGTGCACCTCTTGCTGCAAATGGCATGGAGTAAGAGAGGTCCAGAGCTCAATTAGTTTAAGGCTAGAGACATTTTGCTGAGTTTGTTTCCATCAGGCTCAGGTTTTTTTAGATCTCAGACTGGTCATTATATAGTTCCTGTTGTTAAAGAACTGAGACTGAGAACAAATGATGGGTTGCAGGAAAATGTGTAGGGTGAATGGGAAGAAAACGCAAGAGTTAACGTTTGCAGTACTTCCTGCAATGAGATTTACTAGTTCTAATTTCATGTCTAGCAGTATGAGACAAAGTATCTGAATTCAATCCACGACAGTGATCTTAAGTTCTCTAAAAATCCTTTTGTGGGCTATAGGTATATTTTTTCCTATGACTATGGATATTTTCTGGAAGTTGCTGGCTGTGACTAGCTGTAGCTTAGATATTTGCTAATGCATTTCCATGTTGGTTATTTTTCCAGGCAGGTCAGTAAGAAAATGAAAAGAATAAAAATGACCTTGCTAGAGTTGTTGTTTGATAAAGGTCTTTTTTTATTCCATTAGCCTCCAGATTAGTTTTGTGCTGGTATGAATCCAACCTAAGTCTCTGGAAGTAAATTCTTCTGAGTTGAGATTCGGTGATGTAACCAGCAATAAAATTTGGCCCAATGTAGTTGTAAATATCCATCAAATAGAAACGATGGATTAGGACCCAGTAAATTCTAATTTGTGTAGTGAGATGGCCTCTGGATCACTTTGCATACAGTGATGTCTAACTGGGAGAAAGAAAGGAAAGCAATGCTGGGACAGTGGATGAGGTAAAGACAGACACTGCCATCGGTGCTTTGGAATGGTGAACAGCACCAGGTCAAGCAATATGCATGAGTTACCCCACATGACCTTCAAAATATTCGTGACCTACTTTACTACATATCCAGCAGTTTTGTGATGCAGTTATTTTTAAAAACATACTTCTGACTTGGGAAGAACACTCAAACGGCTTCTGATCTAAGTAAGGGCTCCAAGCAACGACTGTGAGACAGTCAAGTGACATCCAGAACAATAATGGGCAGCAGTCATTGCAGAGCTGCTGATGGCTGGGCAAGGAAAATGCATGACAGATGGACAAATGATAGGAACTTGAGCTTTTATGCATTATTTTTTGCTGTAGTTTTAACACTTTTGTAGAGTAAAAAACTCATCTCTGTGATAAACCAGCAGTGAGTTTGAACTTCTCAAAAGAATTCTTTATAGCCCATCAAAAATTCCTGACTTTCTCCTATTTATAAATGCTGCTTCCTTTTCATGTATTCTAATTATGTTGTATGTCTGTATTTCTACGCCTGTTGGCCCACTGCTGTTTTATTGTACACAAAATGTTCGAATAAGTCTTAACATCCAGTATTCTGTCTCCTGTTTGCATTTTTAGCATAGGAATAAACAAGGATTGGTCTCTATCTCCATGGACAGAATACGCTTCCTCTTGTGTTTTACAGCATCACAGATACTGTCTGTGAATGGCTGTTACTTGTCTTTCAAGATAGTTAGTGATATACCACTGATGGTCATTGGTGTGATAGCATTTAATTATTATCATATCCCAAATTGAAATGATAATTCCTCATGGCATGGCTTGTACTTTACCTTTTTGTTTGCAATGCCTTTTATGAATTCTTGAGAGAAACAGATCAGCCAATTGAATGGCATAGAAAAGATCCTAAAGAAAATACTAAGGGCATAATGCTTGCCTCTAGGTCATATTTAAAAAAGAAAAGCAATAAATAAATAAACATTTAAATTTACTGAATAATCTTTTGATATAAGAAGTCTTTAAATGAGGGTTGGATAAAAAGCATGTTTGCTTTCGCCTTTTCTCTTATGGTCCAGTAAAGAAGTGCTTGCATCTACTATCTTGGCCAAAAAATCTTTAAAAGTTCCCCATTAGAAGACAGAAACTCATTATATTTCATGTTGACTCAGGACAGAAATTTAAGTGATTTTCTCTAATTGGATGTGTCTTGATTATGTAGCAGAGGAAACTTGAATCTAGCTTTCAGATTTGAGCATAGTTATTCACATGGCTTTAAAGCTGTATCATTTGATGTGAACAAAAGTTAGAGTTTGGTGTCTTTGAAAAGCTGGTGCATCACTTCTGGAATTGAGGAGTCAGAAATTAAGCCCTACAGTTCATGAAGATTTTGCAGCGTGTACAGGAACATGTAGTTCATTTCATTTTTCATGTAAAATATACAACGAAACTATCACACGAGAATGCTAGTGTTTAACCTTCTCCAGAAGGGAGTTGGTCCAAATTAATCCAAGCGCTTTTACCTATTTTTTACAAGGTTAGCAGCAGTCCATAGTTGTCTGGTGTTTGAGTTTCTCTTGCTAGAATCTCAATCTCCAAGGCTGACAATTAAATTTGTTTGTTGGAATAGTAGTGAGAAAGACTGGTAAATCATTTAAAAAGGTAGATGGTTCTCAGCTGCTAGCAGTTCTAAGCAATTTTTTTTCCCCTTGAGATATAAGCAGTGAAAAAAGCTGGATTGTTTTCTAATACTGTTGGATATTCGGTGTTTTTAAACTGTTTAACTTTGATAGGAAAGAACTAGCTGAAGGTGTAGAGTCTTTCCCAAATACTTGCTGTGCCCGTGCATTGGGAAAGGAGCCCTCTCCACAGCTGCACCTGAGAGACGTGATGTTGCTGAAGGTGTTTCAGTGTGTAGCATCCCCACAGTGAGCCCGTGTAACTTCCAAGTGGAACCCCACTATCTCTCTTGCTGAAGATTGTAGCCAATATTTCTACATGAGCTTTCTGGGAAAAGCACATAACACTCAGGTTAAGCATCCTTTGGCTCTGCATTTGTCAGGGGACTTGCTTTACCTTGAACTATTGCACAGAGCTGTAGGTAAACAGGCAGAAATGTGATGAGAACGCACACAGAAGGGGGATTTGTATGAGGAAAAGTTACTTCTGCTTTGTTCACTGAACAAAAGAAAATAACACTTTGAAAGGCCGTAAGTATTAGTATGTTATTATCACATCCCAGCTTCTCCAGGCAAAAAAAAAAAAAAAGAAAAAAAAAAGAAAGAAAAAAAGAAACAAAAAAAGAAAAAGGAAGTTTAAAGGACAAAGAGAACTTTTCTGAGAGACAGAAATCCTCTCTATACTATCTACGTATTTAGCATAGATGATGTGGTTTTTGTGCTACGAGTACCACCGCTGTTTTGTCTGTCTGGTGCGTGATACGTTTCCCAGATTAGAAGCATTAGTGCCCTCTATTGTTCATCAGAGAACTGTAAATATTCTTTCCGATGATGGTCCATATTATCACTCTTAGTATCAAACAGACTTTTAACGAAAAACAAGCCCATCGTAGAAGCACGTTTCTACATGCTAAGCTACTTAATCAAAAGGACTACATTTGTTTCTATTTTTCACTGTATTCTGCTACAACTTGGAAAAAAATCAAATAATCCACCTTGGGGAAAAATGTGTAGAAGTGCATATAGAAATAGATACTCCTTTTGCTCATGTATTTGCTGAAAAGTTAATTTCTTTATGTGTAATTTTTAAGGACTGAAGATATTTTTAATCACCCATTCTGAAGTATCCAGAAGGAAAGAACTTGGAATATTTGATTCTTCGCCTTATTTTTTTCCTCCCTCTCTGAAATATATGTTTTATTTCAGGAAATCACGCACTTATTATTTGCTAGGCTAATAGAAGTGTGCAACTTTTTGAAGAACAACAGAAATATAACCCAGCTAAGATGTGGGATATTATTTTATTTTATTTTTCCTAAACTACATTAAAGTGAACTGCAAGAATGACAACTTCATTCATGCAGATCATTTGGAATTACATTAAACAGCTGCTATTAAACAGCTGACAACAAAGGAGACCATTTTGATCTCAACAGCACAGAGATTCCTGCAGCACGCTCCCCCAGCGATGTTATGAAGAACACATTGTGCTCTTGTATACCAACACACACTGCGCTCCCCACTGTGCTTGTTGCCAAACACTGCTTTTTCAAATCACTTTGTATTCAGTCAGGGATCCGGGAAGTCCAAATCCAGCCAGACAAATGCAGAACGGCTTAGTCGAAGCAGCTTTGACAAGTGCCATCACACAGACTTGTCGAACCAGAGAGACAACGCAAACAAATATGTAGTCGTGGTCAACGGGGTGTGGATCTGCCCCATTGTGTGTGATGGCACTGGTTCCTGAAGAGCATTTTGACACGGACACTGGTTAGTCTTTGTTAAAGGGAGGGTGTGCAACAAGGGAAATACTTGTTAGCTCCATACAGATGGATCTGCCAGACTTCTGTGCTTGCATTTATTTGTTCTCCGTAGTGGTGCCAGACACAATGCATAGAACGAGCACACCTGTAAAGGGGCAGATTGAGCTCCCCACAGTTAGCTGAAGGGTGAGGAATAAAATAAGAGTAGAGACCATTGGACAGGTCATTGTCTTGTGCTGTCCTTGTCTCTCAGGGTAGGAGAGGCACCTTTCCTTATATCACTGTAACCTGCTGTGTGTCATAGTACGCCACACATTCTGCCCTTCAGGTTGTGTCGCCTGTTCCCAACGTGTTGCCATTCTGCACCAATGCTGTTTTGCAGCCCTAACCTTGACCCACTCTGTGCTGATGTTACTCAGTAGCTAAATTCTTGCCTGGTAGTGCAATTGTGACAGAAAATACGTTACAGTATGGAAAGCTACCATATGTTCTGTACCTTAAGTGAAGTCTTTGTGTAGTGGTCACTGAATAATATGGAGGCATATTGTTGTTCGGAGGGTTAAAATAAATCTTATTGCCTTCTAGCAAATAGGAAAAATTCCAGGAAATGATTTGTCTAAAAGTTCAGATTTAAATTTCAGATTGCATTTGCATAGCATTGGCTGTTGGAGAAATGGGAAACTTTACTTTCCCAAGAAGTTTTGCAAGGTGATAAAGTGATTTTTTTTTTAATGGTAGATCCTTAGTTTCAAGTTATATATGTGAATAGTCCTTCTCACATCCACATAACATGGAACAAGATTCAAAAAGTTATAGGACAGGTCTTTGCCAATCACAAAGCCATTTTGCAAGCTTGTTTTAATGAATGAATAGTATGGGTAAGAAAAAAAAATGTGTAAGATATGTATTGGTTTATACTTAGCCAGGACAGAAACTGGGGACTTGTTTGTCCAATTTGCTGTAACACAAATTCTGCCTGTCCTGTGGGTGCCACAGTGACGATAGGTGAAAACAGGAAGGTGGTCTGGATGAAAGTGTTTGTTAGAAAGGGTTGTGAGGGATTTCCATCCTTTCTTCTTTGCCACGTGGTATAAAAAGCATTGAATCGTGTCCATGTTGAGTTTGAGCAGTAGAGACTGTCAGGCTTGACTGTATATCCTGAGTAAAAAAAATACTTAATCTGGAAACTTTCATGCTTGGCTTTTTGAAAAATGATTCGAGCTACATCGTGTATTTCAATAAGTGTTAGTGTAAAAAAAAAAAACATGAGGTGATCCGGAATCTACAATAATCCCCAGGTGCTTCCCTGGTCGATTCTTCCCCTAAATTTACCACATTCCTAAAGAACGTTTTTCTAAAGCACTGCATGGCCTGAAAGCCTTTGTTGTATGTACTTTTTGGGAATTATCTTATGGTCAGTGTATGTCTTTGCGAAGCTAGGCTCTGATGATAATGATGTTAGTCCAACTACTCTGCTGTTAACAGGTGAAGGGATGTTTCACATTATTCAAAATGCTATTTGAAAGAATATTTTCAGAGATGAAAAAAGAAAAATAAAAGCACAAAACACAACCCAACAACAAACATCACAACGCTCTCTGTTTACAATTCTAGAGCAATAACTGCAATTGAGAACGTGATGCTGCAGCTGCTTTCAGTTGCCTTTATTGTGTTTAAGTATTGTACCTATGGGGAAGTTTATCTCTGGGTGCGACAGTGAATTAAACCAGTTTTCCAGGATATGAATGTGGCTTGTACGTTTGCGGAATTGAGTGTTGAATTTAAAAACAATGGGTCTTGATTGTGCTTGGGCTTCAGGCAATGCTGAGGCTCCTCCCTATGCCCAGCCCATGTTGGGGATGGCAAAGTTCATTTTCAGTCTGTAGGTAGGCAGCGGGGCATTTTGTATTTAGTTGTGGCTCCTCTCCTACTTGAGCACAAGGCATCTCTCTTTCCGAGCAGGATTACATTTAGTGAAACACAAGTCTGAGATGACGTGAAAGCAGTTAATGAAGTTGAGCATTAGGAATTCACATTTACAGAGGTCTGCATGTAAGTGGGACGTCCAACACTGTGCAATAGTGTACGTGCTTACCAGTAAGTGAGAACATACAAGCTCAAGTGATGAACAGATACGTGGAAAAATAATACAGAAACTGGTTAGAATGAGACTGAAAAGGGCGAATTTTAAAGGAGCCTTGCTTCTTTATGCGTCCTTGTATTGGCTTAAAGTAATTTGTCTTTAACTGATAGACATTCTTCTCAACATATAGCTTAGTGTTAAGAACCTGACACTCAGTGGCAAGCCACAAGAAGGCTGGAGAGGCAGTATCATGAATAGTGAACTCTCTCTTGGTTTCCTTGACACCTGCATAGTGCATACTGCCAACTATGATAAATGGAGCAGAAACAGACACTTACTAAAAAGATGGAGCAGAAGCTAAAGGCTGGAGAGAGAGACACAGAAAGATATATGCTTGATCTCACTTGGAAAGAGAAACAAATGGGTAGGAGAGCAAGTGAAGTTGAATGACATCTTGAAGACAGGAAAGGACTGAGGCTGAAGTGGCAGGAGGCCAGCAAGAAGAGCAGATGGGAGGTGGGACAAGTTTATTAGCAACAAGGCCATTGGATAGTAACAGTGCACATACTGCTCGAGAGACAGATGAGGTGAGCTGATAATCATTCTGAATTCTATCTGAATGCGCCTTCTATTCAGATTACTCGTATCTTGAAGTTGGTTTACTTCTTGGGAAACTTCCCTGGCAGATGGAAGAAAATTGTGCCGTGTGATGCTCAGAAAAGCAAATATAGGAAAGACAGCAGAGCACAATGAGGGAACTGAGATGCATTCCAAGACATTTTTAGTTGCATTCCAGAATATTTTCCTAAATGGAAAATGTTGCTTTCATTATTTTAAACTGCTGCCCACAGAGAAGAAAGGTAATGTTAAAGAACTCTAATCAAACTGAATTGGCCTGTAGAGTTTTTCCCTTTCAGCGGGCATCAGACAAAACACACCACGTTGTTTGGCTTGATAGTGGGGACAATTGAATTTTACAACATAATGGTAAGGTGAATGTTTGGCCACTACTCTTCTTAAAAATCATGTATATGTTGACAGATGAGTGAATCTGACCTGATGCCGAAAAAGAAACCTGACCTTGCAAATGTCCCAAAGAGCAGAAGAAATGATGTTCCGCTTGCAGGGCTCATTAATTAGTTGAATTTCTCATCTAATTCTTCTGGGTCAGCTCTGTTGCTTGCTCTGTTACAGAAGGGGCAGGCGTGTAGAAGCCATCTTGATAAGTATCTTCAAGATGCAGTAATGCAACCAGCAAAATGTTATCTGCAACTTCCATCCTCATAGGGCAGAAGAAGGAGGCTGTTTTCTTTTGGGTAACTGCATAAACCTTTTAGATGACCTGACTTGAGATTCAAGCAGACCTTGAATTAATCTATGGAAAATGTTTCCCATGGTTGCTTTTTTTCTTAATTATCCAGCTATCTCTCTTCCATCTGTAATAGTTATTCTTTGACAAATCAACAGACACAAGTAGTTACAGCAACGTAGTAGTATGTTCTATCTCATTTCTAACAATAGTTTAGAAAAATGTTTTTAAATGCTGATAGGTTAGTATCAATTATTTAATTTTATTGTAGGTTCCCTTTTTATCACAGCAAATTTAAGGACTAAATATTTGTTCTGCACTGTACCATGTACACACACCTTCTATGAAGTTTGCTCTAGCCATGTGCTTGCACAGTCGAGGGTAAAAGCGATCTGTCACCTTGACAGCATTTGAAGGATCTGCAGTGCTTTAGGAGGTATGATACCAGGGCAATTGGTAGTTTCATTCATCCTCAGCAATAAAGCCATTTTCAGTGCTAAGGGTAATAAAAGTTGGCTGGTCTTTTGCTCGCTCTCAAGGAGGCAGAACATGCCCTAATCTCTTGCTCCAAATAGTGCAGCAGGCAGCAGCTTTTGGGCCATCGGTTGTAGAATTAAAAACAGCTGACTGCTCTAGGAGCTTCACTCTGCCTTTGAATCCAAGCGAGCGTTCTGCATTCCTCACCGACTCCATGCTAACTGCCTTGTTTTTGGCAATAATAATATCATTTTATGTTAACATGATTATATTCGTGCCTGTAAATCTTCAAAACTGTGTGAGTGAGGAAAAGATAGAGAATCAGTACTCGTTGCAACCACCTCTGGGGAGAAATTCAGCATTTGTTCAGCAGCAAAGAATAACCTTACCTGGAAGTTCAGGACAATTAAAGTATAAGCTAGCAATGTAAAATTCAGTATGCTATGCAAAATGTATATTGTGCTGTAGGATATACGATGCAGAACAAAAAGAAAGACATCCTCCCTCGCTGCTCTACGTATTTGTTGCCCTAAATTAAAACTCTCTTCTTGCACATGAAAATAAACGGCTCTCTCCAACATGGTCTTAAACTCCACATTGTGCACACAAAGTGGATTTTGTTACATGGAGAACTGGGAAGAGAGGTCCAAGATGTCAGATACAGCATGTACAGACATAACACAGAATCACAGAATTGTAGGGCTTGGAAGGGACCTCTAGAGATCAGCAAGTCCAACCCCCAGCTAAAGCAGGTTCCCTACAGTAGGTCGCAGAAAGCCAGCCTTTGTAATGTGCAAGTGTCTACAGAATGGTGTCATTGTCGTTTTTTTTTTTTTTCTCTGCTGCTTAAAGCCCTAACCTGTATTATAACTGGCTTAAGTCTTGTCATAACACAGGTTTGATCTGGAGGCTTCAGCCTGTGCAGTTTTTGTGTCACTTCTAAGTTGCAGATGAGGCAATATTAATTTTGAAGGAATTAGCCTGAAATTTCCTCTCACTGAGATGAAACGGCTGGAGTTAGCCCGGCTAGCTGCTAAAGGGTTCCTAATGAAAAGTAGGGTGATATGAAATTTTCCTGATAAAAGGATCTCCAGCTTTCATTTGTCTATTAAATGCCAGCGTAACAGGGACAGCAGGGGTAACAACTGCTCGCCGAGATATCATCTACTTTCACATTCCAGGGACACTCCTTCACTTTGCTGGTGCACTCCAAATAAAGCCCTAAAATCTGGCGGCTTGGGGCTGCTTCCCTCCTTGAGGCAGGGCGAGCGTCTCAAAAGTCTCCATGGGTTCTTATTTATTTATTTCTGATTTTAACCGCTTCCTTCTCCGGCAGCGTGTGACAGCTCCAGTTTTTGGTGTGGACAGGTGTTTATGTGCCTGCATTCCCCCCAGGGCCTGGGAGGGGGTGCGCGGGGAAGTGTTGAGTGCTGAATGTTAAGCTCGTTCCTTTGTATGGCTCAGAAATCTCTGTTGTCCAGAATTGTACAGATAAGGCAGACCCATTTGCTTCATTGTCAGGCGATGTAGCTGAATAGAAATGCAAATGTGACATAAGGGGACTGCGCTGGGGAGGCGTTTGCTGTTACCTCCTATAACAGTGCTCCCGGCTGTGAGAAAATTCTTGCAGAATCCGGGGAGGCTTTATTTTATTTTATTTTACTTTTTTATCATTAGCTACAGGTTACAGGGAAGATTCTCCAAAAGAAAATGCCTCTCTTTTGCCGATGCTTTTATTTTCATGCGGTGGAACGGCTCGGTTTTAACTCCCTTATCAAGAGCCGCACGAACCGCCCGGACTAAATTGGGAGCATCTCCACACTGTTTGACAAATAGATTTGTTGTAAACTGATTTAGCCCTTTCATTGTTTGCATTTCATTATATAGCAGACTTCATGTCACAAAATCGGTATTCATTCAAAATAGAGAATTTAGAGATAGGACTGTAGCCAGATAAAAAATATTGCACAGGTCAGGTCTATTAACCATAGAATAATAGCAAGTCAGTGATCCAAGGGGTAGTTCTTCTGCAGGGAAGGGCTAACATAACCGAGGTCAGGAGTCAGAGCTCAGGACTTCAGATGTGGCTGTCGCCAGATTTACAAGTAAATCTACTGGGGAAACAGGGAAAATGAAGGAACCTCGCAGAATAGGAGAGAAAGGCAGCCCTGCTCTTTCATCTTAAATCTCAGGCTTCTCAGTGGATGAAGAATAAAAGTCTGATTTGCTTAAGTGCTTCACTTTATTCAGAAACTCCGAGTTGCATCTTCCAAAGCATGATCCACAGATCTAACTCAATCAGGTTTAGATAATTTATTTAGAAAGTAACATTGAAAGAGAACCGATTCCTGCTCTGCTGCCAAGTTCATTATTGAACAAAGCCCGTTAGCGTTCTGAAAAATATGCGTACCAAATGCAAACAGCACTAAAGAATATAGATATGGCCTTTAATAAGGCTGGAGCAGTTTATGTTAATACCACAGGAGCAGATAATCTGAAGTTGGAGTGAAAAGGTCAGTAGGATAACTGTGTTGCAACTTCCCCTTTCCTGTATATTTTATTTCTACAAGACTTTCTGCTTTTTTTTAAGCTTTTGTTACCCTCCCGCTAGTCAAGAAATTCTCACCTCTCTCATAAAGGCCACGTGGTGATAGTTGCCGGCAGAAACTGCTTTGGATTTTCTTATTATAGCAGCTCTGTGCCACCATTCTCACGTGTACAAATTTCAGCTGTTTTGAACAGAGCCTTGCACTGGTTCAAGGCAGGTAACAGCCAGGGAGTTCCCGAGGAACTGGTGTTTCATTGGCGAGTATTATTTGAACTCTGTTCAGATAAGTTGTAACTGTATTCTTCTGGGTTATCTGGTCAGCAGAGATATTGTGTTACAGCACTGGTATCAGATCTGTTTTCGAGATGCACAGAAATGGATGTAGTCTCTGGAAGCAAGTAGCCGGGAAGATGTTCTGCAGTGTTTTATTAAGGGTGGGGGGATGTGCCAGTGAAGAGTTGGGCTGAGAAAGGGCTGTACAGCCCAGCTCCCAAAGGAGACATCACGAGGAGCGTGACGTCCTGTAACTTGGTGTGTCTGCAGATCAGTTCTCTTGCACAGAATTGTGAGCTCTGGGGGGACTAAATTAATAAAGAAGCTTTGAAATAAATGAAAGATGGAGCCATTCACCTGCATATGTACGTTGGTTCAACTTCTCTTTTACTGCATACTGTTGTTTTGAGTAGGTATAAACGCACATAGATAACCACAAGCCTACGGTACAATATGTTTGTCTGTGTATATGTATAGGTATAGTCACGCACACATGCTGCTACAGTAATTGAGCCAAATGCTTTGTGATAGAAGTGTCAGAGGTGCAGTAAATCTAAAGGCTGTACTTTCTGGATCAATTCACACCTTGAGTACGTAGTTCTGCAGGAAAATACTGACTGGATCTGCTCAAACATCATACAGTGGTCTTACTGCTTTATTCAGCACATTTAAATGTTTACAATCCTTGCTTTTCCTTTTTTTTATTTGTGGAAGACAGAAAATTGTATAATAAGTGAGTTAATTTCTACAAATATAGCACCTGAAATAGGGGCAGAACTGGAGGTAGAAAAAAAGCTAAAAGGAAAAGCTTAATTCTGCATTTCTGTCACCAAGGAGTTTAGAACGTAAACCCAAATCTGCAGGCACATGAATTAAGCTGGATGAATTAAGAGTGTGTTCATAATGTTTACACCTTAGCCATTACGCACAGCTAAATCTATTGATCGGAGATTGAGTAATTGAATAGGACTAACTGACTGGTCAATAGGAATGAGACTGCTCTAGGAAAGAAACTTAGGTGATAAGAGAAGGCTTCAGCTGCAGAAGGGTGTCATTAGAATTATATTTTCTCATTTAATTGTGTTAATACAGTCAGAAAAAAAATATTAAGTAATAACCACAACAAACACCTTTTTAAATGAGTGATTCTGATGTATTGTACTAAAAATCAGAGCCTTGATGTTCAGTTGGATGGAGCAGTAGGACCTGGGAGAAGAGCAATTGGTGGCAAATTTCCCCTTTCTGTAGGAGCCACGGATCCATCTGGGAGCTGTATGGTCATGTAAACACTTAAGTCTCTTCCTATTCATGATGGAGAAAAAAGGACAAGATGTGCTTAACCCCTTCTCGTACTTGGTTTATACACATATTTCTGTATCCGAGAAATCATTTGACATGGAGCCTGAACATGCCTCTATGAAAAGCTTAATAAATATGTTAAGGGGTCAGTCAGCTGATATATGACTTCATAAGAAGCTGTGTTTACAGAAGGAAAAATTAGATATTTCCACTGGGACAGGTTTCAGTTGCCTTCAGTACCAAAGCCCCTCCCTGCATTAGATTGGAGGTGTCTAGAGATACAAGTAGCTAGCACCTTATGGAGGGATATTTTGTTTACTCTTGAGCAGGTGAACTCAGCCTTTGTTACCAGTTCCTTTTAGCTATTTCAGAAATGCTAATTTCCCATGGTGAAAGCTCTGACTTACCAGCACAGTAAGGTTATTCTGAGTTAGTTGAAGACATTTTCATTATTCTCATTTGTCTGCTGCAGTTCACGATTAATTCTGCAGCAAATTCTTGCTTCCCAGGTCAGTGAAATGTTAGAAGATAAAGGATCTCACCTTGATCTTGGAGAGAACAGCCACGCACTTCTATATTACACTGAGTTTTCTTAATATTTATGGACAACAAAATGGGAGACCCATGTGGAAGGTTCATGATGGACAAGCAGATTAATTTTTTGATTCTCAGTACTTGATGTAGATGCTCATCTGCTTGTCGGTGGTTATTGTAACTAAACTGTATGTAATTTAGCATTCCTTGCACCTTTAAAAAGTGGAACCCCTTTAATCTGTTGTTTTAAAAAGCATACATTAGATGTCAGACAACATAAAGACAGCACAAAAAGATAACCCTGATGTAAGTGATGGTTCCAGTCATCTAGCGTACGGATAAAAGATTTCTGAAGCTATGTTACGTGGCAGTTCAACATGATCTGGCTGTTTGTTAATCAGAGAACCTGAGAAGAACAAAGGAGAGAGAACAAAAACATGAAAAAAGAAGTGTTGTATAGCTAGAAGATGTACAGTGGGGTGACTCATGTGGTGGTGGGATTGGATAAAGCAGTCATGAAAACGATGAGCCATAGGAGGGCAAAATTTTTCACTTTGTTGAGTGTGACGTGAGTTTGTCGGGAAAGGGGATAACATTTTGTATTCAGTCAGAGAGCATGTTCTGTAAATCTCTTCAGTTACCTGTTCCCTGGGTGTCGCAATAGATTAAGTCACTGTGTGATGATATGACACCGCCATCACTCGTCTTCCTGGGATATTGCTGGAGGCAACAACAAACCTGTGTCTTTGGCACATGTGAAGGAATTTAGTGCTTGAGGGGTTAAATTACACAGGGTCCCCTGTGGATCAGCTTATGCTTGGACAGTAATAATAGCACTAACATTAATAATAAAAATGCCAGAGAGAAGGGAGTGGAGGGGGAGTAGGGGGAGAGAAAGAAAGAAAGAAAGAAGAGTGATGGAAGATGGGCTGGGACAGTCAGGTGGAAAAAAAAGGCAAGCTGGAGATAATGCATTTTGTACAGCAGGTGTACAGGCTCCAAGTCAGATGTCATAGGAACCTCCTCTAGATGCACATGCACAAATACACAGCACAGAAGGTTTGAGGATGGTTGGTGGCTCTGTGTATGTGTGCTCTCGCTTCAAGCTGTGATATCCTGGGGCCAGTGTAACAAGCAATTCATGTCAGCTCTCAGTAAAGACTATTGGGGTTTTCACTGGGGAAATACTTATGCTCCATCATCTTCTTTTCTATGTTTAGCACCTTGAGCTTCCTGTCAGGTGGGAGGCTGATGGGGGAGTGGGAAAAGACCCACTGAGGGACACATCTCATCCCCCAGCTAGACGGAGCTAAACTCCTAATCTTGCTTAGGAATATCTGCTGACACTAAGTTTTCCTCTTTCCCTTCTGGTTTTATGGGATATTACATTTCACTGCAGTATGGGCGATAGAATGGGATGCCAACTGGAGTGTTTTGGTTCTAACAGAAAGGAAAAGTACTTCAAGTGAGGTATTTTTACATAGGTGAGGCCTCCTGTACTGTAAGCGCAGAAGAATGTGGATTGATTTTATTTCTTATTAGATAAGCCATTGCAGGAAGGGACGGCAGGTTATCACATTGAAAAATAAAAGAGATCTGAATTTGTCCTCTTTCAGATTTGTTATTTATCATAATAATCCTTCTAGTGAAAAGGCCCAATTTACTCTTTCTATAGGAATATTTTAAGTATGATTATCATAATATCACAGCTGCTGAAAAGGTCTAAAATAGGACATTGACCTTGAACATGTTCCTGCGTTTAGTATGTGGTGCTTAACATTCAAGAAACAATACAACTGCAACTCATTTATTAATGTATAATCTCAAAATGTTAACTCTTGGTCTGTAAATACATGCCATAAGGATTGTAGAGAGCTTGCAGTATCCCATGAAGTACATGTGGTATTTTATCAGTGTAAATATGTATAAGATTTTCGAGATTTCTGCTGGGAATACTCCATAACTAAAGTAAGTTTTCCCTTTGGTACTGCACTAGTTTATGATTTAATTTTTACTGACATTCCACCAGTCATATTATTAGCTCCACAAAATGAAAGTGAAATAATCCTGTATTAATTAAACAGAGCAACTGAATTCCCTCAGTCATCTTATCCTTGGCTGTCTGAGACAGTAATGCACTTCAGCTTCTCTGAAGAAACTTACACTAAAAAAAGAGCTCGGGGTAATAGTGAGATATCCATACTGAAGTGTGTACCTGAATTATCTTTAGGGAGTCATTGTTTCTTGGTAGGTGACAAGCATGTGCAGCTTCCTTTTTCTATTTTTTTTTTCTCCCTTTCATTTTGTCAGAGGCTTTGGAAAAGGTGTTTTGTCAAGAGAATAATTTTCATTTACAGCAGTGTGAACTGTTTTCTATTCTGTTTCTATTCTGTACCAGTGAAGGCAGTCATTTAAATACCCATGCCCTTGAAAATCAGATGAGGAGAAAATATTGAGAAATTATTTATTTATTTATTTATTTATTTATTTATTGAGACCAGAAAAGCAGTTTAGTAACATAGAAAGGCAATTACTGTTACTTCACACAGACATTTTTTTTATATACCGGAATACAGAGTGTAGCAGCAAAATCTACATGCCTTGCCCTGTGTATTTGTGAATGAACAGTGGAAAAGTTTTAAAGAGCACTCTGGGATAGTGTTACTTGAGCTACTTCTATCTAAGATCAAAACAAGGAGTAATTAATCAGTCCTAAATAGAGACTGAAGTAGGTAGCTTTAAAGGAATAGCCTGCTGCAGTTTGTCCAGCCACATACTAACAGGTGAGCAGGATTTTGAACTTCTGTAGCATTAGGGTTTTTTTTTTTCTCATTTGTAAACAGTGCACTCAGGGATGCACCAAGTGCCTTCCAGCAATAAGCACACAAGGCCAAAGAGTCTTAAGACCAGTGGACGGTGACAATATTGTTCTAACTCTGCTCCAGAGCATAGAACATTTGAGTTGTGTTTCTTAGGATTTTGAATAAAGAGAGAACGACGTGTTTGATGATAACTTGGTATTTATTTCAAACTTAATGATATTCTCCAGCTATGCTTTGGACAAGGTACCACAGTGCATGGCAAAATTTCACAGAATCACGGAATTGTAGGGTTAGAAGGGATCTCTGGAGATTATCATAGAGTCCAACCCCCAATATGTTACGCTAAGTAAACGATGTACTTCTTTTCAAATTAATTCTTTGCAGCTAATAAAATGTATTTGACGTTCTTGCTCCTTGCCAGATGACTTGAGCTTTGCCTTTTGGTAAATACACATTTGACACAATTCACTGTGCAGCTCCTGTGCTGCACAGTGAATTGTGCCACTGAATTATACTTCTTCACTTGCCTTGAGGTAGTTGTGTTGTAAGAATGTGGCTAGAAATGTCAGTAGTATTTAAATGTATAGATACTTAAACATGGGATATATGTAAGACAAATTATAGGCGCACAGAGAGATGGAAACAGAGATGCTGATCAGTAGTGCTCCTTGACTGCTGCACACAGCCAGGATGGTTTTTTCCTTCCCCTCTCTGATTCCATTACCACTTTTTTTTGTATAGACTCCTTGTGGTAAGATTTTACACTGTTCGTTTTGGTAAGTTAGTGCAGATGGGCATTTCCATGCATGCTCTTATTCTACATCCCCTGATAAAAATTAATTAAATTCTATGAGCTTCCCCCCCCCCCCCCCCCCCCCCTTTTTTTTTCCTAGTACTATTTTATTTATTTCTACAGAAAAGCTTGGGAAAGTGAAGCTATGTTTACACCCAGCTTATTTGCCTGCAGTAGTATTTCTTATCTTCTTTTTCTAAACTGATGGATAACTGAAATCCAAGTTCAAGAACGCAGTTGGAATTCCAGGCCCTGGTCTGGTGGAGGTGGCATTTTCAGTCCCAGGGAAGAAGCCAACTGCTTTGTTTATCAGCGTGCAAACTATAGCGCTGTATTTCTGGTTGCCTGAGCAGCAGCACTGGCAGGGAAGAGAGCCACTTGCTTGGATGAGAGATGGGTGAGAGAAACACAGCGATGGCAAATGGAGAGAGGAAAAACATATCTGATGGTGTACGGTATGGGGGGAAACAAGTCAACAAGGTGGCAGAACCTATGGGAATACGGAAAGGAGGGTTTCCATGGCAGAAATAAAGAGACGTCATGTTTCAGTATTTGAATATAAAAGCATCATCTTAGGAAATAATGAACAAAAGTAGAAATTAAAGCTGACCCGTGCTTTGGTACGCTTCAAAATGGATCAGTTGTCTTATGAAAAAGGATATATTCTAGAGAACTTAATACGTAGAAGTGACTTGATGGAATGACCCATCTATAGGGACTGGGTATGGGTCAGTTAAAGAAAACACATACGCATGAAATGATTTAAAAGTATTTTAGCATAAAATCGACAAATAGCATTTTTGAATATAAATCTACAAATGGACACTCAGGGACACTAGAAACAAGACAATTCTATTTTCATAGTTTGCCAAAGGGCACACAAAAATCAATTCACAGGAACTGTATTTTTGGCTTATATATTACAAAGGTGCATAGAATAAACACGTCTTATTCAAGTTTTGATTTGATTCCAAAATCCACATTTATCCAATTGTTCCTCAGAGAGCATTCTAATACTGTAACATGATTAAATGCCTCATTTTAAAATTTGATAAAAACTGATTTTTATTTATTTATTTATTAAGTCTGATGCTTCTATGGCATGGTTGGATTTTCCTCTACATTTCAGAGCTCCGTAATTCACTGCTCACACGTGAATTTACATCTTAATTATAGAGTTCACATTTAACAATATAGACAGCATAATGCTACTGGTAATTAAGCTTTTACTACCTGTTTTTATACAGTAGTCAGAGCTGCAGTTTTGCTGTGCAGGCTCCGGATTCCTAAACTTGCATGCATTTATACCACAGGCCCAGTCTTTACATAAGGTTAGGCACAGAATGCTGGCATCTCTCTGCTGTGAGCATATACAAACACATCTGTTGAACGTACGTATTTCAGACTTGGCTTCGGCGGCCGCGTTCATCTGGTGAAGTGCTGTGAGAGGGCATTTGTGTTCCCATTGGTGAATGGCATTAATGCTTTCTGTGGGTGTGCACTGGTATGTTTTGATCTCAAAGATTTCCATTGGCATCGTGCAGGGCTGCAGTTGTAAATAAAAGATTTTTTCTAAGCGGTTGAGCTGAGTTAAAAAGAAAAGAAAAATAACATCTATCTGTATAAGGTACCGAGCGTGATCGGCGTCTCCAAGTTCAGCACGGTTATTTGCTTTTAACAGGTTGGGCGAGGGGCCCCTTCCTTATGGCCGAGGCAGGCTGGCTCCCAGCAGTGCTTTGCAGCGGCGGGGCTGGGCACGCAGCAGGGCTCTGCTCGCTGCCCTTCCCATCGGGCAGAATGGACTAGACAGAAATCCACCGCGTAGGGAACGCTTTCAAGGTCTGCGTGTATCGCGAGGTATAACAGCGCCGAACTGCTACAGCGTAGTCTTACCTTGCTAAAATGAAGCAGGCTGAGGAAGTCCCCTCGCGCTCCCTGCGCGGCTGGGGTTAGAAACCGATCGGTTCTGGGGTTCTTCTTTCTGTTCGCTGAAACTAAATATTTACACGGCAGCACCTAAATAATTGCACGTGGGTGCACGTTAAACACGAGGCGTTGTGCTGTGCTGCAAGAGAACGCACGTACCTGTCTGTGTACACTGCCCGACGCGGCCGCGCCGGTCAGAAATGGAGCCGAGCGCCTGTTTTGCCAGGTAAACCCTCTCTTAACGTGTAACAGAATGAGTTGCTTTCTCGATTTTTATAAACACGTATATCAAATTTAGATCAACAGATATAGACTGTTAATAGGCAGACCCCGCTCCCAACCTTCTCCCGGCCACCAGCCCCTCAAAAAGTTGGGCTGCCCCCGTCCCCGCTGCTTTCTCCCCCCGCCTTCCCCTCTCCCCCACCCCGGCTCCGTACCTCGCCGCCCCGGGGCCGCCGACATGTCTGCGGGCGCTGCCCCAGCGGCCGCCGCCTCAGGCCGCTCCCCCCGCCCCACCCCTCTACCTGCCGCGCGGCCCGCGCGCCGCCCCGCCGCCTCCCGATTGGCCGACGCCCCACCAATCCGTCGCGCCCCCGGCCCGGGGGGACCGCATATGTAAAGCGCCGCTTCATATTCATGAGCCCGGAGCGGGGCTTTAAGTCCTTGATTAGGCGCGCGGGCGAGCTTTTGGTCCCCGCTGGCCGCGCCTGTCGCCGCCGCGCCGCCCGCCGAGCCCTCGTGCCAAGCGCGCGGCGCCGGGCCACGGAAACTTTGCCTTCCCGCGGGCGCGCGCGCGCGAAGAATGATCGCCGGGCGCACATGGATTCGGTAGAACTTTGCCTGCCGGAGCCGCTCTCCCTGCACTACGAGGAAGAGTAGGTACCGCTCCCCGCCCCCACCGCCTCCTCGCGGCGCCGCGGCCGTTGCGGGGCGCCGCGCGGCGGTGGCCGCCCGCAGCCCGACAGGTGCGCGCGGGGCCGGCGGGAGGGCGGAGGGAAGGAGTTGCGAGGAGCCGCGGCGCCCGGCCCGGCCCGACCCGCGCCTCGGGGCCGCCGGCGCGCGGCTCGGCAACTTGCCGGGTTAGGTGGGAGCGCGCCGCGGGGGTGTCAGCGGGGCGCTGCGCGTGGGGCGGTGGGGCCGAGCCGCCTCCCGTCGTAGCGCCGGAGGAGAGCGGGGGGGAGTGGGGCAGCGCGGGGGAGCGGCGGAGGGTCCGCGCTCCGCGGGTGCTCCGGGGACAGCTTCGGTAACGTCATAGCGCGGTGCCCGCAGCTCTTATTAAGCCGGGCAGCGTTCTTCGGAATGAATGCACAAAAAGACCAAAAAAGCTTTTTTTCTTTTTTCTTTTTTTCTTTCTTTTGTTACTGTTCTTTTTTTCCTAGAGCTTTTTTCCCCCACCCCAAAGGAGCTTTCTTGAATTTACCTTCTTACAGCTAATTTGAATGATTAGTTCGGATAAGCCTCTTAGAGGAGATGCATTGAAATGAAATCGGGGCACATGTCCTTTTGGCTCCGGTGCAAGATTCCAACTCGTTGGGTTGTTGTGTTTTGTTTTGTTTTTTTTCCCTCCTCCTTGGCTCAATTAAAAGTCATCGGAACGGCCTCCCGGTGCCTCCCCGAGCAGTGGGCGCAGAGCAGCACCGCTCAGCGCGTTCGTGCTTCTGTCCCCACTAATAAGCCCTCAGCCCCGGAGTTTTGCGCGTTATTAATATTCGTAGTGATTGTGAATTGGCTTATATCGACTTCCATATCGTCACGTGCACGCGTGAGTGAGGGGCGTAAGGAAAATAAATACAGTAGTTCCTGTGGTTCTCTCGTATGGGTGAGAGGGCAGAGAGGATTGGAGCTAAAAATTGCCGGAACGCTCTGGGAGCGGGCAGACATCTGCCTGACCATCACTAGGTATGCTTTGATTTCAAGGCAGCGTGCTGAAGAATGCCGTAACTCCCAGCCAGCTGCAGCCCTGGCTTTCTGCTTTTTCAGCAATAACAATAACACTAATAATTACTAATAGTTAATAAGCTAACGGGCGCGATAGATGTATCTGCTCGTTTTGACATGTGTGTCAGTTTAATCATTGTAAATGAATCCGTGTGTTCGGAACCTGAAATCTCAGTCACCCTCTGATTAAAATGTAACGTTGACTGAAGGATTATAGAGCAGACTTAATTTTACTGACTGTTTTAACAGTTGTCACAGCTGCTGGGAGAAGGAAAGGCAATAGAAACAGTCTGAAAAATGGGGGGGGGGGGGGGGGGGAGTGTGGACCAGCTTAATAAATTTAAACGCCATCTCTGTATGCCAAACATAGGAAATGAAGGAGATTTGTAACTCCAAAGAGCTTCCGTGCGCTGCGTACATTGCCCTTTGTGGCTCACGGTGTTAGGTGGAACCCCAGCACTTCTCTGTGTGCCGGTTTTCAGACATCAAACACACCCAGCTTGTAGCGAGCAGAGATTTTTGTTTTGTCCAGCAGCAGGTAGAATGCACAGGGGAGAAGAAATGAAGGCTGTGCGGAGCGGGTGTAGCACTTAAAAAGAAAAAAAAAAAAAAAAAGTGGAGGTAGGCAGCATGTGTAGTAAATACCTGTGTGTGATAGCGGTCTGTGTTTGTGTTTTGTGTGGGAGCGGTCTGTGGAATGGCTGTGTGCACACTCACGGGCGTTAGCATGTAAATATCCATCTGTGTGTGCATGCGTGCGACTGCGTGTGTGAAATGTAAGAGAGTTGATATCAGTTTGGCAGCTCTTTTGGGTACTTTGGCTTAGCTTCTCGTTCCCAGACAATTTGTCCGAGAAGTACCTTTCATTTTAAAAAGGGAGCGGAGGGTGAAGAAGTCTTACTAGGAAGTGGGAAGCGGTGCTTGCTTCCACCCCACAGTCCCTCTGGGCTGTGCAGATCTTTAACCTGGTGCATTTCTCTCCGAGCGAACAGATCAAGTTGCTGTTAAGACATAAAGCCGTGAAGTTGGAGGTGCTCGGGCCTTGGTGCGCAGCACGGCCAGCAGCCGGGTGCAGGCAGCCTGGTGTGGGCGAGCGAGCAGCTCCCTCCCGCCTGTGGGCAGCCAGCAGGCCCCGTGCCATTCTGCCGCTTCTGGTTCCGGTTACAGCTCTTTGGCTTTTCGGTTTTGATGGACTGCCGGCAAGTTTTTAAATCCTGTGCAAAGTAGAAGGGGATTGTGCTGAAATGCCCGCCTGACAGCTTCACGTTTGCTGGGGCTTGCCCCTCTTTTAGTGCTGGTTGCTCATTTCAGTGTGTTTATGGTTGTGCTCTTTTATTTACTGAGCCTGGTGCGTTGCAGCAGTAATTAACCCGTGTTATTAGCAAAGCCCTTGTGGATATCCATTAATTCTCTCGAATAGCTGATCATTTTTTTCTGTACCTTTTTTTCTTTTTTTTTTTTTTTTTTTTTTTTTTTTTTCCCTCTCCTAAGGCATGCTGTTCTTTTCCTCATAGTCCTTAAGCTTCACCACCTCATACAAATTTCTCTCTAAACAGAGGCCGGGTACGAGGCCACCATCCCCATAGTTCTATAATACAGAATAACTATTGCCTTAGCAAACTGTTCTCAGAGACGCTAATGGGAAGCACAACAACTGGGAAAATCTGTAGGGAACAATTTATTTAATTATTATTTTTTCAAAACACGTGCTTAATGATAAGAAAAGAGATAAGAATTTTCCCAGCTTTTTAAAAAATTTATTATGATTGTTGTTATTTTGGAGCCGCCTTAGCTGTTGCAAATATTTCGACATTCCCATTTTAATCAGATTTCAACTTAGTTAATAGCACTTTGGGCATTTAGAAAATATTGAGCCAGCAGAAAAATACTTGTGCTTGCACTGCTGAGGAAAGATAAGGGCTGCCTCATTAGCCAACCCTACTTTTGCAATTAATTTCAAATACGCGGTGCTATTCATCAAATACGGAAGGTAACTTGTCTATGATCATATTTAACAATACTTGAAACCTACTTTGCTTAGAGTAGCTAAAAAGTGTGATATGTCTGTACTCACAGATATGTCAGCCCATACTGCTATTTCTGTATGTTACGGAGGGAAATTATGATACAAAAATACAAAACAAAAATCTGGATTATTCATAAGTAACGCGATAATTCACTGCATGGAATATCTCGAAAGGACTGACCCTTGACCTGCAGGGAGGTTACTTGCACCCCTTTGGAAACGTAAGTTGGAATGAAGACGCTTAATTGAACCTTCCAAGAAGTATCTCATTTATTTTTTGCTTAGTGTGAGTGAAGTGCATAGAATGAATAGGAAAAATACTGGGAAGAACTCTTTCTCCCACTGAAGCTTAAAGTAACCTCTGCCTATAAGATAAGCTTTGCTCCGAATCCTTCTTCATAGCAAATTCATGGAGGGAAGAAACAATAAAATGTTGATCCGTTACAAGTGCATATGAGCCTCACGCTGCCAGGCTCTCTAGAGGAAATCTGTGATTATGCTGGGCCAGTTTGTTCAGTTTTTATCTCTTTTACATCCACCGGCCTTGTATTAAATTGTCATTGTCCTAAAGCACATGAGAGAGAAATGAATTGCGTTTCTCGACATGCTCTGACAGTGAAATATTTAGCCTCTCTGTCTCCAATCATACTCATATGTATGTTTGATAGCGCAGGGATGACACCAACAGTCTCTGCAGCTTTGACATTCCACTTATTACGTGTTCTTTCACATTTTATGTTCCTTCTTTTACTTTTAGGCTTGACTCAGGTAATCATGTGTGCACACAGTCATGGCTGTAGAAGCATGAATAGCTGCGTTTTTGTTACATATATTCACCTTTTATTTATGTGGAAATCCTCTGTCTATGCATGGCGTATTTGAGTTCAAATACATGTATAGCTATGCATGCATGTATGTGTGTACCCAGGTAAACAGCATATTCCTTAGTGCATTGTCTGCAGTGTGCATGTGTTATTGTGTATATCCACACAGACACGTATCCAGTAAATGAGTGCAGAGCTATCTCAACTTCTCTCTATGTATCTGCTTGTCAAAAAATTGCTGCTTTTGTGTGTTATTTTTTTTCTTATCCGTGAGAAGCAAGCTGGCCAGATAAAAGAGCATCGTAGATAAAGTGTTTGCACCTGATTTTCTATCAGATTCTCCATGCAATCTAGTATTTCATGTATTTGTACTCACAGTTTTGCTATGAAATAAACTGTATTTTTAATTGGAAAAAAAAAAAATCCTCTTTGAAGTAATGTATGTGACTAATATTTATTCGCATTCCTACAACTTTTGGCTATCCCTCCATCAGAGAACTGTTTTTTCGGCTGCATGTTTCCTTGCGCCCACAGTTATGTTTGCACCTCACGGATACGATTCTTTCTTGGAGGAGTAGAAAAGCTTCCATATATGGTTGTTAACATATATTGTATTGTCCTCAGATAAAAAAAATGTAAAATAGACTTTCAATTTTAATGATAGTACTTACTAAATCCTCTATCTCCCCTTCCCTCCCATTTTTTTTTGTTACAATTTGCTTATCCAGAAGTAAAAAATTTTGTGAAACAGTAACAAGAAATATTAATCTGAATTACTTATTGCTATCTCAGATAGTAGTACTTTATTATTTTTGAAGGATTCTGCTTTGCCTTTTGCACTTTGGAGCGTGATTTTGGATGGCTACGGCAGGCCATTGCCTTTTGACATAGACGTCTTATGAAACAAGTTACGCATTTGTTATGTTACAGAAGCTTTAATTCTCTTGGGCTTGTTTACACAATGTTTGTAATGTTTTTTTTAATTAATTTGTGTTTCTTTCAGAGAAAGGCTTTTCTCCTGGCTGTTGCTTAATACAGCAGGTTTACATTAAAGGGGTATTTTGTCTCACTTCACATTGTCTTCCCAGTTTAGGCAGCATAGCTTTTTAATCTGAGCACCATTTCCTACTTTGCATTGGAAATAAAATTCCTTTTTGTGCTTCAGTATCCCAGTTTTGCTAAGAAAAAGCTCAGCTGTTAATATCCTAGTGAAAGCTAGGTGATACAGGTCCTTTTGTGGAAGATGAGGCAAGCTTATGCTGTTAGTGTTTATTGCTGAATTTAATTCTGATTGTGACTTTCTATTGTGAGTTTATATGAAATTTAGGTGGATTTTTTATTTTTTTAATTATTTGGATCAAAGTAACACACAAGGTAAAAGAAAATAATATTGGAAATGTAAATCTCATGTTTTTCATGATACTAACGTGCAATGCTATGCATGAAACTGGTGAAAGCTCTCCATACCCTGCAGTATGTTGTTATATCAGGGGTCTGTTTAACCAGGGGGTCCTTTTTCTCAGCCTAATCAAACCATTTATAGTGTCCTTGTCCAGAAGTGGGCAGTTTACTTATATGATAAACTACTGAAATATGATGCATTACTTCTATGCAGGTGAGAATAGTCTAAATACATCCTTTTATTGTGTACTGAAAATTATATTCCCTTCCCCTGAGTAAAGTATCTTTGCAGATTTGTGCTATGGGCCTTACATGGGAGGACAGACTCTGCTAAAGAGCTCTGTTCTGAAAGCAAACTTTAAAGATAAAGCAGCTTGTGGTTTGCCAGATTATTACTCTGTAAGTTAGCAGGGATGTCTCTTACTCCTCTGTATCTTTTCATGCTGCTCTAAGTGGAAAAAAAAACCCCGCACTTCTCCTTTTCATCGTTTTGATTGGAACTACATACCATATGTAATGTGTTTTGGCAGCACTTACCTAGCCAAAGAAAACAAATTAATATTAGCCATGCTGAGGGGTGTCAGAAGTATCACAGATGTGTCGATTTAGCTTTGCTCCATCACACACCCTCTCCTTAAACAACTGGTCAAGCTGTCGCAAAATGTAGCGTTGGCTGTGGAGAGATTCTAATAGGTGTGATCAGAGATTGATGGCTCTGGCAAGTTAGAATGGGAAGATGTGGAGTTCCGGTAGCTCGTTTTGAGTGGCCTCAGAAAAACCCAAACAAACAGAAGTTTCTTTTGTGATTGCTGTTTTTTAAAGTAAAGTTACAATTATTATTATTTTTTTTTAATGGGCTTTCCCCCCAAAAGACAGAAGTCAGCTAGATGCTAAAGTCCTCTTTTAACCCCCCTGAGAACCTGCAGATGTAGAGACACTGGCAGCTGTAATGAGAATGAGAATGTCCAAAATGTAGTGCTAGCTTGTTCTGAGCATCTCTGAAATTCCTCCAGAAATGGATGAAGGTGCTGGGCAGGTAGGCAGAGGAGGAGATGGATTGTTCTATTCAGTCCATCCCGATGCATGATATTCCTCTTTTGTGCTGTTCCCCCATTCCTAGGGTAGTTTAAACAAGTATTTCTTCCAAAAATATTTTTAGAACCTCACATCTGATTATTCTAAAGGAAATGCAAGATGGGAATATCTAGTAAGGAACAATGGGTAACAAAATGATGAAATGGTACTCTTGTATGTATTCAGAGTGTAGCCAGTTACTGCCAGCTTGTACAGTTCTTCATATATTGCAAATGCAATTTTTATGTATTCTTTATCTGCTATGTTAATTTTTTTTCTTCAAATTGGCTGTTGGATTTGGTTCCTGTCTTTTTGGAGGGCAACCGCTGATGTCCTTTAATGTTTTACAGTCAGTGTTTTCTTTCTTAAATAGCTTGTGATATGCTCCCTTGACAAGTAGTAATGCTAAAATAGTTTTCAGAAGAATACATTTTATGAAGTCCGTGGTGGGAGGGGAAGTGTCGTTTATCACAGTTATTTTATCATTCTTTTTTTTAAAAAAGAGCATCTGGTAAAAAATAACACTTTGGTGCCATCTAAAAAACAAATCATGAATGTGTTTCTGAAAGCAAACGATATGGATGGCAGGCAAAGTGTCATCAGAGAATGGTAAAATTCTTGTAGCAAAAGGTGGATTTCTTTCACTGTGGTAGCTCAGTGCTCTGTAAATGCAAGATTTCCTCTCCTAAATCCCGTTCACCTTTCCGGCCGTGTCAAAATTCCCTGGCAGTGTCCTCGCAGCAGCCGTGAATGTGTTGGGACAGATGAGATGTTGTGCAGTGGCACAAAATGCTGTGTCTTTAACCAGCTGTTTCCATGGGCATGAAGGGTCGAGAATCGAATCTCCGCTATCTGAGCACAGCACCCAGGCACCCCATCATTGTTCTGGCGGGAGCTGCTTGGGCCCAGTTGGTGCTGGCTGATATTTAAAGAGCTGAGCAGCCACCGCCGGTGGCTTGCATTAGCACGAATGGCACCTGTCCCATCAATCATGAGGCCGTGGTGTCACAGATGGAGAAACAACAATCGGCCGAATTACCCGGCCCTGCACACTTGGCTTAATTCAGCTCATTGTTCTCCTACAAATCTCGCGGATGGCTCGCGCCGTGCCTGGACTCCAGGCACAAGCAGGAGACGGGCTCAGGTGGTGGCACGTGCCTGCCCTTCGCCGCCCCGGCAGAGGTGTGCAGCAAGGGGCTGTCAGCGTCTGTGCGCGGGGGGGTGTAGCATCAGCTCCTAACGAACACTGTAATTAATCAGGAGCTGAAATTCAGCATTTCTCCTGGCGCTCCCGAAGTTTTCATTTAGCTATCTGAAAGCGCCTCGCGCAAAGGCAGGTTAATTTAACTCCTCAAGTGCTGCGCTGGGTCTGTTGCTCTGAGATGAATTCTGCATGCGTTTCCAGTGGGCGTGCAGTAAGCAGCATCCCTTTGCATGTCGGAGAGCTTTGAGTGTTGCTGAGTAGTTAGCACTGAGAAGTCTGTGCCTGAGCCACTGGGTGAAGAGGAGAAGTGCTGACAGGCCGATTTGGAAGGGTGGTGCTGGTGTTTTTATGGTGGGTCTTTTTATTTCAGTTTTAATGCCAGACAAAGGTTGGATCATGAGAAATTGCAGTCTTGTTCTGGATGAAAATAGTAAATGTGTTTAAATTGCCTTCAGACATTGTAATTCTTTTCTCTTTCTTCCTTTCTTTCTTCTTTTCACCCCTCGCAGCAGCTCCCAGAGGACAGGAAAATAAAACAGACAAAAAAGAAATAGAGAAATTACTTCCTTGCTTTTAAGTCTTAGGTCAAGTATGTCTTGAATGCGTTAGAGACCCTCTCCTTCTGTGCTCTTTTCCAAGTAACACCAAGGAAATACCAGGGAAATGCGGAGTTGGAAGTGATCGTTCTTACTTCACCATTTTTTACTTTTATTTTTTCCCTCCCACATCCCATTTGCATTATGTGCTGTAAAGCAGCTGTGTTTTTGCTGTAGCTAGTGTTCTTGTTACAACTAATGTCAAGCAGAAAACCTGTAGCGTGCCAGAAACAGGCTGCGTTATATTGAAGACACAGCTTATGTTTGGTTGTGTGTAAATACAGTTAGTTAGTTGGGTTTATCTGATAGCCTGGCAGAAAGAAAGAGGAGCCGTACAAACTGTTTTCAGTAACTGTGCTGTTCATGTGCCTGATAAGATTGAGAGTGCTTTCGAACTACTGATATGCTTTGAATAAGAAAAGAATAATCACGTCCACTGGCACCAGCTTATCGGGAATGAAGTAAAATGCCAGCACTTTTACATTAGCAAAAGTAAATGTTTTAGACACTTTGGGCCTTTTTTCCATTTAAATTAAATAGCAGTGTGCTTTTGAGTGTGCTGTAATGAATGGAAGGATTTATTACCTTGACAAAATTACAGGTGAATATGTTGAGAGAGGAGTCCTCGGCAACAATAACAGCTCTTTTGATAAGTGGCTGCATGCATTCATGCTTTTGGTACAGAAATTCAGTAATTTTATCCTCTCTTGCTCAGTTAAGTGCAGTGGCTGACTTGCAGTGGGCAGCTCTTCGTAGAGCAATGTACTTGTGCTTTTTGTAACATACTGACAACGCATTTGAAATGCAGCCCGTAACATGGCTCTTCATGGAATAATGCTTGATCATTTGCTAATATGTCCTCTGTCTTCAGCTGCCGTGTATTCTCGTGTTTGAAAAATAATACATCTTGGAGTCTTTCCTGGGAAGGCAAGGTATGATTCATCATTAACTTACTCCAGCAGGCGTGAAGTGTGCTCGCATGTGCTATTATCTGCTCGAAGTTTACTGCTTTTTATTTCTGTACCCTTTCTCCCCCACCCCCCCCCCAGTTCTTTTATCTTTCACATGCCTACAATTAATTTTGGGATACACAAATTTGATGAATGGTAGTGCAAGAGCAGATTTGATTGATTTTGGATTATTATTGATTACTGTCAATGAGATCACCGTGACACTCTGCAATCAATGGTGTGTGATTAAACCAAGGCACCAGTGTTCTACACGTTAGGCAGCAGTCAGGAATTTAGGAAATGAATGTTCAAAAGCTATAAACAGAAAATGTTCAGATTTAAATAGCCCTTTGTTTGGCATTTATTCACCAAGATCTGTTTCTCGGGAAAGTTAGTTTTCTCAAGTGCAGGCTTTCAGTTTAAGAAAGGTCATTGATTTAAGGTTTATTAAATCTTAGCTAAAAACAACTGGCTCCATTTGGGTGTAAAATAATTTAAGTACTTACTGCAGGCAACCTTCATGCTTTAGAGTTGTTGCTCAAAGGTTTCATTCTTCTATGAAGATGTCAACTGTAAATATAAAAATGCATCACTGAAAATGTAACGGTTTAAAGATTCAAACTGAAATAAAAATTCCTGCCTGAGGAAAGCACTATAATCAAAATAAAGTAGTCTTAACTTTTTTTTTTCCTTTTTCTTTTTTCCTGTTGAGGCCATAGTAGAAAACAGTGCTTGAAGGCAGCAGGTAGTGATGCTGGCAGGGAATGCCAATTGCGACTGACTTGTTTATTTCCCCTTGCGGAGGACGATCGCCAAGCTCTGGGGTCAACCACATGCGCTGGCCACTGATGTCAGGCAATGTGCGAGCTGCTGCCACTCCTGAAATGCAGAATCCCAGCCTTTCAGTCGGTTTGGTAATATGGCAAAAAAAAAACAAAAACCCGCCACGAACAGCCAAACCAAAACAAAACAAAAAAAACAAATGGTGCCTGGCAGTATTAAAATCTAGCTGCTGAAACACTTCAGTTTCTGAAAGCTTTCTGTGTCTTTCTCTGCATTTTTTAGTATATGTTATATTTCTTGGGAGCAGTGGCTTAGATGTACACTTGATGGATGACTGGGGCAGCACTTTTTTTTTTTTTTAAACAAAAAGTGTGATACTTGTGCATTAGGTAATGCTGGAAGAGGAAGATTGCAAATGCAGCTGTTTGACCAAATTACTGTGTGTTTCATGCCGCGTTAGGTAAGTTAGCTGAGATCCTCCAAGGTGCAAAGGACAGCGTGCTGACGATCTTACATCTCTTTTAAGAAATCTTTTGCTGAAGTGGCCTGATTCAATACTAAATAGGAAGAATGCCATTCATTCCAGTAAATTTTACATTGGTCTCCATAATGATTTAAAAATGAATGGTAGTATTTTAAAAGAAATCATCAACAACAACAACAAAAGGATAACACAAAGATTCACTGCCAGGATATAGCATTTACACTAGAATAGAGCTTCCTAAAGGAGTGTGACCAGGAAGTACTAAGATCACCCTCATAATATTTTCTGTGTGAGCTTAAAAGCAGTGCTGGCGTTATGCCACTGCCTTTAGTCTTGCACTGACTCGGGAGGAGCTAACAAACCTCTGATGGGGTCAGTAAGGCAGAGTAAGACTGTGCCCCCTGTTTTCCTTGATTTTATGTCTGAATTGCAAGTGAGGTTAAAATGCCGAGCTTATTTAAAGATTATTTCATCTTTGTTTCTGCTGATGAACTTTGGATGGAAAGCTGTAGAATAGGACATGTCTGACTGATGCACATTATCCTGCTGTATAGATAGAAACACCTTGGTGTTCCTATGCAGAATTAAAAGTCACAAAGGATGACTGTGGTCGTTCAGCATGCCTTTCCCCACGAGATACAAAATAAATTTTAACAGACGGAGGGTTGCCTTGACTGGCCTCTAAGCAGCGTTTTATTTATGAAAAGGTTCATACGGTGCTTGAAGAGGTGTAGGAACTTGGCTATTGGAAAGAGAGCATTTCTCTTTTCTTGTTTATCAAAAGAAATAAGCCAGGATGGCATAATGGGAAAAAGGAGGCTCAGAGGGGTTGGTCTGCTGTTACTTTGACACTTCTTTCTGTTAATCTAGTCATAAAAAGAATCTGTGAAGGCAAGTGTGAAAGTAGTATGTCCTGCCTTCATTTCAGAGACTCTTTTTGTGCGGAACTTCGGTGTGGGTCGCAATGCCCACATCTGGGTCTTTGAGTACACGTGATTTTTATCCCTGGTCTCAATGCACGGCTTGTTTGGTGAGCACAGCAATACAAGTGACACTGTGACTGGATGGTGAACGCTGATACTGGGACTGGATTCTCTCTCCCAGTTTTTGTATTCTTTCCAGGCACAGTGTAATTCCAGGTACATTCCCTTAGTCAGAGATCACCTTTTTGTCTCTACTGAAGCACTCAACATCTGTACCAGTGAAGCCATAGGGATCCTCTTAAACCAGTAACACGTGAGTTTCATGTGAATATATTAAGTTTCTTGGAAAATCTACAAAAGCTTGTCTCTGTTAAAAGTTCAGAAAAGGATGCTTTGTCCGCATTCAGTACTTCTGTTAGAGCAAAGCCTATTATTTTCTGTAGGCATGAAGGAAAAGGTGAGTTACGTGGCATGTGTTTATAAAGGTTGTAGGGTATGTTTATCTTTAAGATTTCTTATATGGAGATGAACTCCTGTAAAAATTGGGCATGAGGACTAAATGCAAGTGTGAAAGCTTAAAGCTGTTTGTTAAATTTAAGGGGGGGAAGCAGTAGGGTAAGGAAAAAGTGTTCTTCCCTTTAAAAGTTTTTGCGTAGCAATTTGGGGCTTGCTTCCACCTTTGTAGATCAGGTTCTGTTGAAGGTGGAGCAGTACAAACCACAACCCGTCAGCAGCAGGTGTGAACAACATGGAACAGGATTTGCACCAAACCAGAGTGTGCACTAAAAACAGAACCCTTGCCTTGCTTTTACAAGGGCAGTAAGATAGAAGCTCTTTTGTCATGTTTACTAAACAGTGTTCAGTGGACGGTGTAAATGGCCCCGCTCAGCTGCAGAGAAATAAGTGCAGCAACTAGCATGCATTTGAGATTTTTAAAGGCACTTTTTCCTCTTTTAAGAACTAAACTTCTGATAGGGTGAAACCATAGGTGTAGCAGTGGTTGTCAAGGTGTTCAAAGCTGTGCTTTAGTTTTGGCAGCAGAGGGAAGGGAGGATGGAATGTCAGCACTTAGTGTTTGATAGGAGCAGGTAAATGGTATTGTCTTTTTGAAATTGCTCCTTTATGACTTAGGGCTTGATGCCTATTTGTTACTTCTGTACACAGCTCATTAAAAAGGCAGCTCTTGGAAGTTGCATGTTTGGAGCTTTTGAAACCATGTATTTTATTATATGCTTTTCATTGAATATCAAATTTTGCCCTCAGTTTGCTTCTGCTAAAAACCAGAGGCATCATTTGCAGTGGATGCAGAATATACCTGTTGTTATATATTCGGATTGTTTACAAGCTACTCCAATTTCTCTGTCTCGATCAGTATTTCGTCTGACCTGAAAAATGTTCCCATTTTAGGTAAAGACATGTTTCAGGAGGCATAAGTTTTCCAAAAGACTGTCTGTAATTGTATTACTATGACATTGGTTGTTTTTTCTAATTTTTCTTCAGCCAGAATCTGAGATGATAGTGTACCTGTGAAGCTGCACATAGAAATGTATATAGTTTTAGAGGGGGGGAAGAAAAATTTCACTTTTCCTGAAGTGGTTTAGCATGATCAGAAGTTCTACAACTTCAGACCCAGGAAAATTCATCAGATCTTCTGTTTGCTGAATTTTAATGGAATTTGGCTCTTTGAAAATCAGCTCACTGATGCTTTTATCAAGTCCACTTTAACTGTGATTGCCTTCCTTCCTATGGTGTTCTTGTAGGATTGTAATTGACAATTTTTTTTCCTTACTGAACAGATTTTTTTTCTAAGCATTCAGTGTTCTCTCAGCAGCAATAACTCCTTGCGAACTTTCAGATCATAGGTAAGCATTTAGGCATACAAGTACTTCCGGTGAAATGCCTGTGTGCGCAACAGCTGCTTTTATAGGGTCAAAATCCTGTCCTCGCAGTCACCTATGTGTCTCAGTTCCTTTTGCTGTCAGGGTGTTTGTGTGCATCTCTTCCTGTAGAGATCCAAGACTGATTTTTGGGGGAAAACCTGAGGCTTTGGGCAAGGGCTTCGCTGCTGTGTGTGGCCACAAAGCAACGGCAGGAGTTACGTGGGCGGGGAGGTTGTGTTCAAGGTGAAAATTGAAGTTGAGGAAAAATGAATAGGTTTGCAAAGGTAGTAGAAAAGTTTTTGTTTTTGAAATACCTTTGTTGTTGAAAACAGGGGCTTAGGAATTCTTAGTTTATCACTATATTAACATTTTCTGACTGGTGAAATAAGCTTGACAATGTGTTGCCTGCCTAAAATCCTAGTTTAGCTTTAGAATTGCTGCTCTGATACGTGTGCGTTCTTTGTGACAAACTGGCAGTGGTTCAGGGTTTTATTTTTAAAGAGGGTGCTCCTGCATGTTCAGAGTCCTGTTTAAGTATTGTTGTGAAAACAGGCTACCTCATAATGATGAAATCATAACTTGTGTGATAGCCTTGGCAAACTGACTGTAAAGTGCTCTGCTTTTACTGTCTCTCTGTGCTGTCGTAAACTGGTCACTTTACCTTGAAATGCTTTTCTGAGGTTGCTAGTGCATAATTCACCATTTCTGGAAGTTGATAGTATTGAAATCTGTTGCAAAATGCTATTAGATTTCATATGTGATCCTCTGCATGTATGATCACTTTTATTTTTTATAATTTCTACTTGAGATGCAGTGATAGTAAGCCCTGAGGTTCAGGATTTTCAGCTAGGACGTGTAGGTGCATGGAAATCATTCCGCTTATCTTAAGTCTAGTCAAGGTGCTTAACTTCTTTGGCCCTGAAATCAGCCCAGGCCTCCTGTGAAAGCAGTCTGTCTCTTGAGATTTTGTTATTGCTGGCTTCTGCCAGGTCAGAAATTTACCAGGATAAACTTTTTGATAATGCTTTTATGTCCTCTCCCTCTGCCACATAAAACTATATCATGTTTATTATTGTTAGAGTCCCTGCTCTGTGGGTTTAATATGTAAAGAGGTAAGTTCGTACTTGTTTCAGGCCTTGGTTGCCAGTTAGGACCAGTCCTCGTTTACCCATACAAGTTTATTTACTGTCAGTTCCCTTTACCAGTTATACCAGTATGTTCCGAGAGAGCAGAATCTAGAATGTAGCATATCTCCATTTAGCCTTTTTTTTTCCTTAGCTTCAACTTTGTCTTGTCACTTACCCTGATGAAAAGAAATGTATTTTGACGCAATAGTTGAGTGTAATTGCAAATCAATTCAGTATGATTTACTGTGTTATTATTTAGTATGTTACGGTATGTTATGTGCGGTACATGTGGCCCCTGCCATACTTAGCGTGTAAGCACGTAGGTCGGTCCTGTTTAAGAGCTCTGACTACAAACGTAAGCAATTCATGCAAGCCTCAGAAAAGGGCACAACACCGTTTTTAATATGGGAAATGCAACCATGCTGTGTATGTGTGCTTATGCAGCTGAGTAATATCCATGCATTTGTGTGTTTTTAATTTACAATAAAAGCATTAACTTTGGCCTAACAGTGAAGCATGGGCTGTTTTCTTGTAGATCAGCAGAAATCTACCACGGGGAGGCATTTGAAGGAGAGGTGGGTGGTTTCCTCTGTGTCAGTTCAGAGAAGGTGTATTTAATGAAAAGGAGGTAGAGTGAAAAGCAGTGTGAAAGGGAGGGAGATGGCAAGGGAGCGGCACAAGCTGCTGTCACTGACGTACAGCAGGAGGGGTGGGAGAAGGCCTGGGAGGGACAGAGCTGGGCAGCAGAGGATTGCATGCAGCATCCAACTGACTGCTTAATTTTCAATATATATATATATTTAATGTGATTTTTAAAAATTGTTCTTGTAACAGTGCTTTTCAATTAATACATCGAATCACCACTCTAGATTGAAAAGCATGTGTTTATTTGTTTGCTTTTTTCCCCCTTGCTGTCTTCTTCACAATGTTTTGCTCGCTGATCTAGAGAAGAAGGCAACGTATTAAAATGTTTGTTATTGAAGTCAAAGAAAAATTTACTGCTTCACCTTTCAGTTGAATTTCTTTGCTAGACCTACCAAATCTTCTGTAACAAGCTCTTAGTTTGTGTCCTGAAGTGGGGTGCAGAAGAAATTCGGTCAAGGAATACATACTACACAGGTAGAAGCTGGGGCTTGTCACTGTATGTGCAATAGCTGCTAAAAACTGGGACTGTGTGCTATAGAGTAGGGTGCATAGATTTATATCTTAAAAAAAAAAAAAAAAAAAAGCAACCTTTCTCCCCCCTTCCAACAAAACAAAATACATTTACCTGCAAAAGGGAAGGGGTTTTTTTGTTACTGTTAAGAGTTTAAGATTTTTCTAAGATTTCAGCCATGTTTTGCTTTCTGTGCGCCTCTCAGGCTTGCTGGGAAAAGGGACACACACTCCTCTGGTGCGGGAGGAGAGACAGTGCTTCATACACACACACTAAGTAAATGGCATTTGGGTTTAAAAAGCTAATATGCATCTCGTCATTTATTTAACCAATTCCCATAGTATTGTACGCAAATGTTTTTTCCCCTCTGCATCCTGCTTTCTGCTATGCTGATGATAATGTACCTGGAAGGAAAAGGCCGTCCAAGCTGAGGCAGCCAGCGTCAGACAGGGCGGTCTGCCATCTGTCCCACCTGCTGCATTCATGTGTCCATCTGGTTACTGCAATAGCTCATTGCAGGCTTCAACAGAGGAACGTTCAGGCTGAAAAGGAGGCAGTGTGAATTATTTAGGTAGCTCGTGTAAATAAAGAGAGGGGGAGAGGAGCAAAGGAGGGGGTCCTTGAGAGGGAGAAAGCACTCTCTTACTCCTCGATGCTTTGGAATGTGTTAATGCATGAGAGCATTTGATTTGCATATAGATTTAGATGTATAGATCATTGTGAAGATTACAAGCCAATGAGTTTTATCTAGATTTAGATAGCTCTCAGCCTGGTTTGCGCATAAAATATAGCCAGTTTCAGAAGGAGAATCTTTGGGGACTTAAAACCAAAGTGAAACTGATGAAATGTAATGCTTTTAGGTATTAATTTAGCAGAAATAAAATATTTCCTCTAGGGGCTTTCTGTGCCCTTTGTTAACCAAGAATTTATAAGTACTTTATGTAGTTGGTGCCTTAGATGCACTGTGTGTTTTGATTTGGTTATAGTTATATTTTTAGTCATCTGTACTTTGTTCTAAGAGGAAAAGCAGCTGACAAATACTCCTTTTCTCTTCTGTATATCAGGTGAAGATTAAATCCAGTCAACAAACAATTTTCCAGCTGTCAGTGTGTACGTTGTTTTACAGACAGAAGTACATATGCCTTTGTGTTTATATAAACATGCGTAGAATATTTAAATCTCAAATCTCTTTGAGATTTTTAAATGGGGGTGAGCAAACAGTAATGGTACAGTGGCCTTGAAAAACAGATTTCTTTAGTAGCTGCTTGATTTTAAAAGTGACCACCAGAAAGTTTATGGTAGATTATTTATTGCTTGAATTGAATTGTTTTTAGAAAATATAAAGATCTATTAGTGCTGAATAGGAAATTTACCTGAATCATTGTATTCTGAAACATTTTAGTGGTGTAATGTCAGATTATTTCTTAATGCAGAAAACACTGGCTTACTGTAATGCTGTGTTTGAAAAATGAAAAGATCAGATTCATACTTCGGGTGTGTTGCTGATGTGAGGTTGTTCTTGCTTTCTGCTTTTAAATGCCTGACTTTCCTCAGCTGTGCAGTAAAAACAGGATCATCTTAAGAGGAATCCTTGAAATTGTGGGAGGGTTTTGTGCCATTGTTTTGCCTGGTTTTAGATCTGCAGAATAAAGGCTTGCAGCATCTTGAAATCCCAACAGCCTGGCTACTGCCCTAAGATTTGCATGAAATTCAGCTGCAGCCTTCAAAGGGATTTGAGTGGATTGGATTCTTTTAAGGTTAGTCCATGTCAAACCTATTAAGTTCAATTCACATGCAAAACCCTTTTTACGTTGTTTTTTTAAGCCAATAAGGCTGTAGCTGCTATTAAGGCAACATCGTGTACTTTTGGTAGAACGTCCATGGAAATGGATCACCCTACTGGCATGTGTAACTAACAGCTAATCCACTTTGTCATCTTTCAAATTGAAAGGTTCTGGGTCCTGTATCTTCCTCAGACTGAAGAGGTTTTACTTGCAGAGGTTGAGATCCTGGAGGCTGTTTTTAAGTATCTTAACTTTCTGGAACTTGTTGTCTATTTAGATTGTCTCTACTGCTAAATGATTATAGGTGTACCGTATATGTTCTGTGGTGGAGTGGGAAACAATTGCAGGGAGGAAAAATCATGAAAATATTTTACAGTGTATACAAGGGTAGAGGCTTCAGAACTGCAAGGACATGACTTTCGAAACAAGACTTAAATTTTTAATTGAAAGGCCACTAGGAATAATTCCGCTCTTCCCAAACATTAAGGCCTAAGTATCTCAATGCCATAGACAGAATTTTTCAAGTCTTTCAGCAGGCTGTGAAAGGTGTTTCAACGGAAGACGCTTGGCTTCGTTTAGAAACTGATTGAATTAATTAAATAAGGAGCGAGGACCCAATGTTTTGCATAGGATGCATCTCATTCCTAAACCTTCTGCCCTGTGTGAGGTCTGAAAGATTTGCCCTTTGTTTTGTGAATGGCTATGACTTGTTACGAAGTGCTGGCTAGGTGCTGTAACCAGGTGAGCTGAATCTTGAAAGCAGTTGTTTTACTGCGGGGAATCAAATTCATCCACTGCCGCAGTGGGTGCACTGGCACCTGGGCCTTCACTGCCTAGCAGGGTGCTGGGTTCTGAGCTGTGTTCTGATGTCACTTAATTCACTGAATTTTGCTCAGCTCTAAAGATGTAACTGAGGAGAAAGTAGCTGCTTCTCCTTGTGCTTTTTGTCGTCCAGTGTTTAAACTTTACACTTCAGTGCTTAAGGAAAACATTGCTTTTAATTATGTTTAGATCAAACACGGTCAATTTGTGTGTAATGGATAAGAACAGAGTTATTTTCCTTCAACTTGCAGTTCCAGCTTCTCCAAGCCTTTTAAATATATATGTTAAGTAAAAAAACCAAACTAGTATTTTTCCTGTTCTTACATTTAAAGGAAAAAAAGAAAGGTTCCTATGGCACAGACTTTGCATTTAGACTGCCCTCTTTTCTAGTGATAGCTGAAGAAACTGCTCCTTAAATGAAACACTGATTCTTGGGATCTGATCCTGCAAAACCTGCACGCATAGGTTACTTGTTACAGGTAGTAAATTTCCTAGCTAGGTACTTGGAGGAAGGGATCAGAGGATAATAAACCTTTTCAGTTGACCTCATTCTCTTGCATCTTGCACAAAAATACAACATTTTCCCCCCCCAAATAAAAGTTGGAGATTAAGAACTATTTCAGTTTATTTTTCCCAGTATCCATTTAGAGATTTGAAGTTGCTCTGACCTGTGGGCATAATAATTTGCTGGAGATTGTGATCCTCTGTGTTTCATGAGTCCAGAGTAATAGAAAGTCCTTAAAATAAGAATATTTTGGCAGGTAAAAGATGCATGAAGGCTATGAAATTCTGTCGCCGTATGTAAATTTTTAGTTGTTCATCTAGAAGTTCGTTATTGCTAACACCTAAGCCATTCAGGGTTATACAGAGCTTGTAGCTTTTAATGCTAATGCCTTGCAGAATCATAGAACCATAGTATTAATATGACTATTTATGGCATTATTAATTACATGGGCTAAGTAGCAAATACGAGCACTTATGTTGCCATATGATGTTGTTCCTTAAAGCATGCTCTTTTCTTGCTTGTAGATTATTGTGTATTCATACGATACAAGTTAGTATTTGGGGAGATCAAGTTAGTGTTTTGCTGAGGAAGTGGAAGGAGATAGTAAGGCTGCCTAGATATGTGAATTCTTTTTTTTTTCCTCAGCACCTACAGCTTCGTTGCTGCAAATATTATAAATATCTCACAGGAGAGCACGGTTGTGTTACGGGAGTTAAGTATCTGTGTTGTCTTGTGGGGTGGCTCCTCTGGCAAAAGGGCTTTTTTTTAACGTGTGAAAAAATGCCTATGTTGATACAGGAGCAAGGAAATAGTACTGTTAACCCCAGGTAAAGAATAAGAAAGTTGTCTGAGGTTTATTTTTCGTCTCTAACAGCTTTAGATTCTGATAACATTAGCAGAGCATTAACCAGTCCTCGTGGTTCGTGTTTCTGCTTGTTGTTGGCAGCCCCTGAATGGAGGGGAGAGAGGTTAAGTGGCACAGAGGTTAAATTGCTCCAGTGACAGATTCTCTCCAGAAAGGCAGCCAGTTGTTTTAAGGATTAGTTTGGGAAAACTGGATTTGAAGCCACTTCTCTGCTGCTCACGTGTGACATCTCTAGTGTTGCCTGTCTCGTATTTGTCACAGAAACAGAATTTGCTTTCCGCATGGAGTGGAGAGTGCTGGGGAAATTTAAAAGCAAACAACAAACAGATTTGATCAGCTGCAACAATAATTGGGATTTTAGTTTTATTGTTTTATTATGAGATTCCTAAAACAGTAGAGCAGATTTTTTTTTTTTTTTTAATGTGTGTAGTATATATATTTGGTTATTATATTATGATTGCTGAAATAGATAGCAGTGCTGCTAGGGGAAGTATAGCGCCTCTGGTTAAGGTCAGTACCGCCTCCTTAATGAATGGTCTGTTCCTGGTAGAGGTCTGTTGCTGCAGCCACACAGTAGCTCTTCCTGCAAGAACCTTGCATGCCATCCGCTAGCACTGGAAGATTTTCTTCTGAAAAAACCCTCACCATATGAGCTGTGAGTCCAGGAGGAGGTGTGCAGTCCCTCTTCAGAAAAAATGCACTCAATCTGTTTCAGACGAGTTCCCCGAAAGATGGGTTAAATCAACTGATTGAGCTGATTTTCTCTCTTGAGGTGATATTTTATTTATATGATAAAATGCTTGGAAAGTGATTAATTTGTCAGGGGAACATCTTGTTACTGTAAATTTGCCGAATGTGTAATAAAATTGCCATAACACAGATGGGAAAATGAAGATCTTTTAAAATTAAATAACTGAGCAGTCTGCCTACATTTTCAACACTTAAAATTAACTTAGTTAAATTTCTTTGTCATTTTTGCCCCTGGAAGAGTGCAAGCCTGGTAAGATTTGTGGAGAATGTGTGGTGTGGGTATGTTTGTGTGGTGGGTAGGAGGGTTTGGGAGAGGGCTGTGTGTTTCTTTCCCTTCTGCATCAAAGGGGTCTGATGCATTTATTTGATTTTTGCCAATGTTTTTTTCTTTTTTTTTTTCTTTTTTTCTTTTTCTTTTTTTTTCTCATGAACTTTTAGAAATTAAAATATACAATTTAGGTACTCCTTCCTGGTAACTAAAAAATTAAGAATAGGAGGCCTTTGTGGGAAAGTGCCTCAGTTCAATGAGAGATACCTGAAGTAGTGCATCTGTCCTAGTTTGTTACAAATTACTGCTTTCAAATGACATCTGAACAGCATAATATGCTTCTTAGTCTTTATTGCAGTCTGTTATTGTGCAAAGTATACCTGAATTGTCTGAGGAAGGAATCAGTACATAGCAAGTGAAAATAGCATTAGTGAAGGAGCAGTGCCTTTTATTCATACTCACATACCTACTGCCTGTCCATCTGTCCACTGGAATGAGCCGCTTATCATGCTTCTGTGTTTTTTTTCCCTTTCAGGTTAAAGAATTATGAAAGGAAAGTTCAATTTTTTTGGTATGTCCCTTTATGACAGGCATACTGGAGATTGTGGTCATTTAGATTAAAAACGTATCCATCACCACAGGCTGACAGGTTATTATTATGTCTTCTTTGGATAAATAAATTTCATCTCTACAGGTTGGAAGTCCTAAGAATGCCGACTTTTTATATAAGTAATTATCTTAGCAGTGATGTACTGCATACTGTTGCCGTATTTTTCCACTTCTGCGGCATTCTTGGCTGTATCACCCCCAACATAAATCTTAGGCCCTCATATTTAGTAAAACCTGTAGGATAACAATGCCCCTACAATTTACTGCCATCCAGTCACCTCCCATCATATGCTGCTGTTGTTTGTTGTCCTGTGACATGTTTCAAGTGACGTCCCATTTTGCACTTGACAGTGGGTATGGCCTCCCTTCGGTATTTGTGCCGATCTAGTTTCCATCTATGGGCAGTTAAAGTTTTCAGTGTGTTGCTGTTATCTTGGCTGCTCGTAACATGTTTTTTTTTGAAATTCAGGCCATTCTTTCTGTGAAGAAACTCCCATTAACTGACTAGGGCTGGTACTAAATCTACTGGGCAGCTCAAACTTGCATCAGAACCGATGAGGCCCAGCACTTCTTGAGCTCACGTGTTCAGTTACCTTACTGGTGGAACATAGTGCTTTCTTCAAGCCCTTCTTTCTTTCCTTCCTTACTCAAACACAGTGGGCTTAAGCAGAAATTTTAGGTCTACAAAGAGTGTGTATTTGATCCAGGCTTCATACTGCTGAAATAAGGAAAGTTAATTTGTCATCAAAATGTAACTGCAATTTGCAGCGTGTAGTATGAAGTAATTAATGTGTGGCTGTTCTTGTAAAGCTTTTCTTAGGCAAGTCTCTTGGTGAATTCTTACCCAAGAGATGACCACAGGTTAAGCGTTTGGTAATTGCAGAATATTGATATGATTGCTTTGCAATTGCAAGTAGGAGCACACTCGTTCTGAGTGTAATAATTAGTCTGGTACATGTTTCTTACTTTAGATTTTTTTTTCGAAACGTTTTTCTACTTGTAACGCTTAGCAAAATAGAAAGCATAGGGTAAAAGAGTTGAAACCTTATCAGGACGTGGTGAAAATCTCATCCTGCAAACTTGCTGGAGTCATGCAAACATTTGGAAAGTGAAAGCTGCGGTGGCTACTTCCTTGCTGACCTTTGCTGCTTGTATCCAGAGGCAAAGCTCTGATGTGTAAACCCAGTGGCATAAGTAGGTTTAAGTTACACACAGCAATATGTGAAGAACGAGGAACTGTGAAAAGCCAAAGGTTTATTTATTTATTTTTAAAAATCTGTAATCACACATTGCAGTCCAAGACAGACTAGAAGGGACTTAACCTGAATAGGATTTTGCTTCTGTAAATTCTCTGATTTATTTCAGCACGTGATGGCTGTGGTTATCAGTAGGGTACCCAAATATTTTTACTTACTCTTGATTTCCAGAGCCTCCAGAATCAAGATAGGTAAACAAAGAGAAAAAAAATTGAAAGAAGGAGATTAAGTTTTTCTTAGAGTTTTCATTGGCAAATCTTAAGGGATATAGATAATAGTGTAGGAACAGAAATTGGTGCTTACAGATAGGACTCGTGTTGCACAAATGCTCAAGAAAGTATAGACTGCTATGCCCTCTGAGTACTTCAGTGTCAGTGTGGTTCTTTCTGGATGCAGTAGGTTATGGTGGCGTACCAGTGGCATCTTGTTTATTGGAGTATCAGGACCTTAGGCTTTCTGAATCCACAGGCTGAGCTGGGGAATAACACCATTAGCTACTAAAAATTTTCAGAGCTTCACAGTCACTGAGCCTGTTCCCCTGTAATAAGCTTTTGACCCATGCACACAAAGAAATACTTTAACAGGAAAGTAACCATTTTAATGTAGATGTAAGAGGAGATTTAATTTAGATATGTTCAACCATAAAATAATATTCCCTTATAGAAAAACTTGTGTAAAAATAATCAAAGTCTCATTTCTGGAAGTTCAAGGCAAGTTCCCTTAGTAGAAGTAAAACTTTGTACTCCCAAGTTGTGGTTTCTTGAAAGCAGTGGCAACAAGGAAAAAAAAAAAAAAAAGAAAATACAAAAATACATTGGATTGGGATTTTCTAGAACCTCAGTTCTATCTCATGCCATGTTATTGGCTGGTGAAGGAGCATTCAGCAACATTTCACTGTCTCTTCATCTGTGAGATGGTGGTAATGGGACACTGAAGTCCCCGGAAATGCAGTTCAAGATCTTCATTAAAATCAGTACGTAAAAGTTGGATATTATTAATAAATGTTAACACAATATAAGTACAAGTGGTAGGAATATTTAGAAATGTGGTGTTAATCATGAACAAGCCCAGTCACCTTAGCAGTTGCAGAGCCCTCAGCTGCCTTTCTGGGTTGGCTGCAATGCAGGAAGGGTCTGTCCTCTGCTCTATTCCCAGGCAAGATCCTGCAAAAATGAGTGTGGTTTTTGTCATCCTCATATAGCTAAGAGTCAGGCTGTGGCTCTGTGTGAAATACTGCTATTCAGGAGACTATTTTAAAGCACCTTTGAATATTTGTCCCACACATGTTGGTGTCTTGCAGATATTTTCATCTCATAATTTTGAAGAATTCTTCCTCATTTTCCCCCCCCCCGCCCCCCCCCCCCCCAGCATCTTAGATTTCACTACATTTAGTTTTCTTAGCAAAAATACAGTTCTAAGCTTTCAATACAGGAGCGTGACAAAGTGATTTTGTAGCCAGTACTGAAAGTGACTGAACTTGACAACAATTGTATTTTATGACAACCTCTGCTTTCTGATCCCCAGTCTACTTTCCTATCATCAGCTGTGGTTTCTCTCTTATTCCCCCTCTCACCCTCTCCCACCCCCCTGTGGCTGCTGCTCTCAAACAGGAGCAGTTCCGGATCCCTGCACTGACTGGAAGCAAATCCTTTTACCAGGAGTGCATTTTAATGGACAGCATGCTTCACTTAAGTCACCAGAACCTTAACTGTATAATATTCAATTTTTTACCAGCCCAGAACCAAAGCTTTTTATTGAGAGCGATGTCCATAAGAGTAGTGGAAGAATTAGTATTACGGAACTAAACCAGATTAGGAGGGAATGTGAATTAGATTTGGTAACAGATGGTGCCGTGGAAATTAAAGGTGCTTTGCGAATGGAAGCGACAGCAGCTTGCCTCTTTTCCTCTCCTGTCTCTCTCTTTCATACGCTTGATAGACGGGTATAAATCAGAACAATCCCGTCTTGACAGCCAATTTCCAGAATTTGATCTGGTTAAAGACATGGCTTTCGTGCTCCGCGCACTGAGAGCGGCTGCTGTTTTATTTTTATACAGCAACTTGTCATATTTAGGAAAGTGGAATCACCTGCCTCCTTTTAATGAAATTTTCTTTAATTACAGTTTTAGCTCTTTAGTGTTAATTACTTTTCCATTCAGGCTGAGTTCTCAGCCTGTCTCATAGGAATGTATTTCTCCCCCTGCCCCACCTCCCTGCACTATTCACGCATATGCTTTCATTTTTCTAAAGATGCTTTTCGTTGTTGGAAGTTGTTGTCAGATCCATTATAATTAGATCCTAATTATCAAAATCATCATTATTGTGTTGGGAGAGGAAGCTTTGTAAACAACCCTTAAAGTTGTAAGATCTTGTTTGATGGAGGAGAAACCTTTTGGGATAGATGTGAGTGATAGACAAGCAAGCACGAACCTTCCTGAAGGCTCTGCTGGGAAGCGTGTGGAGAACTGGAGAGCCTCTAGGGAAGGAAAACCCACCTGGTTTCTCTTCATGTCTTATCCCCCAGGCTGTAATCCTGCATTTCTCAGGGTAAATCAGAAGGAAATTGCCCTGCTTCAGTTTGCTTACGTAAATATCCATTGTGGCACCTCCCCTTTGAGTGTTCACTAGTAAAAATGGCCTTTGTGGTGTGTGCCAGGACCACGCTACAGGTGCCTTAATACAATTACTGCTTGGTGTTTGTGGCAGCAAGTACAAGTGGAGAGACTGCTGTGATGCATAGTGATGGGGAGCTTCTCCTGCCATACACTTAGAGCAGAATAATAGACTCTATTTAAAAAAAAAAAAAAAAAAAAAAAAAAAAAAAAGGAAAAAAATCTTTCGAAGTTAGAGAAGATCCATAGAGCTGGCAATGAACAGTTGGTAGAAATAAAGCTTCCTACTGGCAGTCAAATCAAATGTAGTAACAACTCAGCGACTCCCCGCTGCTAGCTGACAGCATGGTGTAGCACACTGGGACAAACATTCACTTAAAGGCTGATTGCAGGCAAACGCCATTTCCCAGCTCCCCAAGTAGCTCTGTGGCTGTGTGTGGGGGGAACTGGTGCTGGTGGCTGGGCTTGGGGCAAAGAGAAGATCACTGCCTCCTAAGTTTGAGTCCTGAGCCCTCCACGCTCTGGCTCCCTGCTGCTATTCCTGGTACTCTCTTTCTAATTGTTCCTGCAATTTGGCTGGCAAATTATCATTCTCCCGTTATAGATCCAGAGAAAATCACGGAGGGAGCTAGGTAGGAGGCAGGTACATGGCATGCACACACCTACACGCTACCTCTCTGAGGGAAGGGAAATGCTGACAGAAATTGAGGAAAAGCTCACGATCCAAAATTTGTCTGGAGACTGAAGGCATTTTTCGTCATCCTTTTTCCTTTTGGGAAGTGCTGAGTGGCAGCTGTGTGTCTGATCTTTGGTACTGGCTTACTGACTGGGCCAAGCAACTTCTTTTGATGCTGTAATCGTTTCAAAATAATCCCTCTTTATAAAGCCTGTTATGTTCTTGAATAAATCTCTGCATATTTTCATAGTTTTGTATTTTTCTCCCTTGAAGTAGCTGAATGTAGCATTTGATTTTTCTTTGCTACTTCGGTTGAGTTCTCTTAATAAGAAAAGAATCCCCACAATTAATGATCAGATGACTTCTTGACGCTTCACCACGTCCCCTGGGGCTGGAGGCAGCAGGTGGGCTCCACCTGCTCCCATGGAGTGCATTCTCCATGCAGTGGGGCTCCAGCACCGAAAACACCAGGCTCTCTAAACAGAGACATCACTCCTTTCCAATATGTTCTGCGAATTGAAAGTGTTAGTCTGCAGTTTGAAAATAGAGAGTGATAAAATCTTACTCTTCTGGTTAACAGACTGATTTTCGTATGGTGAGGCTTGGTTGTCTCTCTGATGGTCACATCACAGCCTTTCTTATAACCTGGGCACAGGAACTCGGACACATTGTGTGCAGGCTGTGAAGAGCTGAGTCATGTGAGCCACCGTATGTACCATAGCAGCACAGCTGGGGGGTGTTAAAATGCTGGGGGCCAGTCAGCTGGGGATGGTGAGTCTGAAATCCTGTGTTCTAATGAGCTGTAAGCGCAAACCACAGCCCTGGTCTGACTATGGAAATATTAGAAACAGGAGAAAAGAGAAACCTAGAAATTAAGTAGGAATATGAAGTATTTACTGATGTTTAGGTTGAGTCATAGATGTCTGAAATGACATATATCTGTCATAATTCTGGTGTGTGTATATACATAGACAATATCGTATGTTCCTTTTCTGTGGAACTCCCAGAATGCTTTCAGTGTAAAGTGCTATCCACTTCTTGTGTTGTCTTCCTTTCAGTATTTCCCTTTTTTTTGTTGTTGATTTTTGAGTACTTGTAAGCTGATTCATCAGAGCATACAGAAAAGAGCATCTCTTTCTACTTGAAATAGACAGCATTTGTGGAAGTTGGTCTTTTCTGCAGGAAGCTTTCTGTGACAGTGGTCTGTTGGCAGTGTGTAACAGTTAATGGGATATTTGTTTCTTACATGTGTGCAAACATAAAGGTCAATTCTGCGATTTTCCTCTCAGCTTTATTTTTTACTTCTCAGTTGGAGATATTTTTGTTTGGAGGTGTGCGCTTCAGTGCCACGTATTGGATGCGCTGGCAGCTGTGTTACTGAGGACTGGCACCTCTTCAGGTGTCTGGTTCTTTGGCCCAAAGGTGCGAGGCCTTTAATTATTCTTCCCTGTTTACTTTTTGTTCCCCGAAAAGTACCTGATGAAAAGAACAGTCATTCTGTAGCATGGAAAGATTTAAATGCTATTGGCTCTTAAGTGCTTCTGCTTTTAAATTCAGAAGAGTTATGCTCCAGTCTGTCAAATCATAGGAGCTGTAGGCTGCAGAGCTTGTGCATGTCTAAGGATGCATTTAATTAAACCTGCATTAGTGCATCTATACAGACTTATTAAAACACTTAGTTTGTCTCAATAATATTGATTAAATAGCAGTAGTTTGTTTAATCTAAGTGTATTTTTGCTGTTACTACATTACTTCCTAGTAATCAGGATAATAGTCATCATCAGTGAAATATCATGTTAGTTACGAAGTAATGCCATAAGAATTGATTTAGGCTTGGCAGGAGAGGAAGGCTTTCTGTCACATAGTGCCAGGGCCTGATTTGGATTATTAGAATGAGAGTTTTAAACGTAATTTCTGTTCATATAAACAGTATGTGTTTTATAGGCGTATGGGTTATTCTGTACTCTGAGTATCCATTATATCATGGAACACCTCAGACAGTTAATTATGCAAACATCATGTAAGTAATTACGCAGTATTATTATGCATTTAAGAGTTTTATTGATTTGCCAGTTGCTCACTTGCAGTATTTAGAGCTCTAAACAAGAGATGCTCAGCCTCGGAGGAAATAGGGCCGAGGAAATGAGCTAAAGATAAATGATAGTAGTATGCATTGTTGCATCAGATGTAAGCCTTAAATGCAGGAGCTGTCAACAGCGATAATATGCAACACATTGGGGTATCTCAGGATCATTTCCTTCTTGTTAACAAAGTTTATCAAGCAGGAAGCAGAGGGAATCAGCTTGAAATAGAAAGGGAAGCAATAACAAATATTTATACCTAAAGGAGGGGTGTTAAAACAGTTCCTCCTCATTTCCAAGTTGTTGCAAGTTACTTGGAACAATATCCGTTTTTAAAATCAACCTAGAAAACAGGCTCTGGTGAGGCACAAGTGTGAAGGCTTGGATTGCTTTGCACAACTCCAAGTGAGTGCAGCAAATGCTGTTGGGCGCTCCTCTGTCACTGCTGCAGGCGGTGTTGCCTCTTTGATTGCAGCAGCTGCTGCAGCGCTTTGTCTTGCCATGGTGAGGTGCTGAGGGCTTCAGAAAAGCAGAAATGAAAGAAATTACGGGAAATAATGACAAATTCAATGGTTTAAAAAAAAAAAAAGTATATAAGTACAAAGCCACCACCATTCCATTTTGCACAGAATATTCTACTACGTGGTTGTGTGTGGATGTTTATTAACAAAGACCTAGTATGTAATGACAGTTTTGTTTGTGCATGCACGGGATGAGATTAACAATAGTTGCAATTAATGATCTCATCCACTAGGTTAACCAAGTGGACCTTACAATATTTCTTATTAAAAAAGAAATCCTTTCTTTTCCTTCCCCCAACTAAGCCAGTGCACCTTAATGCAATGATGATATGTTAGAGCCAGCAGTTGTCAAAGCACCGTATTACTGTGATGCCATAATGACACCCTGTCTCTGCAAAGTAGTCATGTTTTCTCAAATCACACGTTGCACCGTTGATTTCTGACATGACACTTCATTCAGTCACTTGCCTTTTCTTTGGCATCTCCATTCTCTGACAATAGCAGCTGGTGCCCATTTTCCTCCTAAGTGATTCACATTTTGCCACTTTAGTGGAGTGCAATTAGCTGGAGCAGAAAAAAAAATGCTCAATGTGAAGCAGCATGGCTGTGATTGCGCCATGGCTCCTGCACGGGACCTGCTTGGGGTGTTACAGGCATCTGTGCAAGATGCTGCATTGCTGTTCCTTTCCACACAGGCCTCTTCTCCTTCTGCATTCAGAGATACAGGTGTGGGAATGACTGCAGTGTGTCTCGCTGTTCCCTATTGATTTTGGTGCAGATTCTGAGAGTGAGCATGGTATTTGAGAGGAAGTGTGGTCTTCATGGTCAGTGCGAGGAGCTGGTCTCCATCCCTCGCTCTGCTGTAGGCTTCTCACATGGACATACTTATAGGCAATGGTTCTTTGCAGCCAAAAGGTGAGGATAACAAGGTGAGATGTTTTAGATCTGCATGCGTGTGGGTTAGAGGACCATGCCCAAGGAACATCAGATGGATGTCCCTGTTAATGCACAGAGCACCTACATGTGCATAATGACGTCTGCCTCGCTGCTGCTCCCACCAGTAGCTGTCACTAAAAATGTCAGCTGGTAACAGCCTGGCCTTTATGGAAATAGAGCAATTCTCTTTTCAGGAGAAGAACTGAAAACTTCATGTGCAGGTAAAAGTGGGCTTTTGTGCTGGTTTATAATAAAGGTACTCACTGTAATTGTTGTGACTAATTACTGCTCTCACTGAAGCCACCACTACAGCTCTGAAATAGTGAATGATACTGTAAGCAGAGCTTTTTATTCCTGAAATATGCCTGCTGATTAAGAAGTACTGTCTTGGGTTTTTTGACCTCCTTTAGGCATTGACAGTAAGGGAAAAACAATTTGCTGAACCAATTGTATGCATGGATACATACGACTCGAATGGGAAGGCTTTCTTTTTTTAAGGCTATATACTGTAATCAGATGTGGTTAATTTTTGCACTCTGCTTGTATATTGATACTGATTTAGCTAGTGTCAGCGCTGTCAATATCATTAGCAATGTGGCAGGTAGATGGAAATATGAACGTGATTGCATTAATTAATTCTTAATATATTCAACCTTCCATAAGCACGCAGCATACAATTTGCTCTCTATTGTTTAAGGCCACTTTGAAGCAGGGCTGGGTTTTGAAGTGCTCCATCGGTGTCCTTTTCTACCAGCAGAAACTGGCTTCAGGTCTCACTCAAAGACAGAAGTCGGGAAGCGAATTTAACAAGGATGTGAGGAGTTGTACTACATATTGCGTATTACTAGCAGTTTGCAGCACTCTGTGCAGTTCCTCGTGCGTGCAAATATGGAATGATTCAGGAGCCCATCAGCTTTCCCTGCAGTTCCTCAAAGTTCGCCTGAGCGTTCCTGGTTGTTTGAAAACTTCCCCGGAGCTGCTGTGGCTTTGACTTAAAATATAGTAAAGGAGAAAAACAACCCCACCATGGCTTTAAAATAAATACTGCACGTTTTTATATGACACATGTTATTTCTATTCATAAACCTTAACTAAATTTAGATTTTTATTAATCCAATGTGACCTAAAAATTTTGCATTAACAGCACAATGTGGAATTGGGCTTATTCTCTTTGAATGCAGATAAAGCCATCATCTTGAAAATAGCTCTTTCTGACAAAAAGGTGTTCTTTTGAAATAAAGTCTTATTCACTACATTCCTCTTAGAGTTAATGTGAATTTTAGTGCCTCTAATTTTAGATTGAAGTGAGGTTTAGAATAAAATCCACTGGCTGACAATTGAATTTATAGATAGTTGTGAATATTTCAGGCTTGAATAATAGAGCTGTAGAATTTCAGACAGAGAGAGGAAGGGAGAATTAAGCTCCGACTGTAGTTTTAGACTATAATGTGGTGGTGTCTAGGAATTCTTCAGGGTAACGAGCTAAGTAGTAATTAGGAGGAGCCGAGGGAGGGGTTGTAGCCTAGGCACTGCTCCAGGCGCTGGGTTGGTGATGCGGTGGTGGCCCCAGCTGCCATCCATACAGGGCCTCCTCAGCTTCTTCAGCCGTGCTGTGGCAGCAACAGAGCAGGGTGATGGATGCTCGTGCTACCCAAGGGTGCACAGCCCTTCCCCTGGTTCCTTGCTCTAGGACAGAGAAACTTTGTCTCCTTGAGATCTTGGCTGGTGTTTTTTGCTTCCTGTCGAATAGTTAACATTTTATGGGCCTTACTTTGCCATCCTGCAGCAGGCCGGCCCATGCTTTGGAAACTGCAGCTTGAAGCAGCCATATCTTGGTCAGCACCAGAAAGCACAGCTCCAGGAGCATCATCAGGCAGGCTTCAGCCTGCACAGAGCTTCTGGTGTGTGTTCATGCTTGCAAAACTGTGACCGCATTTCGGTTCTGACCGCTTCAAGTGGAGACAGCTGCTTTCGCACTGGCTAAAACCAATACATTTGGACAACTAATTAATTGTAAATGGCTTTTCTAGGAAGTGGAGGGTGACTCAAACTTATTATTGCGCAAATAAGAGAAAAAGCAGAAGGAGGGTTTAGAGAGACAAGAACGTGCCATCAAACTGGGTGCAAGAGGCAGTACGCAACTGGTCTCTTGCTTTATTTTGAGACTTGTCCTGTTGGGATTTAACAGGAGGGGTAAGAGATGATCACCGGGTACCTGTTTATTCAGTAAAAAGGACATCACTGTCAGTGTAAAGAGAAACAATATAAAAAATGAGTTGTTGGAACGTGAAAGTTAATTGATAATTTTAATCATGGCTGTATAAAATTGTGTCAAAGAAAGAGGAGAGAGAGACAGTGCGACACCGTGTTTTAGTACCCTAATAACTTCTAACTCCAGTCTAAGATCGTAATGTATGTGAAGAGCGGTCCAGTAATTATAAGGTAATAAGTGGAGTGGTGGTGTAAGTGCTCTAAATTAAAAGGAATTTGCAGAGCTGCTGTAAGTCAGCGCCGACCCGCTTTCTTTCAAACGTTGACTTGAGAAAAGTGCTTAGCCTGGAGTGCAAGTAGAGAGACAAGAGAGAGCTATCTATTAATTACAGCACTCATTAACAGTGACGGCTACAAGGCAGCAGATGCAGAAGAAAAGGCACACGGTACCGCAGGCTGGCAAGGGGATTTCCCCCCCTCCAGTTCTTGAGGAAAGGACAACACAAGCAGGTGGTCCAGTGTAATAAGATATTTCCACAGCTTTAACCTTCCCATTTCCTTGGCTTATTTGCTGACACCAGATAGCACATTCCTTCCACCCTCCCAAATAAGTACGGATTTTAAGTTTAGGGGTGAGATTTCTGCACATCAATCTGGCTGCTATCCAACTTCACATCTAGCTTATTTTCAGTAGTGTTTTCCAGAAAAATTTACAATGATTGAGAGGTCCTAAATAATTCTGATGGGCACTGGTTTTATTATAAATCTTATCCTAAGCAAATACTTGTGAGGAATGGTCAGGCTTTGATCATGATTACACTCATTGGAAAATATGACAAGTCTCTGGATTTATGTCTGTTTTCCATTGGTTTCCATTTGATTCTGGAGCTTGAAGTAAAAAATTATATGTATTTAGTATATATACATTTAATACGTACACACTTATATTTAATATGCATAAAGTTGAATGAGTGATGTCGAAATCTCAAAACTGACTTGGGAAGGGTACTCTGTCAGATTGTCTGTACTTGAGCGCTTGCTTTGAAATCATGAATCTATACCTCCAGGTGGGTGGCCTTATGGAGTAGTTGCATTTCTGCTGAAAATGATTCTAGAGAAATGCTCATAACTGTCATCTGTACTTGGCAGCTTCAGATGCTACTGTCAGGAAAATGCTGGGTAAGCCATTTGCAACTGCGGTCTCATAATCACAGCTGTAGAAAATGAAGATGGTATCTGATTCATAGAGCTTTCAGATTATTATTTTAGTTCTTTATTCTTTCTAAAATGCATTTAAAAATAATATCAACCTTGGGCACAGGATGCGCAAGATTTTTTTCCCCTGTAGAAAGTGCTAATTTATTGGCTCAAATGTTTTACGATTTTTTTTCAGATGCTTAATTCTGAAAAGGTGAGAACTGAGATAGAATCTCACCTTCTGAAAGACAAAACTTCTATCTAAAATTTCCTCTAATATATTTCTTTAATCCAAGAATGGAACGCGTAAAATGTCAGATCCTATAGAGCTGCAGATATATGGGATGCTGGCGTAGTTATTACTGGTTAGTCTGAGGATAATGGCTAGAAAGTAATTGCAGCCAGAGCTGATTAATCATTTCACTTAGATTTTGTGAAAATGGAGTCCAGCCTTAATTACTTGTTAGAGTCCCCAGTTGATGTGCTACTCGGTTACTAAATAGCTATATATATAATAAAGCAATATTAATAAAGAAAAAAAAGCTTGTGGGAGACATGCTCCTCAATTCTGAGATCAGTTCAATGGATGATGGATACATGTTTTATTCAAGTGTGTTGACAAATATTAATCACAGAGCTAAACATATATATGCTCAAACTTGAAAATACTTGTCCCTGGTAATTGTAGAATTCACAGAACAAAAAGAACCGGTGGAAAAAGAAATGTAATATTTCAGTAATCTAGTGGGATTTCAGGGTGTTTTGACTCCCTGGATGACAAGTTCGGAATTCAGAACCGATCTGAAGTTGACATATAACCTAGAGGGCAGTTGGAGGGGACAACAGGCGGGTTTGGTCTCTTAAAGTTTTTGTTTACTGCCTGTCTGGTGCTTTGACAAAGCTCTGTCGTGCCCTTATGCTGATTACCTTCATGTAGAACAAGAGGTATTGACTAATGAATGAATGATGTGCAGTCCCTAACCCTTCCAGAGCAGACCAAGCGAGCACTGTCTTTAATACAGAGATTCCTTTCTCTCTCTCCCTGCTCCAGGCTTCTCTGCAGAATGTCAAGCAAAGATCGACACATTGATTCTAGCTGTTCGTCGTACATCAAGACGGAGCCGTCGAGCCCTGCCTCTCTGACGGACAGCATCAACCACCACAGCCCCGGTGGCTCCTCAGACGCCAGCGGGAGCTACAGTTCCACCATGAATGGACATCAGAATGGGCTGGACTCACCTCCCCTCTACCCTTCGGCCACGGGGCTTGGGGGCAACGGGCCCGTCAGGAAACGGTACGATGACTGCTCCAGTACCATCGCTGAAGATTCACAGACCAAATGTGAATATATGCTGAACTCGATGCCCAAAAGACTGTGTTTGGTGTGTGGTGACATTGCATCAGGGTACCACTACGGAGTGGCTTCCTGCGAGGCCTGCAAGGCTTTCTTCAAGAGGACAATTCAAGGTTGGTGATGCTTTAAACATCTTTTCCTTCTTCTGTACTAAGTGAAGCAGTACAGTCCTTGATTATATGATGTTACAGCTTCAAGCCATAGCTTCTGATTCTTCATAGTGTTTTGTCCTACAGATGCTACTTGTGAAAAAGCCCCTTTGGGCTTCGTTGTAAACTCTGTCATGTTAAACTCATTGTTATGTTTATTTTGCTTATCAAAAATAGTAGAGCCATCCAGTGCATATTTAGTTTTTTTTTTTTCTGAAGGAGTTCCTCATGGATTCTCATCGACGCTGCCATGCAAAGTGATTCTTTTCTTAAGGTTGTTATGGATACCTCTTGAACAAACCTTGCGGCACACACAGATTATGCAGGGTTTTGCTCCTAGCTATACCACTACCATACTTAAATTCCTAGAAAAATCCTGTATAGTGCTTTATCAAAGCACTAATGCATTTAAGAATGGAACAAAATGTAATGCTGTAGTGTTTTGTTAGTGTCAGACTATTAATAAAGTGGCCTTTCACCCGTACAATGTACCGTGGCCTTAACAGGTTCACCAAATGGCCTGTAAGATCACATTTTAAGGACGCTAAGTTGACAGCTTTTGGTCTCTGCCGAGTACCTTGTGTTAATCTGCTCTTGATACCTGTTACAAATATGCCACATATTTTGGCATGAATTAGTTTGAATGGAATAATTTGCACAACCACTTGTTCTAGATACAGAACCAGTGGAGACAAAATAACCTTCTACTTTCATTTAGATATCATCCTTTCAAGTAAAATTGAAGGTGCTTTATTTAAAGAACATGAGGACAAGCTTGGCCTATACAGGAATATAGTGTCACATTAAATTAAATTCAAACTTCAGAGACTAAAATTAGGTTGCTAAGTCCAAATTTAAGCTCCTCAATAAAACCTGCTTGATTTTCATAGTTGCTGAGCACCTGGAATCCTCAGGAAAGGCACTGCAACCTGGTGGTATGCTTTGCTTTTTTGAAAATGAGTTGTAGTAAGGAGAGTAAAGTTAGTTCCAATTTGTAATTTCATGTGGCTCTAAATTTGAAACATTTGATCAAAGTTTTCAAAATATACTGCTTCCACATTTCATATACAGTTAATAAGCAAAAATAATGTTTTCTTTTAAATTTAGCCATTACTAAGTTCTTGTGTTGGTTTTTTTTTTTTTGTTAAATTTATCATTTTACTCTCTACGACTAATTGTTGTAAGCATACCAGATCCACTACTCCGGGGGATTTGGGCCTTTTACCAGCATGAAACAGCCATTTCACGATGCCCATACTGCCACCAGAAAGAGCACAGCTCTGTGGTTATAATGGAGCTGATTTTTACAAAGTTTGCAATTAATGAATAAACAGATATTCAGAAATTTCTGGTTACTTGGGTTCAAAAAGTGTTGTTTGTTTGTTTGTTTGTTTTCAAAAGCCGATTTCATTTGACCTTCAAGAACATTCTTAGGAAAGCTCAAAAATCTTCTCAGGGAAGAAATTTGCATTTGCGGCTGCTAAATTTCAAGTGACAACTTCAGCTAGCAACTTTGATTTTATAAATGGCATTTAATTGCTGCGTAATAGCCATTCTACAGGACTGAATTAATCCATGATGATTTTAGTTGTATTTTGAGCATCAGAAAATGCATCAAAATCTCTAACTGAATAAAGCATTGACTTCTGGCTGTAATATATAGCCTGCAATTTTACACCACACCACAGACAGCAAGTTTCTGGGCATGGAAGCACAAGACAGAGACGTCATTCTCCAGATTAGCAACCTGGACTTGGCCACACAGCTCAAGTTAGAACTGGCAGCTGCGCAAAACATCTCAGCAGGGTTAGAGCACTAGCTGCATCAGCAGGTGATGGTGCTGTGAAGACCAAAAAAGAAAAAATGCAGTGAGGCAAAACCTGGCATTGAATGGAAAAGCGGTAACAAAGATACTAAGAATAGGAGGTATGTTACCATCGTAACGTCATGGTAGCTTCTTCAGAAATGGTGCTGACTCAACTGTTGCAGGCTTAAGAGTTTTCAGATACCATCCAAAAGAATGGAAGCTTTGCATTTTTGGTGAATCAAGCCGTCATTTGTGATAAATGATGAGAAGTAGATAAGAAAAAGCTACTCCTTATGGTTTGAATAGACAAGTTCTACCTTTGAGCTTGCATGTTCTCCTGAGGCTGATTTGTTATAAATGGCAGAACTTAATGTTTGTAGAGGTCATTCTCCCCTTCCATTTTCTTGCTTCCTGGTTCACAGCCCATCTTGTTCTGTTTGTTTTTAAAACGAATTGATAGTTGAATAATTACAAACAAGAAAACAGGGAAAAAAAAGAGAGAAATTTATAAATACAGGATAGTAAAGCAGAGTAAAGAGAATCAAATATTCTAACTATGCAAATACAAGAATAGCTTATCTTAATTAAGAGTTGCTTATTTTTAATCTTAATAATTTAGTTGTGATATGTAAGTAATTATAGATTCAGTGAAAAGGAATGTTTCACTTACCAGACCTTTCTTGCTTTAGCATTCATAAGTTACTAAATTAGCTCAGACTTGCAGAACATTAGTGCTGCTCCTGCTGAGGTCATGGGCGAAACTGCCCTGACTTCAGTGAGAGCAAGGCTGAGCTGACAAAGTGTGACTGTGAGGCAGATCTTGTGTTCATGTCAGACCTGATGTCCTTTCCACTAAGTCAATGGGATTCTTTCCATTCTTTCCATTTCAAGGGAGCCTTGTCAGATCTCAGTAGGTGAAAGCCACAGGCAGCTGTTCAGAGAACCAGTGCTGTGTCTGCTCACCACCGGCACCTTATGTAAGGCAGGCAGGCAGGAGGCTCATCACGAGATATGGGTAGCCTCTTACAACAGGTCAATTTCCCTCTAGTGTAGACTGTACACCTGTTTTAAGAGATAATGGAGGTTGTCATTACCTTTCAGATGATAGAAGTTTAGCCTAGAAACTGTCCGTTTCTGGCTGACAGGTTTCTCCTCCTTCGTGCCTCTTGCAATCCCTCATCATTTTCATGAAAGTAAAAGGAAAATGAACATTTTCTTGAATTACAAGAGAGAAGTTTTTTCTGTTCTGAATATAAATTGTTTAACATAGCACTGAAATATTTAAACTTGGTGCTGTGATAAAGAATGCATAGATAATAAAATTGGTAACAAAAAATAGAAATTACATGGTTTAAAACAACACCCAGAGCAACAGCAACAACAAAAAAAACCCCACACACAAAACAGCTGACAATGCAAAATCAGTGTAATCTTAGGTCATAGCAGAATCTAATGACGTTCTGCCCCCTCTTGTGACATATAAGGGCTGAGAGAACTGGATGTTCTCTCTGCTCAGCCTCATACTCAGCTGCAGCTCTCAGTTTGCTTCTGGGATAATTTACGTGATGGCTGATTTCAGATGTCTCACAGAAACACACACACAGCCAAATCTCCCCAAAATTGGCTTAGTGTCAGGGATAGTAGAAAATAGCATGGCCTAAAAATAGTTACAGGTCCATTGATTTTTAGGGTCTCTTTACAGTTTTTGCTGTTCACTGTATTATCTTGAATCTCTAAGCTTTCATTAAAACAACAGCAAAAAAAAGAGAGAAAAGGATTTTCAGTTGTCAGCTGGGTGTAAAATCTTGTGTTCAGTACGGAGGTCTTGTAGTACTTACCATGTATTTTGTAGTGAATATTTAGTGTAAATACATTTCTAATAATTTTTGTTTGCTCAGTTATTATAAAGACTAGTAAGTACATATTTTGCATTAATAATATGTAATTACTCAATGCTTTGAGCTTAAATGTTTCTGCAAGTAGACTGAAATAGTTCTCTTGCCTTCAGTAGATGGATGGTGGGCGTTAGTTTGCTATTATGTTTTATTTCAGTCTTTCTCTCCATAAAATAATGACCTCCATCTCAACAGCTTTCTTCCAGCTCCTCAGGATTATTGTCTTTAGACTCTTTAGTATTATTGTCTTCAAATTTACTTGAAAAGGCAGTGTAAAAAGCCCTAGGTATTGATAAATTGCCTTCCTAGTAAGACGTGCTGCAAAAATGTCACAGCTTATTTTTATTTCCTTGAATAGTGTTTGAATTTACCCCACAAAGCTAAAATATTTTTGCATAGTTTGTAGCCATAGCTCAAGGCCTTTGATTCCTTTGTTTATGTGTTTATTTTTTGGGGGAAAAAATACAGGGTAAGCAGTCTTCTTTTTGTACACAGGGTGGGTAGAGTGTCAGTAGTAAGAAGCCTTTCAATCCTACCCTCAGCTGTCTTATTCGAGACCTTTATCCCTGAAAGTCATTGCCTGTCCACATCTCCTAACAGAAACAAAGAAATATGTCACCCTGTAAATACTTTTGGTCACCATACCATTACGTGAACTAGACCAAACCTGCCATTTCATTTCATGCTGATAGCCTAAAAGCCCTCAATGCTTTAGTTCTGCAGCAGTGTGGTTTGTGTGGGGGTCCTCAAATCTTGCCCAGTCTAGGATGTAGATAAAGCTCATGCTGTCCAGGAGAGCTTTCTTCACTTTTTTTGAATATTCAAAGTTATTTTTAATCCCTTTAACGTTCAGGCTTTTCAACCTTCTTCCCACCGTTTACCCATAACTGTACCAATTTGATCTGTAAATCTACAAACATTTTACAGTAAATTATTTATTTATTTATTTATTTATTTTTACCATCAAGAATTTTTAATCAGGGAAGTTAGACCTAGCTATTTCAATTCAGGTAAGGTGACATTTCAGACGGGCAACATAAAGTTCGATTCTAAGCTGCGCATGACTAAAATGGCTTCAGAAGGTTAATTTATGTCTCTCAAAGATAACTCTTGTAAAAATATTGAATGTCATTTTTTTGTGGAAGAAATGAAAGAAAATTAAGCAAGACTTTGCAGCTTTTCAACATATTTACTGGTAGCTAAGGTTAGATTTTATAGAAAAGTAGGGTGGAGGCTTGCGTCTTTGTGCAAAGGTCTGTGGACTTTGTCTCTGGTGGCAAGATGGCAGCTCTCCAATTAGCCTAACACTAAATGTTACCTGAATCCATTACCTGATTAAATCATTCACCTTTCTTATGTAAGTTAGTCTGTGCATCAGCATTTATTTCAAGAGAATATTTTAAGCAAGCACTGATAGGTATCTTCCCTTTTGCCCTATTTCTCCATGTCTATGGGCCAACCAAACTACTGAGCAATTACTTCCAACACGTCTTTCATTCTGTCATAATGTCGCTGTGTAACTATGGCAGCCAAACAAGATGAGACAATAAAAAATAAGCACACTGAAATCTGAGAACCAGAGAGACATTCAGAAGGATGCAGATGGTCCTATCCTTTTTACTGTCTCTACTTTCCTTACAGTGTTACATGTTACGCGCTGCGTTTAGGTTAGGGAATAAGGATCCTGATTTGTGCACGGCTTTTTCAAATACGTAAGAAATGCTCAGAGAGAGGGTTTAAAACAGTACTGATATGGTGCTATGTATCATTGCCATGGATCTCTATTTGTTATAAACAAATTTCTGAAAGCCCCAGTCCAGCAGTGAAGCTCATTCCAGACTGAAGCTAAAAGCACGTGACTTCTCAACTAGCAAGTGATTTATTTTAATGATTTATTTTAATGTCTTTGGAAATGATTTTTTAAACTGCTGTAACAGTAATTTAGTTTAAAAAACTTTAGAAAATGAGATATTCTGTGTGTTCATAGGCAAAAAAAAAAAAAAAAAAAAAAAGGCAATTATCCATGCTACCTCGGAAGAATATAACAGAATTGACCTAGAAAGAGAATCAGTAGGGGCAGAATGCAAATGGTTCAGTCTTCCTTACTTGAACAACCCTTTAGTGATTCCCAGGTGATAGGGAGTCAGTTCTGTAGAAAGGTAGAGTAGCGAGGTCTTCATGCTGTTGATTCTCCCTTGAGAGGATCTAAATGGCCTTGATTCCTGTTGAAGGTAGAGATTGACTCAAGTGGGAATCAAAGGTACTTGAACCCTTATAAGTGTCATTCAAACCCTATTAGTATCAGTAGTATAGTGAAAAATACGGTGTTTTTTATGATGTTGGAAATCTGTCTACCTAAAACACGTAGCTAAAGCAATAATATCATGTGTTCAGACAAACCAGCATCACCTTTATGTTTTCACTTAAAATCTCTGTTCACATTGCTTTTTAAAAATACAAGAAAAAGCAATGAAAATACAATTCAGAAGTTCTGAATAGATTGTAATTTGGTAGCGTATTATAGTGGCTTGCTTTAAGCAACACAATTGAAAGATAGTTGTTTAAATTAAAATGTGGTAATTTTAAGTTGATGGTATCCCTTTGTCAAGTACTAGCTTACAGTGTGGAACAATTAAAAAAGTGGATGCTTTTCCCGAGTTTCTTATTTTAACAGAAAAGGCAGCACAAGCATCAGAAGCATGAGCATAATCTATCATATATGGCTCTACCATCTTAATTCTTTTTATTTATTGAGTTTTTGAATGGAAATACACTTGAAAACTGAATTTTTGAATATTCTGAAACTGCATTTGCAATATTGTTCCTGAAGTCGTCTGGTTGAAAAGTGGTGAATACAGTCATCTTCGGGCTTAATCAGCCACAGATACCATGTAATAAAATTTACGGATTTATAATTTCTTGAGCTATCTACAGTATTGCATGAATCCCTTTAAGGGTTTGTCAGCCAAAACTGGATTTGGTTAGGTTCAGATCCAACCTCATTTCAGTCTGACCCCTTTTCTGAAATCCTAACAAAATGAACACTTTTGCTTGTGAAAATAGTCATAATTAAATTCAGTTGAGCTTTGACTGCAAAGTAAGGACCACAGTCTAGAAGAACTGAAAGTTTGACCTGAGCGAAATTATTTCTGTTTTCCACAGTTGATTTTTGCTAGGACCTACAAACAGCAAATGCGTTTTTAAGTGCATTTTGGGCTTTTTCCTTTCTTTGTAAGTCAGCCTGTCTTAGCTCTATCACCACCTGCCCTTCCTCAGTTTCTCTGAACATCTCTCTCTTCTGTTTGGATTACTTATTGCAGCATCACCTAACACAGCATTGTTCAGTCTGTGTTGACTTGTTTCTCCTGTCTCATTGCAAGACTTCTCTTTTATTAATTCCTAGAATGCCTGCTACCATAATCACTGCTACCTGAGTTTTCACGTTTGTCAGTTCACAAAAGCAGGTGCTGTGACCCAGGTAAACAGAGCAAGATGTTGGTATGGAGGGTAGACTTTACTGCAGAAAAAACTTAAATCCAGTTTTGCAGGGGAGCCACTGATAAGACTTGATTTTTAAATATGACACTTTTAAAAATAGATACCTGATTGCAGGATTTCAAAGAGAGAGTTTGGGAGATAAATGAATCATTACTGGATATAAATAGATAGTGAAATCCTGTTCTATGAGCAGTTTATGTCATGGAATTTATTACATAGAATGAATAATTAATTCCCCCGTATTCTTATTTTTCCTTTTTGTCTTCTGGGTATGCATTTCCACACAGTACAGATTTCAATACTGATGATGCCACCATTCCTTCTACTGTTTGTCTTCTAGCTATTCCTGAACACAGTTTCAACCGTTATCTCTTTACAACCTGTATCTCATCATTCCTCATCTCTTTTATTCTAGAGATTTCTGGGCAGATTCCAGTAGTTCATATCAATCCGTTTGCATCTTTAGTGTTAAAATGTCAAAAGTTGTGGTGTAAAAAGGGAAATAAAGCTCCTGCTAAGATTTTGGTGTCTTCATCTTCTATTCTTGTCAGTATTTCTGGAAGAGAGAACTTTGTTTCAGCCTGTCCCACAGGTGGCAGCCAGTTCCTGCAGCCAGCTCCACGGTCAGGTGTCTGTGAGATCCCTCATTTGTAACTGCTGATGACAAGAACTTCATCTGGGAGAGGGGCCAAGGTATGAGGCCTGTGCTTTTGGTGGCTTGGCCTTTGTCCTGGCTCTAACTCCTCCTGTTACTGTGAGGCCCCCAGGCCGCTGACCCGTGTTGCAGTCTCTTCTGCACAAGCAATAGTTAGAAGGGCCTTGATACTTTTGGCTAAGTCCAGTTGGTTGCCTGGCTCATAAAGCCATCAAGTGTATCCTTGTATCATTGAAGTACTATGACCCCATGTCTCATCCAGGTAACCTCCGAACCTCATAGGTGAGGGGAAAATACGGTGTTGCTGGCCAACTTATCCTTGAGCTGTCTGCAAAGATCTTACAGTTTGAAGCATCTGAAAATAGTGAGCAGGTTATGCAGCGTTAAGTTTTAGCAGCTAACTTGCTGCCTTAAGATGAAATGGCATTATTTTTAGTGAGCTAGTTGCTTTTGAAAGGCTTAGGGTGCTGGAAATATTTTCTCATCTTGCGGCTAAGATAATAATATTTAAAAAATTAGCAGAAAAGAAAAAGATTTTGAAATATTCATCAGTGGATGAGAGGAGGAAAGGGGCTTGAACGTAAATCTCTTTATGGCGCAGGGCAGTGTGTTTGGCGAGTGAAGATTTGACATATATTTTTATTTTCAAACGTCATACTAATTTGCATTACTCAGCCCTTTAACTGCCAGACTGTAGAAGTTCATTATGCTACTGAAAGGAATATACAAATTATATTCTGGCACTTCAGGCAGGAGTTTTACTTATCCTCTGTTATTCTATCAGTCAGCAAGCTGCAAGATTCTATTAAGGAGTAAGTGAGAAAATTGTATTGCCTGCAAACTAATTGTACAGAAGACTCTGAAATAAGTAATCAGCGCCCAGTCCTTCCTGAAAACCAGCCAGGAGATATTATAAATTGCTCTATCGCTCTTGTCAGCCTGCTTTAAAGACTCCAAGCTGCCATGTTGATCTCATTCATCGAATAACACAGTAACCTCTCCAGCTGGTGACAGGACTGGTCAAACTTGTACTGTTATTAGCTGCTCAGTTTCAGCCTCTAGCAACATGCACTGAGCAAGTATATGGCAGAAGTTCCTTCTAAATCCTTCTGGGTTGTACAGATGGCTAAACGCTTAAATAATTTCTGTTTATTATATGGTATGGAAGTAAATAAGAAATTAGGAGAGCATTGATGGCTAAGTAAATTTAATTTTTTTAATCAAAGTGGATCCACTAATATTTTGAAGGTAAAACACATTTTTAGTGTTGTATATGTAGGTCAATCTGAAAGTAGTGCCTCCTGTTTATTTCCATAGAAACAGCAACAAATACAAAGAGCACAATAACACTATTTGATAGAGCAAATTCTCAGCTGCAAAAACACTGTCAGCATAGTCACCACCATTAGCTGTGCATTTTTGCCAGCGATGAACAAAAGCCTGCATGTTTGTAAAAATCTGTATGACCGTCCAGAATGTGGCTTCTCTTTCACCTTGCTGTCACTATTGTTGGTACTCATTACCCACCACCTCACTGTGCTCGCAGCCACTGTTTGGTCTTCAGAAGCGTTCAGCAAGCATCGATGAATGTCAGTGGTTGCTATTTTTTCCACATGGAGGAATTCAGTGACACACCTTTGCTCCGTATGCGCTTCCATGTCAGATGCCATTCTGTCATACTGCCCCTTTGCTGCCATCTGTCACACAGCTACAACATGTAATGGGATTCTGGTGGGAAGGTTCAACCTCTACTGCCATGCCACCATACTGCTTCTGACATTGTGAGCCAACATAATAAAATAGGAGACATTACTTTTAGAACAGCCCTCGTATTTTAATGCACGTATCTATTAAAAAATCCCAGATGTTTTTTTATGTTTTTTTTTTTTTGTTTGTTTGTTTTTAAGAAAATCTCACTAACAGAAGTAGGGAAAAGTCTAACTGTGCTGATAGTTGATAAAATTCTGCATTCATTTGTGAAGCAGTAACACAATTTTAATTTCTTTAAACTTTCATTGCACTCTAGCCCTATTTTGAAATTTGGAAACACTAGGAAGACCAAGCATGGCTGTTGCTAAGATATGAATCATTGTTGCAGCAGTAAATCTGGTTACCATAACTCCACTGAGTTCATTGAAGGAACTCTTTCCAACGTCTTCCAAGTTTTTCTAACATCAGAAATAAGGATGTAACAGCTGCTGTAAAAATGTATATGTTTTTAAAGTAGAGCAGCCTGACTTTAATGGGAAAAGATTCACCATGATATAGACCATTGTTATGGTTTACAGACTTTTGAGTAAAGCTGAAGTTGCAAGTATGGATTAGAAGAGTTTGCTTAGGGAAATATGCAGTCTTCCTTAATTTTTCTGGTTTTCAGTACTGCTCTTTGATATCAGCACCTGGACTTTTGTCATAGGGAATGTTCTACTTGCCTCTGCACTTGCCATGCTACTTTATAATCTCTGTCTTGGTTTTGATCATGATAGTGTTTGACCTTGTGCAGAGATTGTCTTTGATCTTGTGCAAAATACGTCTGATTCTATGTTTCTTTTTTTTTTTTTTTTTGTAATTGGGGATGGTAGTACATACATTACTATGATATTATGAAGTTAATGAGATAAAAATCTGTAAAATGCTTTGAAGATCTCCATGCATAGTGGTTGTACCTTACTGATAATGTCTCACTAGAGCATGAGAAGATAATATGTCTCTTCTTTCCTCTCTTCTAAGACATTACCGTCTTTTCCTACTCATGCTTCCAGAAGCAGTATTTTCCTAGCTTTGTTAATGCATTTGAGAAGGCAGGTCTGCGGGAACCATTCTACCAAATTTCCTATTCAGCATATCCTTCAGTTTCCCAAAGGTCTGTCTTCTCGGGAGCTGAAGAAGGGGAAGAGTGCTAAACTGAAGTTTTAAGTTGTCAACAAGAGCTATTTGTGTTCAGCCATGCTAAGGTCCGTTTTATTTGCCAGCATTGCTGCTTCAGCCATGCAGCATGTTTAGGAGGAATGAAACCTGCAAAATATGTTGGTTTTGTTGGCAGAACTTACTGTGCAGACCTCCTTTATCATAAATACTTAACCAATTTTCAATAGATGTAAGTGGTTTAAGTATTACTTCCTGTTGAATTAGCAGTTGCTGAGCATTTGAGTCTTTGTGCAATCCTGCAATCCACTAATGTGATATTTAATGAGGAGACATCAGTCTGGAGAAAGGTAGTCAATATAAATCAGTGTTTACAAAGTGTGATTAACTCTGAAATATTTCATCAATGCTGTGGTCCCAGGCAGACTCTATGCTAATTATTAGAACCTGCACATGTTTCAGGGGACTTCGATGGACCCTGAGTGCAGCAAACACGGAGCAGCAAAATTGCAATTATGCTCGGACTGTCTCTGATGACAATTTATGCATTTGGTGTGATGACCTCCTGCTTCCCAAGAGGGCAATAAACAGAATGCATTTTCATTAAGATACTAATGCACTTAATCACAGGGGGAAAGGGTTAGAAAGTAAAGAAATACCTTTAAAGCAAGATGTGACAGGCTGATGGGGAAGATACTTTATTTAAAAGTCAGTTTCATGATAAAACTTCTGACTGCTACAAAGTCTGTCATACTGAATGTAGTCATGGGCAATAGGATGCGTGGCTAGGCAGACAAATAAGCTGAGCTAAGCTTTTATGAAGAGTGCAGTGGTACCAGGACAAAAGAGATTAGATGCTTTCTCATTTGGGCTTGGATTCCCAAAGATGTGATTTGAAAACAATATAAAGAAAATGATTTATGCATGGTCTTCCCATTAATTCTCAGACTTCATATCTTTGAGGATTACTGTTATGTATTAGCAATAATAAAACAAAAAAACTTGTGTCAGTGCTTTCCCTGCAAAAGGCCTCATTTTTAAGAATCTGGTTTGTGCTTGGTCTTACGGAGGGAGGGTTGGGAGAAACAGAGGCAAGCATCTCCTGCAGTTTTTGCTGTTCTCGTAGATTCCTGAGGAGGATCCTGTTTCTGATGCCTCTCAACTGAAGAACTTTATGTGAAGTGCAGACAGATAGGAATGTTCCCGGGCAAGGAGATCTGATGCAGCAGTGATGGGATGTGCTGGGCAGTGATAGCCATGCAGCTAAGTCCTGTCTGATACGATGTTGCTGCTGTTCTGGAAGGAGAAGAGTGAAGTTCTACAAAATTTCTTTCAGATCTTTGTGAAATAAAACAGTACAGTCACCTTCTTGTATTCTATCCAAAGAAAGGCTGACAACATCTGCAAACAACAGGAAATGAAGAGTGCTCATGTTAGGAGCCTTTATATGTTTGGCCTGATACATCCTACCAGCAGGAGTAACCAATGTGAAGGATTTTGCTTGAGACTGTGCATGGATTTAGATATAGATTCTTCTTCTTTTTTTTTTTTTAAATTATTATTATTTTTAACATATAGCTGTCTAAATTAAAATACCTTGTTCTTTAACTTGGCTTCTTTTTACTTAAAAGCTGTTTTCTTTTTGTAGAGTTGTTTATTCTTCATATATTCCAAAATTAAACCCAACAGTTGTGGTGTAAGTATGCTTATATCTGCTCTATTGGTTGTTCGTTTATTCTGAATACCTCTTTGGGTTTTCTATCACAGGTAACATAGAATACAGCTGCCCGGCAACAAACGAATGTGAAATCACAAAGCGCAGACGCAAGTCCTGCCAAGCCTGCCGCTTCATGAAGTGTCTAAAAGTTGGCATGCTGAAAGAAGGTAAGACTGATCAAGTCAATACCTATCTCTCTACAAACACATTCAACAACTGTAGAGCAATCAGGAAAGAAGAGAGATAGGTGAGAGTTCTGATCAGTTATTGTAAAGGCAATTTTCAAGTATACTTGCTCTTCCTGACTCTTAAATGTCAGCTAAGGATTCACGGTGTATATACATGGAGTGCATCTTCTCTAGAACGTTTATTCTTAGCTGAAATACAGAAAATTTGCCACTGCATTCATGTTCTTTCAGTAGATTAGAATAGATATTAGAATAATCATCAGGAGACATCCTCTCATTTTTCTTAAAACTTTTACATCATGACTTTTCAAAGATTTCTTTCATTTTTATTTTTATATTTTTATTTTTACCTTCTGTTAGTCTCTTAGTCATGCCCTCTTCTCCCCATTTTTGCTCATTCTTTGTGCCATCAGGACAAGTGAAGGGGTTATCTCTCTATTAAACATACATAAATCTTGAGCATGTCTGCAAAAGCTGTTATAACCGCACTGTGGCAAATACCAGTGTACAGAAGAGGAAAATCCACCCCTCTTTTTTTTTTTTTATTTAAGCGTATGAAAACCCCTGCCCTCAGTGTAAGTATATATTGGGTGTTTTAGTTCTTCCGTTACATTTTGAAGATATTTACTAACAGATAAACCTATGAATTTATTCTAAGAAACTGTGCTATCCTACTTGCTACCTTATTAGTCCGTTTTATAGAAAGAGATAATTCCTAAAATCTTGGTTGCCTGCCATGCACCTGTATTGCTGTCAATGTATTTGCAAAAACACACTTTCATGTGCATATATTGCACATGTTATTATCATAGTGCATTGTTACTGCCAAGAAGGAGTAACAGAGTACGTCATATACTTCCGAGCTCAATAACCTTTAAAATAAAATCAATGTAATGCTCTCTAAATATTGTCTTCATTGGAAAGTACTTCATGCTAAGTAACCACTTTAAAATAATCCCCTGCAGTTTTGTTTTGTCAGTGCTTAAAACGCTGGCTTTAATAGACGGTTGATTTTTGCAAATTATTTGATGGTAATTTAAAACAGGTTTAGGTGTACAGCTGTCAGGTTAAAATCCAGGAACGACATAGAGCAATGGAGAGATGATGGGCAAATTAGACCTATCACGCACCTACAGACATATTCTTATTGGATTATACTTACTAAGAATAAACCTTGTTCTGTATGTACAACTGCTTTGGCAGACGCTAGGATTCTGTGAGCCAAATCCTGCTGTCCTTAGTCTTACTTGAGCAAAACTCCTGTCAGGTTCGATGGGGATTTTGGGTCAGTAAGAACGGCAGGATTTGACCCTCTCTTCCAGTGGTGGTGGGTGAGTTCCTCATTTGCCTAAAATCCTGATGTTGCTGACAACTAAGTAGTTCCTTAAAGCTGTGAAGTTTTCATAAACAGTAGAATGAAAGGAACATTTGAACATGGCACCTTTTGAAATGAGCTATGCTTAACATCTTTTTTGGTAAGTTCATTGCCCTGTATCACTAGCAGCCTAATACAGATATATGGAACAACCTGACTGGAAACAGAATGGTGCTACCAAGAGTGCATTCAGGTGGATCAGTTTAGCCTTCTTTTAAATTTTGGGGATAGAATTGCGTGTTCCTTAACACATACGCTTGCAAATCTAGTTTGTGTGTAGCTTCTGGGTCTGCATGAGGAGATTAAGTGGCTCTTCTACAAATGAGTAATTATGTCAGTTATCAAAGTTGTGCACAGAATTACTACTTTTATGCGCATAATTTTGGTCACTGAAACAATTAGAGAATTCAGAGTCAAGTGATTGGACTTCTTGCGTAAATTATAATTCAGGATTAGTTTTCTTAGTTGTTACGTAAATTGTCCACCCTAAACAGACATACCTTTCTGCAGTGATGAACTAATTCCTTTAAAGGGGGTATTCCTTTGTTAGCCCTACTCCCTAACAAATCCTAGTTCTTCCACTATTATTGTGTGAGTCTTTCTGTTAAAACACACTGAGATTTCCACTTACTTTTAATCACTGGGTCTGTTTATTTAGGTCAGAGTTAGCTTATGCTCCTTTCATGCAATGCTTACCTAGAATCTAGCAGGATAACTCAAAAGAGCTAGAAAGTGGATTTTGTTTTCCTGTACGCTTTCATAGTCTCTTCTACTTCTGGAACAGTGCTGATTCGTGCTACACTTATAGAACTTTATTTGGAATATATTTGGTTTGCTGTTGGATGGTTTTTCTGGAGAGACAGATTGTGGTGCTTTTTTTGTTGTTGGATTTTTCTTTTTCTTTTTTAAAATGAATGCTAATGTCTGAGGATTCATTTTTTTGCTTTGGATTTTACAACATCCTCTATGCACAGAAAGTAAAGAAAGGTTATGTACTTTGTTTTTGTGTATAAGGTGGTGTAAATTTATCGATTACTATGGACTTACAGCAGGCATTATCTCAGCTCAGGGAATCTTAAATGTTTCTTTATGTATAGGCAAGGATTTTAGTCCCATGCTGCATGTCGGAGATCATGTGGCAGTAAATCTATTCAAATGTAAACCTGTTCAATTCAATTACCAGTTTATAATAAAATTTGCTGCTACAGCCTCCACGTTTGTCACAGCAGTCTCTACATGTTGATGGCACAGCATGCCTGGAAATTGACAGCCTAAATCTATTTAAAAAAAAATTTAGTTGCAGACCTGAAATAAAATCAAGTTTAAGCGGCTTTGAGGGAAGCAGCATATTCCTTACAAGAACTTCTGCACATCTGCCAATGTGCATCTTCTCCAGAAGCCTCCCCCTATTGGCGGGGAGTTTTTTTCTAGGAATTTTCCCTAATAAACGGTTTCTAAGATAGTCCTAAGTGAAACAATTATCAGACATGGTGCTGCTCTTCTTGTTTTGAGAGAATTTATTACATTGTCATTTTGTGAATTGTCAAATGAGATTCCTTACATAAGTCGCAGTACCTAGAAAAAATATCTTGAGCTTTGAGGACTAGGTCTGAAAACAATGTGACTCACAGCAACTGCCTGTAGTTACTTTCTTTTATGGTAGTTCTGTGGTAAATCACTGACTGGGGGAAGATATTAGCACTTTTCATCTGGCCTACACTCTTCTGTGAGAGACGCAGTGTTAGAATTTTGGGACATTGGGATGGACTTGGATTATTCCACGTGAGTAAAACCAGGTGGAGCTGGGCATTTCTGCTCTCATTCTCAGTGATGTTGATGAGTCATATCCAGTAACACCTAGATCAAGATTCTTAACAGTTTAGAAGAACTAATATCCCTAACAATTTTGGTTGGAGGCTAGAGAAGGAAAAGAAACGTAGTAGTGTGGTGGTCTGAGGTGGGATCGAACTCATGGTTTCTGTTTGCATCTCCTTTTGAGTGGTACAAGGACATTTACACAGGCAGATGGAGAGGGAACAATTCATTTTGTTGTAACTCATGGACTGTCACTTGGAAACAGAAGTTTAGATGGATTGAGATTTTTAAGCATGCGTTATGCTTCATACTGAAGCATTCTGTAGATACTAACAAGGTTTTAAGAACATGACGAATAAAAATGTGTCATGATTTCATTTGCTTTCCTAGGTAATTGTTTTTTATAGCATAGAAGAATACACTTTACTCAAGGAAGAAATTTTGCGCTTTTTCTGTTTTTAATTTCATTTCAGTAGTATGAGAGATAAGATTTTCAAGGATAACAGTTCTTAAATACTGTTCCTTTGACTATGCTTATGTTTTGATATGTTGTCTATGATTTCTCATAACAGAGGAAACAATATAAAGATTCTTGTGTAGTATAGACAAGAACATTTAAAATGTATTCCTGTTGGTCTCTTTAAGTAATACTGTAGTTGCTGAAAAGGAGGTGGGGAAGGGAATTTTGTCTTCTTTTTTAGAAATCAAAGTTTTAAGCCATTCTGTAGTGTTTAGTACGGTTGTTTAATAATCAGTCTTTTAAATTTGGCATTTCAGACACTTCAGAAGCTACCTGCTGCCTTCAGGTGGTAGAATTAAATCTATGTTCATATGCAGGAATGGGTGGTTTAGCTATTTTCCTTTTTATACAGCTAGTTGGAATGAAATCATGGGCAAACATCTGATGTTTATTTGTTTAATTGTTGGTAAGTCTGTTTGAATTCTACTTTGAGTTTCCCATTAGTATTTTATACCTTTTAATTCAATCTGTAGGATTGGCTTACTAGAATGTGTCTGTGATGGAAGACACTATTCCACGTTTATCACATTGCAGTGTTAGAGTAGCTACCCACCTAAAATAATTCCACTGAAGTAATTATTCCAAAATAAAATTGTTTTTTATTTCAGGTTGAGTGTTTTTACAGCTATTTTCACAAGAAGTTATTCCATATGTTTCAGTTTTTCTCCATGGAGACAAAACCACAGCCTCAGTTTTATCTGTTCCTATACTGTGGCTGCTTTCAGAATTATAGTTAAGAGGGAAACCCATTGGTTATCACTAACACAGTTCAATTACCCGAAGAATTGTGTCCAGTCATAGCTAGACGGTACTAGTTTATACTTCTTAGAGCACTGTTGACGTTGAAACACCTCCTTTATCTCTGATGTCTGGATGTTCTCAGATTTTTGTAGGATTTTTTTAATTTTATTTTTCATTCTATTTATTTATTTATTTTGCAGTGATTGATTTTCATTGCTTGTTATTACAGAGTGTCGATTGTTAGTGGCTGATACATAAAGAAACAAATTCAGTTTTATTTGGAAAGAATGTATCATACCAGAGTGAAATGGCAAAAAAGTTGTTTTGATTCACATGAGTATGCTTCTGTTTTCCTTATGGATGGGTGGCCTTTAGAAATAGCCATCAGCTACTTTGCGCCTAGTTAGAATAGACAGGGTGATAGAAGTCCAGCTTAATTAGTCTACTAATAAAAATGGGAGGTCAGATCCCTACTTAGTACAAATGAAGCTGGTGGCTGCTCAGGTTAGCAATCTGTGCTATGGGGAAATCAGCAATATACCTTTACTGTTGCTAGTCTGTTAGCATTCCGCCTCCAAAAATGAATAGAAACTCTCCAAGCTTGTCATCTGGCAATGCTGACTTCAGTGTAAGATTTCATTAATTCAAGTACAAGGCTATATTTTTTGGAGGGGCACAGGGCACACTATTTCAAGCATAAATTATTATTATGCAAAGACAACTGTATGGCTGTATTTTGCTTGTGTTAAGCAGCAGATCAGATTAAATTATTGCATTGATCCTTTCTGGTTTTGACAGTCTATGAAAATGAATCTGATACAGCAGGCAGAATAGACAGTTTGAGATTACTCTTACAGGAGATGTGCATGATATGCACAGAAACAGATTAATGGCTTCTCTCTAAAAAATAATAAGTACAACTAAGAAATACTCCTTGTAAATAGAAATGTGTTATCACCTATGTTTTGAGGCTTGTGAAAAAGCCTGCTTAATAGAATTCCTGCTAACAACATCTCCTTTGAAAAGACCTGTACATAAGACATTGCCAAGGTAAATTTCTCTCACAAGTCTAATACCATTAGTCTGTAAAGAAAAAAGCAGAAATTATTGTGGAGGAAGTTTTAGTTTCTTCTGCCTTCAGAAATTAGAACAAAGGGAAGGAGAAAGCATTAATGGTATTCAAAGAAAATATTTCTGTACGGGATGACAGTTAATAGAACTGTGTTGACCTCAGCAATATTTCTTATGCTCTCGATTGTAATATTACACTTAAGGAGCTCCTTCATTAATGCAGGATATTAAACAAAGCTCCCGTGTTATCACATTGTGAGATAACACAGTGTGCCTTTTGTTGAAGTCTCTGCTGCATATCAACCCTTTTCTGTGTTTCCATGAGTTATGAGGGAGTTTGGTTTCTGCTACAGGTATTTTTCAAAGTCTTTCTCACTCTTCTTTTCCTTCCTTCACCCATTTGCTTTCCTCCTTCTCCTTTCTTTCCTCTTCTTTTTCTCCTTTCCCCCTTTTCCCCTTTCTTTACCCTCTCTTCTTTTGCCTCTTCCCCTTTTCTTTCCTTTCCTTTCTTTCATTCAACTTATGCTTGGTTTTAATATATACTAGGACCTGTTAAGTCCCCTTGGAAACAATAGAAACTAATCTCTAAGTGTTGTTGGTGCTCATAAATAGGCTTCTTTCCTCCTAACCAAAACGTGGCCTGATAGCCCAGTTCAGACATTAGAATTGACAGCCCAATTTGTCTGCCTTAAAACATGGCTCTTGACTATCTGCTCTCTGTAACTGATGAGGAAGGACAAACTATTCAACAGAAAGCTAGTGTTTGTAACAAGCTGAAGCAGCTAGCATTTCTGTTCATCCATGAAAAAATTACTTGAGGAAAACCAAATATTGGAAATGAGGATGTTCTTTCTGGGTTAGGAAATCGCGTTGAAATATCTCTGATGCTGAGCAGCTGTCAGCCTGCAAGAAGTTCTCATGGTGCCCATGCTGCGGTGTTGTGCCGGTAGGGCTTAGGGTCTGATGCATTTTTGGTCCCCTGATTTCACTGGAAATGAAACAAACAAGTTCCAGGAATTAACTGGACACAAGTTCTACGGACAGATTTCTCTTTAATGGATACGGGGTTTTTTTGTTGTTGTTGTTCTTCTACTTCTTTCATACAAACACTTCATTTCCATAGGACGCAGTATAAATGAATATGTAGAAAGCAGTAGAGTTTATGTTACTGTCTGAGGACTGCGTACGTTCCTTGGCATCCCATAGATTTTTGAATGCACATTTTTTTGAGGCTAGCCTAGGCAGATCTGGGGTCAAAGCGGTTGCTGACCCAGTCATCTGCAGGTTCTGCTCCCACAGCCATCACCGTCACCAGTCCTGATGACTGCAGCTGTTTGCAAGGGTCAGGTATGTGCCAAGAATACTTTCGACCTATGGTTAGTTACTGGTTTGTTATTAAAGATAACGAGTATAAAAGATTTTGAAAGGGACTGAAGTTTGTGGTATTTTCTTAGTGCATGCATCTTACCTGTTACTTCTTCAGAGTTAGAAAGAGTAGGTTCTGTAGATTATAAGGTCTACTTAAATTGGAATACCATAAAAAATAATAATTTTAGGATGAGAAAATAAGCGCATCGAAGATTGTTAACATCCCCATTTGTCATATATCTTCTTTTGAACCTAAAATAAGAAAGCAGTATCGTTATAATTTCCCAGAAATTATTCCATTTAGATATTTGGTGAACTTAGTCCCTGTGAACATTTGCTTATGCACTGAAAGTGCAGTGACAGCGTTATAAGTGATAAGGGAAAGCTGAGCGAAGTCTGAGGGATGTAGGTCTGTGCCTATGGCATCCTTTCCCATGAACTTCCAGACAAATAGCCGCCTTACTTTCCTGGTTTCCTGGTTTCTGCCACCCATGAACACATACATCAACATGGCACAAACATTTATTGCAGAGTACTTGAATTCTGTATGGGTCCTGCTATATAGGGGTCATGTTGTAAAGTGTGTTGTTAATGTTACATATATCCTTCACTTTTCTGTTTTCTGCTGTGTAGATATCTGTACATCCCCTTCTTGAGGGGAAAATGTTTTGTGTCCCATGCAGAAGGTACATCAGCAGTGATACATGTGCATATCTAAAATTCAGCTTTGTATCCAACCCCTTTTTGTATTTCTTTCTTCACTCACATATCCTCAGTAAGACTTTTCACTGTGTGAAATCCTAGTAGAAACATGAAGATGTGTAGATGTGATTATTTGGGGTTGAAGTGCTGTAATGATGTAGGGATGTAGGTCCTGCTAAGCAGAGCCCACATGTTAGATGTAGTGGCAGACTTTTGCTGCTTGGGATGGATTAGCACCAAAGAGATTGGAGATTTGGGAACTCTCTTGGCTTGTTCACTCAGCCAAAGCAATGAATGAGTAGCCCTGGAGTTACCATCTGCAGTTGTCAACTCTGACCTCATATAATGTGGTCTCTCAAGTATTTCACATTTCTAAATCTCTACTGTCCTACATAAGAATGTTCCAATCAATGTGGTTTACTGAAACGTTGATGTAACTGAGACTCAGTTTTCTGTCTGGTCAAACATTTTCCTTCTTTAAGCTGGAAGTGTTTTTACCAGTGGGTAGGGAGTCTTTGTCACTTCTACTCACTAAGTCAGTTTGTGAGACGGGAATATTATTTCATTTACAGTCTGTAATGTGGTTTTTGTGGTTGAAAACCAGCAGCCTGAAGTCTGAAATAAATGTCATCTTCAGCAGTGACTTGTCATTATGTCAAAGTTTGCCATGCTTACCAGCTATTCTACTAATAGATCTCATCTAGCCAGCCTTTCTTCTTTTTCTTCTTGTTTTCTTTTCTTTGGGTATTTCACAGAAAAGTGCAACTAAGTGAGGAGTCTGCTTCCTTCTCATAATAGTGACCTAATATAGTGGTTAATCTTTATAAATGAGAAACATAGCTTTATTTTAAGCCGCAAAGGTCTTTTATTAGATTAATGATTCTAGAGAAAGTCAAACACAAGCTATGTTAAATGTATTCTCATGCTGAATATCAGTTTGCTCTTTATTATTTCAACAGAGTTAATAGATTTATCTGTTCTTCCAAGCATCTGGTTTTAGTTCTCAGGATCATCAGGTATAAACTCAGATGCCAATTTGCTATATGGTGTTAGTGCAGCAGATCTGAACCCAACAATTTGTACAAGTTGCTTCTGTAGAATCCTATTGCAGTCCATGTTAAAACAGTTAATTATGAAAATATTTAATTTAGAAAAATTAAAATACTTATCTTTTCCCCTCCATTGTTCCCTTCTGGTTTTTTTTGTTTGTTTGTTCGTTTGTTTGTTTTTTCTAGCCAAGAGGTAGTCTAGAACAGTTATTCTGTTCTTGGCATCTTTAGTCAGCCCTATCAAAATTATTTATCACATTATCTTTGCTCTTTGTCTCTTCATAATGTTCCTTTTAGTCCTTTGGTTGACTGAAGAAGGCTTTCCAGATGGGCCTTGTCTTTCTTTCTGGTCTGAATCAATCAACAGATCTGTCTTAAATCATTTGTTAAATGGCTGTGCAGCCGCAGGGTGCTTTTAGTGACAGTCTACCAGATTGAGTTTATAATTGTGTCCAAAGCCGACATTTCCTAGTTTCTACTTCAGTTTCTTATTTTCTGTAATTCAACAACAGCTTAAGAAATGGGCTCCTTAGATTTCACTCTGTGACTAATCCCAAGTGTTCTCCACTGAAACACGAGAAGAGAAACATGCTATAAGTCATCTGAATTACTGCATTTTTGAACATAGTGTGTGGAATCAGTTAAGATGAGATGATTTATGAGGTGACACAAATACATTTTGGATGCAGAATGAGGTACCTACCCATGGATTACTGAATGTCAGGAGAGATGTTGCTCTGAACAGATTTTCAAGTTTGCAAGTCATTTTCTGGTTTTCCCGTCAAACTTTTAATGAAAGTGCTTAAGCTTCCAACTTCAAGACAAATGATATTGCTAAATATTGGAATGGGAAAACAAACATTTACCTTAAAAAGTAGAAATCTATTCTGAAATATCAGTACAAAAGTATTGTTTTTGGGAATTCTTTCTCAAAGATGTATCAGAAATGTTTCTGAGGTTATATATGCATTCTCTAATTTATACCTCGTCTGGAAGTGGGGGCTCTGTCTGTAACGAACTTACAGTAAAGGCACTTTTCAGTGGCTTTCAAGGACATCACCCCAAAATGCAAATTTCTGCTCAAAGATAAGTCTGGACCTTTAAGGATGGTGTGCTAGAGGTTTAGTCTGATGCTTTCTGTCTGACAGCATGCCCCATCACTTGGTTGTGTGCAGGGTGCTGAGGAACCCAGTAATCAGAACAAATCCATAGACTAGATTTGAGATTCCTCTTTCTTCTCTTTTTTATCTTCTCTCATTTTTATGATTTTTCTATTTTTTTTTTTGTCGTCATAGTACATTTGTATTGGAAGAATGCTGATGAGGAAGTAGTTGCTGCAAGCAGATATCCTCTAGGCAGTCTTGTTCTGGCCAGGTGGGAGAGGGAATCATTAATTTCCTGAGTTTCTCGCTACCTGACCTGCACTGTTTTGTGAGCACTACCTAGGCTGAATGATTGTATTTCCTCCTGGGCATCCTGGTGTTGCTGAAGATATCCATGCTGGCAAGGTACTTCTCTAATTAAAATACTTGTTATGAAGTATTCTTAAACACGGCTGCTTAATGAAGTTAGAAAAAAGCATTTGGATGTGGAGTGTGAAGGCTTCCAGTGTTGGAGTTTATCCCTAGGGAGATTTGTGCAATCAGAAGGCATTCTGAATGCTAGCAGTCCATCCGATTTTGTTCCCATTTGTTTTCCATGCCTTTTTAATGCTGGCTAGCTGAAACAAGTCTTCTCCCCTCCTCTCCACTCTTCGCTCCCCCTTGATGGACTGGCTCATGACACGTGCCTGTAAAGTGGCTTCTTGGGAATTTGCAAGTCTTTGAATGTGTTATCTGATTAAAGGGATGTATGTGTCTTTAATTCTCATCTGCAGTTCCACCTTTGACCCCATCTGTTAAAGTGGAAAGGAGTTGAGAGTCAGCAAAGTCCCAGATTCAACCCAGATAACCCGCAGTGCACATATCTAAATGCTTTAACTCTTTGGTTGCCCTGGAAAACTAGAGACTTCATTCAGTATCAGGTTTGACTGGAAAAATGAGGCAGATCAGATGTGAGGCAGGTGAATTGTTTTATTTTGCTGCTGTACTTAAGGGAGGATAATTCAGTCCAGGCATACCTTTACATTAGAGAAATGAACTAACATTTACCTGTTTGTGTGACACAGACAGATACAATGTCTTGTTAGTGGGTGTGGGTTTGATATATTCAAGAGGTCAATCTCCTGCTTACAGGAGTGAAAGTTCAACCCCCCACATATAATAGATGTACTTCTTTTTGAACAGGAGGCTGAATTCCATGAGTGGGAATAACGTTGCAGTTTTGGGAGGGTTTATTAGTTACCCTGAAATAGCACAGCAGAATTCATTCAGTGTATAAAGTAGATTTAAAAAGAGGATGACACAGGTGTCATTTTTATGATATTTTGCTACTGCTGTGCATTTTCTGCGGGACAGTGTGATTGTGACATTTCCTGTGTTTGCAGATGCTCAGCTTAAGTGACTAGAATACTCCTGTGCATTTGGATTTATGGATGTTTTCATCTTTCCTCTGGTCATTTTCTGTCCTAGCTTTCAAAAACTCATACAACAGTGAGGATTTTCAGTATCCCAAACCCATCCCTCTTCTCTGAAAGCCAGAGCCAAATTCTTCCCCCACTTACATCTGTTCAACTCTGGTGGTTTCACTTATGCTGCATGGCTATAACAATGCAGCATTTGTCCTAATCTGCCCTTTATTTTTCAGTGGAGAGTGTGCACGTGCAAAATGAACATAAACACATTAAGTTGAACCGAAAATAGGAAAACATAAATATATATATTGTATGCGTGTATATACACAAACAAAGATAAATAGCACGCAGATAGGTTTGATAGTATATCTACTGTACATAATATTGTAAATGGTATCTTGCTGTGCTGGAATCTAGGCAATATGAGTTCAGTACTAAAGTGTTCAGGTTGCACCTGAGCTAGCTGGAGCCTGCCAGCCTCTGCAAGCCCACTGAGAGCATCTGTCTCGCCACCACCTTGCTCACGCTGTGTCCTCTGCAGGCTCTCCGATTCTTCCGACTATGAGCATAAATCATCCACCTGTCAGGAGCTCTAGCTGCCTGGATTATGCAATGCCTGCCTTCATTTGGAGATGGTGTGAGCAGAAGATTGCGGCAAATGGTTTGCATTCATTTTAATGCTGTTCCAGCATCTCTTCATCTTTAACGATGGTTCAGGGTGGTGACGACTCCCTGAGACAATGAAGGTCCTAGAGGCCCAGGCTTGCTTTGTATGTTCGTATGGCCTAGTTTAGATTTTTTTCTTTTTTTCTTTCTTCCTCTTTTTCCACCCCCCGCCCAAAGAAATGAATGGGCTGAAAATTGAGGCAGAGAACCGGGACTGCACAAAGCCAGCTGTCCACAGCTCTGTTTTTTGGCCTTGTAATACTTCCCTCCAGCTGAGCAATGAAGAATTTAAAAATCAGTCATGTTTAATGTTGGTTGTCCATTTGTGCTGTCTAAAGCTGCATTGTGCTTAGCTGACTTCACTTAAATGTTTCGAAATCTTACCTTTACAGTTTTATTTAGTTACAAGTGTGCTTGGATTATACTGTTAAGGGTGGAACACCATGTTGTATATCCCAGATTTAAAATACAGTTCCCTTATTTAAAGCTTTCCTCACAGCAAGAAAAAAAAAATCAGCATACAGTAAAACTTCCTTCTTTTGGCTCGTTAGGCTTGAATTAATCAAATTCTTTATTCGCACGAAATTTTAGTCATAAACCAAAGTCAGAATAAATATGGCTGTTTCCTCATATGTGTAAACAGAAGGAAAAGATGGAGGTTTGTAAGACAAAAGCAGCCCAGGTCCTCTCAGAGGTAAGTTGTGCTTTCACGACTGTGTCTTTCCCTAACGTTGAATCCTATCAGATTCCCGCAGGTACAGCCCTTTGTCTGTAGTCCTTATGGCCAACCCCATGTTATTATTTGCCTGAAAAACATTGAGTAGCACTAACAGTAGTAGTCATACAGTATATCGTTTGAGCACAAGTTAGTAGATGGAGGAAATCCACACCTCCCATATCTTAACACTTCAGGGTTCACTATTTGACAGATTTTTAAGGAAACAGACTTGTTTACTACAAGTTTACTACCTTTGAAAAACATTAGGCTTGTACAACATATTTGTTCTGTAGCAAATGCTTCATGAGGTTGTCAACACAGTTTTTCAGAGGATACCCCCTGTGATACAGGAAGATCCCTTTTTGCAGCAGTTCACCTAAGAGCAAGAGTTGCTTTGTGGGAACTGCATGGTGTCAGTGGCATAGCCAGAAGTGGAATTTGCACCCCAAGGTCATCATGTCATTCAGACCCAGCTGCAAAGTCCGGCTGCTGCCACCCCTTTCTCACCCAGTGGCGGAGAGAGAAGGCTTTATTGTGGGTTGGGCTGGATTTTTTATTTCACTTTAGAACATTGCCTTATATGTGGATTCCTCAGTCTGTTGCTGATGAAAAGAATGGTAAAAGGTGGAGTCAAATTAAGGTCAGCTTTTGCCAGCAGGAAAAAAGGAAGTTTCGATGCTCCTCTGTATTTCCTGTTGATATTAACTGAAAGTGTTACCAAAGCACTTGAAGTTTTCCTCTCTATGGGCTAGTTCCCATCACCCCTTACACTGAGGTCCCCCAGTTCTGGAAGTCTTACATAGCAAAGCATACCACGTCTCACAGAAAACCTGCTGAGAATTTCCACAGCTGGCACTGGTGGGAGTTGAAGGTGGAATGTGTGGTGCTGCAGTCTGTGCCCCAGTCACGGATCGTAACAAGACCGGAGAGCCCTGCAAACATATGTGTTCTGCCCCTGTGAATTTCTGCTGGAGAATTTCATGCAATCTGATCAGAATTAACTAGGACCACACAGAGCAAGGGAGATTTTTAATAGGCTGTTTGGAAAAGATTGAGGACCCTAACGAATGAAGTGTGTAGACTTTGAGATCTTTACTGTGAGCCTTATTTGCTTCTGGTAACAAGCTAACCTCACAAGCCATTCCCTCCCCCTCCACTTTTAATTTGATGGAAAGCCAGCAGTGCTGCAGTTTTATGCAAAGCCTCCAGTGAACTCAAAAAGATTATTATTTCTCACATTGTCTTTACAGATAACTTTAAAATTTTATGCATCAGGACCCAGGATTATGTGAAAACACAAGTGCAACACAACACTGACAAAATCAGATGAAAAATCTCACTCTTTTAGCTGTGAAGAAATTAGATTTATCATCAGAAAAGCATTCTCTTTTCATTTTCTGAAAGGTGCTTTTTGACAGACCCTTTGCAGTGGACGTCATGCTCACAAAACATGCTGTCACAGGGCTATTTGAATATGGTGACAGGCTCATTATCATGTTGAAGACAACTGACAACACTGCAGACTAGAAATGGACAGGCTTGCCAATCAGCTGTTGAAAGGATTGCAGTTGAAATAGGGTTTTTTTTTGTTCAGAGAACAGTAGTACAAATTGACTACATTAATTCTTTTTATTATAGTTGCATACACTGTAGTTAAGGGTCCGTCACTGTTTCCATTATAAATCCCTGTTTTCAAGGGTTTATTAGTAGACCATAAAAAATGGTTCCTGTTGAAATTTTGCATTAAAAATATATATTACCCTAACAGAACAAAATTTCTGTGGTAACTGTGTGGAGGAGGGAGGGCAGAGAAGAGGGATTGACTGATTTTTAGCTGAAAATTGCATAAAGCTGAATGCATTATTATTTTTATAGCACCTTAGATGTCCAAGAGTTTTATAGACAGGTTTGTGCCTCGGGAGTTTACAATTCCAGGGTGCACTACTGCCAACACTTATTACGGGATGGGATTTTCCTCATAGCTTCATTGGAATTAGTAGAGCACCAAGTATTATCTGCAGAAGTAGGTATTTGCAGACTCAGGCTGAGTGGTCAAACAGTCCTGAGCCCTTTTTTTGTTTGTTTGTTTTCTTTTGCTGTAAAAAGGGCTAGGATTTTTTGTTTGTTTTAATGTTAATCCGAAATGATAAACGATAACCTTATGTTAAATGTCATCAGCACTGGGGAATTTTGCATATATAACAAATATCTAATAGGAAATGGTGCTGAATTCCACCAGGGTACTGTAGTTACATGAACTGGAGAAGTCAATGGAATTTTCTGCTTTATCTGAAGTGTCAGTCTTGGGAATTCCTACTCATCCTCCAACCAAGGAACTTCCCCAGGTAGCCAGGTGCTGGAGTTTGTGCCTCTTTGAATTTCTGCAGCCATCTCCAACGGCACATGCCTGTGCATACAAAAATTTCTGTTTTGATGGGTCTGAACAGTTTACTAGCCGTTCAGCTCTACTCAGTGTTTAGATCATGAGTCCTCTGGGAGCTCAGTCATTCTCAGAGCACACCTTCACATCTCAGCATATCAACACAGTCAATGTCCAGAGTCATTGTTCTTTGTAATGTCCTGCTTATCCTGCCACTAAAGCCTCCATAGCTGAAGGCTGAAGGCACGCTACCAGGATGTGGGGATGGAGAGATATGGCTTCTGATTCAGATCCCAGCTCCTTTCTGTGGGCCAGGTGGAAAAACCCAGGCACTGTGGTACGTAGGAGGTGTATATCCTTTTGTTACTCTGAGTGGCTAAAATAAAAAGTGAGATATGGAAAGAGAAACAAACAAACAAACAGAAACCAAGTAGAGCCATCAGGTGTAAGTACGTTTATCACACCTTCTGAATTTTTTTGTATTCAGTAACTATTTGGTGTGGAGCTGATCTGGAAAGATGACGTGGCTTTGCTTACTGTATTTTTCTGAGATCTTTGTAAGGAAAAATAATTTTGAAGTTTTGTGGTGTCAAACATTTGCAGGCTTAATTGATGCTCATTTGATTACTTGATTTCAAAGCACAATCAATTACCTTCCTGCATATCACTGTTCTCGCAACTACAGTGATTGCAAAATTATGAATGTAAAAATGAAAGCCACTTCTGAAAATTAAGTCTACAGTCCTATTTGCAAAGTCAGAATTGTGACCCTCATGAATTACACCACTACATAGTAGAGGATTGTACTGTCATATTGCCAGAGCTATTATATCAGGCCAATTGCATGCATTCTTAAAATTTGTGAAACATTTACTGCAGCTCTCATAAAGTCACTCTTATATTTCCAGGAGGGAACTTATTAAAGATACAGCAACAGCTATCGATTGTAGGACCTAAAAAGTAGTGCTAATTTGCAAATTATTAAGGAAGATATTTTTATCTTTCACAAAACCACGGCTGCACTAATTGAAGTTGGTCACAAAGCTGGAGTTGATCTCGGGGCAGCCAGGTTTTTATGGAGAGAGTAACTAGAGGTTAAATCATAGCTCTGGAATCAAGACCAATTTCTGTTCTAGAACAAATCATTTCTGTGTTGAGTGTGCCTCCAGCAAAAATATGATAGATAAAATAATATGGAGCTATCTTACCAGCATGTTGAGAACTTGTGGAATTGATATTTATGGAACACTTTGCGATTCTTTGATAGAAAGTGCTATATAGCTGCATGCTCTTAGAATAAAATCATGAAAAGTTAATCAATCTGGAGTCAGTCCTGTTACACCTAACTACTGAAGCTCCTCGTCATGGTAGTAGTAATAAATAACTGAATAAACAAAACTATAGACATATGGTAACTTAAAAAAAATCCTACAATTGTTTGGAAAGCTCTGGAATTCTAGGCTTAATATTGGAGTTGAATTTCAGTTTTTATGGTGATAGATCCTTTTTTTTTAATACTTCCAAAACTATATTGATAGTGGAAGTCAAGCATAAAAGAGTAACTCTTTGTGACATAAGGAGAGTAAATAAGTGTTTTCTTCCTATGTTGTAAATTTCTTCACAGAACACATAGCCTACTAGACGAGCAAAAAGCATTGTCTTTGAAACATTGGTTCCTATGATTCTGTGTATGAGCAAGTATTATTGATTCATTGATGTGGGGTTTTTGTTGGCTAAGTATTTTTATATTTGCTTTAGAAAAGAAAACAAATATTCTTACCATTAAAAGCCACATTGATTTGAAATAAGCTACACATGAAGGTGGACTAATTACCTAAATTTTCCTCTCATCAATCAAACTCTCATTACCTTAACCATTTATGTGAAAAGTTAGCAGAAGTCACAAAGAGCAGTCTTAAAGATAGCGTTGTAGACAATGCTGCATAGGAAAAAAAAAGAAGAACAAAAACAACTACTCCAAAATGTCTATGTACTGAAGAGACATTGAATGAATGAAGTTGCTCATATACTGCAAACAAAGCAGCTTATCAAGCGTGTAACTTAATTTTGCATATCACCAAGTCTCACCGCCTAGAAATCTAGGCTATGAAGCCTGGAGGATATCAGTGTTTTAGCAAAACAGTGCAGGCATGGAATATTCTTTTTCCCCAGGACTGACCTAGTAAGCTGTGCAAGCACCAGGAGAAATTTTGCCACCTGTCCCTTATAATCAAGGCCTGTCCCTTACTTAGTCTCATTTCAGTGATACAATTAAATGACACTGTTTTCCCCTTTAAGTTCCATGAACATGTTGCCAAAATCATATAGTCCTATCGAGATACCCAGGAATGTGACTTAATTAATTTGTTCCATCTATGGCCAAAAAGTAATAATATGAACATGTTCCCTTGCTCTAATAGCTAACCCAGCATGGAGTATTAGAATACTATCGTTGTAGCATTCATTGCAAATATCAATAATCCACTAGATGGAGCAGAATAGAAGTGTAAAAACTGAGTTAAGCCTGGGACTTTAAGAAACAGAATTGAGTACTGAAGTGGCAGGACATGGACAAAACAGCAGAAGAATGCAGTGTGGTAGTATTTTTGCAATGTGTAGTCCTAGAAAATCAACTGTCTTTACAAATATCCGTGAATTAATGTTGCAGTCCTTCTCCTCTATTTTCTCTTTTTTTCTGTAAATGAAAAATGAGGATTCAGATCTCCTTCCGGAATGATGGTGATAATGATGAGAAAATTTGTGGGAACAGATGTTGTTGGAAAGACGGTTGCTGTGGTGTTTTTATTCCCCTGACCACAATGACAGCTTTTCTTTGAGGAAAAAAAAAAGACAAAAAGAAACTGTAAGATTGGGACTCGAGTATAAGAAAGAGGAACATCCTGAAGTTCATCTCACTTGTTTTGAATCTCTCAAATTTTTAAAATCCTTTGAACATCTTGAATTGGAAAATTTGTTAGATTGGAAAACAGTAAAATGCGCACTTCTAATGATGCTATGCTGATCACTTCATCTGGTTATCGATACGAGTCTTGTTATGGAAGGCAAAAATGTTTCTAGAAACATTGAAAATTCAGCCTTGCGTATGGACAGCGTATGGACATTTTCTATTAAAAAAATCTTTTTTCCTGTTCTAGTTTGTTTTTACTGAGTGATGTGAGATGTGTTTGGCGGTGGCTTAGCTTTGTTTTAGTTTCTGCAGCACCCTGAAGTCATGAGAGCAAGGTGTTTGTCTTGACATAACTTGCTATATTTTTTAATTAGTGACATTCCTTTATTTCTCCCTATCTATCTATAGCAGGGTCAGATTGCAAATCAAAGTGAAACCTTCAAGCTGCATGTTGAATCAAAAGAGATGCAAAGTCCTGCTTTAGACTTTGCCGTTCCTCTGAATTTTGTGAAGGAAAAGGGAGAAGTGGCATGAAAAGGAAGATGAGTTGGATTGATCAGCATCTGAGTAACATCTCCACAAAGATAATGTCTTGAAAGTTGAGCAGTGCATGAAAAGTCCAAGAACTGCATGGGTGTTAGTGCATAGCAAAAATTTTCTTTCAGGTGTTTTATCAGCTGAGTGTCCCTTCGGTTTTGAGTTGTTTGAAACTAGTTTTGCCAGCAGCAAATATCTATGTACAATGGTTATTTTCCAGCAATTGTTACTCATTGTTTTGTGGATGAACTAAGCCGTCAGAAACATGGAGATTTTTGATGTAAAACCACAGCCCTTTCCTTACCCGTAATCTTTACATTGAAATCGGCTTAAGGGATGTGCAGGTGATACGATGTTTACGGCAATTGTATCAGCAAGTTAAATAGATGAAAATGCTACAGAAGTCTCTAACAGAACAATTTAGCAGTTTCTAAAAAGAGCCCTGTCAGCGTATGTAGAATGACCTCAAGCCTGCCTATTCTGCCCTAGGTCTCCTATCAAAGGGGTGGCCAATTATGCCATGAGAAATGATTGTTTGATGGAAATATGTGGGGAAGATTGTTCTTACTCCTGAAGGTGTATATATGATATTTTCCAAACACAAAGAAAAATATGGTCTGTATTGCAGGGAAACAGCTATCAAATTTGGTTTGCTGACATCTGTAAATGTGTTTCTTTGTTGTTTGAGCAAGGCTTTGAACCCAGGTCTCCAGAGATGCAAGCCTCAGGCATTAACCAATTGCAGTATTTCACTCTCAGCTTTGTATTTAATAAAAAGCTTTAGATAGATGCAGGTGAGCTTTATTTGTTTAATATTGATTGGTTTGCCTTCTTTGAACAAAGAATTGTAGGAACTTTGATAAATGAATTTAAAAGTTGTCCAGTTCCATAGGACCTTGTGCATATTTCTGTATTTCTGTGTGTATGAAGCTGCTCATCAAATTACAACAGATAGGCTTCCTGCAAAATACATGTGGAGATGAAATTTTGTTTTGTTTTCAGTGTAGAACTTATTGCAATTATAAGTATCCCATCCTCAACTCTCTAATTTCCCTTTCTTCCCCGCCCCCCCAAAAAGCAATCATACGAATAACAACAACAACGAATTAGAACCAGACAACCCTGCCCTTTGGTGTATCATGACAGCACAGTTTTTTTTTCTTTCTCTGGAAGAGAACAAACGAACAAAGTTTTTCTTTCTCTTATGTGAAATTATCATTTTTGTGGTGTATGGTATTCCTCTTACTACCTGTCCTAAACTGCTGCACCGCGTTGTTGTTAGCTCTCTGTAGCATTTCCCCCCATAGTTATTCCCTTTCTGATGTAATTGATTTCTGAAATACTTTGGAATTTGCTGCTGCTACAAAAATAGCTGGTGTTAACCTTTGTAATCACACACTTACTTTGAGAAAGGAATAGCCTGAACGTCTTGCATTACAAGATGTCCTCTTCTCCTTCTGCCATTCCTCTTGCAGCCCAAATATTAGTTTTGTCCATTGCCAGGTCTTTTTAAATTTCAACCAAGTGTTCAGATATCCATTTAACTAAGGTCAGTACAATATGTACAGAATGAATATCCATTTTCTCGGAAATGTCAATTTTAGTCCAAATGGTCAAAAACCGTCACATTTTCTTAGAACTGCAAGACTGTTCTGCTCCACTTTGTTTGAAGTGAGGCCCTAGGTTGCAGCCCAGTAAGGTCTTTTTGTAAATCCAGTCTGAAATCAGCGCTTCCCTCCGTGCTTGCTGTGTTAGCGTACACCAGGAGCCCCACAGGCACATTAGGACAGGATCTCCTTGTGAGAAAGAGGCTATTCAGGGGAGTTGTCCAAGTGATTTGAAAAAGAGGTGTCGCTTTGGTGCACACTGCTTGTCATGTAGACTTTGAGTACTCTATTCAGCTAGCTTCTCCCTCACTCTTTATGAAGTTAATATGCAGGCCTGAATTCTTTTTCTTCCTCCATCCCTTCTCTCCTTTGCAAAGAGTGCCTGTGCCAGCTCACTGTTTGTTCAGAGCCTGTAAGTGCCTGTGGACCGCTCTCATGTTACTGAAATACAGAACATATCCATGCTCAGCGTGGCTGAAGGGGGAAGTCACTTTAATCTCAGATTTATCCCGTCTTCTGTGTTCAGCACTTGGTGCACAGAAGGAGCCAAGACCCATGGGCGGATAGTTGTGCTGGCTGTCAACAGGGTGCTGTTAAAGGTTTTTTCAAAAGGTCATGGGCCCTAAAAAAACACTGCTGTTGTGAAGGGGCTTGAGTGGAAAGGGGAGGAAGTCCTCTCATCTCGCTTTTCTTTCCCGGTGTTTGGCAAGGAAGAAAAGATTTTGTCTGTATTGAGGGAAGAGTAGAGAAGGGAGAGAATTCTTTGTCTGAAGAACAACAGGGCAATAACCAGTTAGTCACTTTTATGTTATTAGTTGGAAGTGTTTATTGCTGAACCCAGGAGTTTCTCGCGTTGTCTGTGGTGTGATAAAGTGGGCTGCGAATGGCTTTGTCACACCCAGGCTTGGAAGAGAGCAAATGAATTCCAGTGAAATTAATGTGTCTTGTCCTCAGTTTGCAGAACCCAGTTGTGAATTTAGTCATAACTGATGATAAAAGGCAGGTCCAGCTCTTCACGAGCTCTTCACACATCTGCTTCTGTATGTAGAAAGAGGCGTGGAAACTTGAGCCCATAATTCTGTGCATCTGAGGTCTATACGGTGGCAGGGATAGATACTCTGGAGTACTGAGAATATCCTTTCTTTGTTAGTGCTTACAAAACGAGTAGTGTTGAAGTTTGGGTATGAGCAGCAAAGCAGTGACAGCAAAAAATCTGTATGCCACACGTTGAAACAGTTCCAATTTGTAGGAATAAATAGGGATATGTGTGTCAGGATACCTGGTGTCAGTGTGTCCAGGATGTATCCCCACAGTTAAATGGAGGCATATTTCCTAAACATTTCCAGCTGGTTCCCAAGAAAGGTTTATTTTTAAAGTAACTTGTGGAAAAGCACTTTTAGCCAGTAGTAAAATAAATAAATAAATATAACATTTTAAAAATTAGGAGCGCTATTAAGAAAAGGAAAATATACTTGGGAAGGCACTGTCTGAATTTTCTGAAGGGATTCCCGTAACGAACTGGGAACCATTGTTTGGAAAGGTCTTTTGTGAAGTATCTAATCACAGACCACGTTCTTAAAACTGTTCTGTGTTTTTATCTGTGAGGGTGCATGTGTTTTATTAGCTCTGCAATGGCCGGAAGCAATAGACCTCATCTTAAACAAAAGTTGACGTGCTCTCAAAGGGACAAACTGTGGTCAAAGAGAACTGTTCAAAAGAGGCATTTCCAGGTAAATATTTGTTTGGACATTAATGCTGCAAGCAATGAAAGGGGAATTAAAAATCAAACTGATCCTGCAAACGAGCTACCTTCCATTATTTTCCCATGCGGTTCAGGGGCCTGTGTTCCTGTGCTTAGGAAACTTTTGCGGAAATAAGTCTACAGGAATATTTCTTTGATGTTATATTTTTTGTAAGCATGCTTACTTCATCTATTCAATTGCCAATGTATACTTAGAAGGAAAACCAGAAGGCTTGATTTCAATGATATTTGATCTTAGTTCCGTGCTAAATGCAAACTCGGTTTTACTATACTACATATATTATTTGATTAGTTAAATAGCTAGAGAACATAGTAGGTCATCTTTTTTATTATTATTTTAATACCGTGACACGACCGTCAAATTTTAATGGCCATTGTCTCTTTTACAACAATAACTGTGTGCATTAATTATTTTGTGGTGAAGTACAGTATATACATTAATTTCTGTATCGTGCTTTAACAACACGAATGTTAAAATCACAACAGTAAACTACCAATACCATTAGCCAGCAGTATTGATTTACGCTGTAGATTTAGTTATAAATTAGACCTGATCCATAATCCACTGAACACTTGCTAAAATCTTTTTGAGACTTCTGTGGCTGGACCTGTTAAGTAAGAGAAATTTTCTCACATTTTTCTTCTCCTTAATTTTAACTGCTGTACAGTTTTGTTCACATAGGAGTAATAACATTTTCACACAGATCTGTGGTATTTTTGTTTGTGTTTTTATTTAGCTTAGCATCAGAGTGCAGAGGCTACTCTGTCAACCTGATAAGCGGAAATTAAGTAGATGAGTCTTATTCATTCCTCCGCTAGCAGGAGCAAACACTAAAACAGCAGTGTGCTTGCCAAAAATATGATAAATACAGATGTTTCAGTAGGAATAGAAAATGTTATTTACGTGACTCATTGCAGAAATAACATTATTTGCTTTAGAAAGATATAAAAAGCAAACCTTGTTGTATAATTGGACATTATCTCCTGAAATTCAGTTTCCCATTTTCACTCACTCACATCCCTTTTGATATTAAGGTTTCACCTTTCCCGGTAGAAACTAAGAAACATCTTTTTTCTCCTCTGAAATGTTTTTGCCGCTGTGTACAAAGTAATGATTATGCCACTGCTTAAGGCAGGAACTCTTAGACTTCATGTTGCTGGGACCTAAATGGTCCCAAGCAATGATTTTATAGGCTGTTGCTAAAAACAATTTCACTCTAAGACCATTGGACTTTTTTACAGTCTAATTTTGGCCATATATAAGGGTTACTTAAATGCAGAGATAACATTAATCTTTCAGTAGCAACAAGTGCTGGCTGTGGTTAAGACCGGGAGCTTAGCATTCCTGTAATCAAAATGTTGTTGCTGGACATGGTTAATACAGTATGTGATCATCTCTGAATGTTAAATCTAACCTGGAATGGATTCAGCCCTGCTATGTGATACCATGTTGCCTCACATGGCACTGTTCTGCCCCTTTGGTCCTTGAAGATATGGGACAGTAATTAGCAAGTACCTCATTTAATTGGCAGGAGTTTGTATAATACCAGAAAGTGCCCTCATGACACTCACGTAAATAAGCACTTCTATTTCTGTAGACAGTAGGCATTTGGATTTTAATTTATTTTTTAACAATGTAACTGCCTGGGCTTAGTGTTACAAATCATGAAACATTTTGTTTATGCATTATAGATAGTGATACCTATTTATAAATCAAAGGCACTGTGTTCTCACTCTATTCCTAGGAGGCCCTTGGCGGTGTGAGCATTACCCATTCACGTGCTTCCATTTTGTTGCCTAGGAAGCTAAATAGAAATATATGACTCTTAGCTGGCCTCATTAATGAGACAATAGATGCAGGTTGGGTGTAGAATCTGAGAGTCACAGAGACAAACATAGCAAGCAGAGAGCGGGGAAAAAAAAGAACTTACTAAAAAATGTTATTCATAGGAAGCAACAGAGAGTTTTATTTGGGGAGACGGAAAGAAAACCTGAACGTTGCAGAGGATTCCTGAGTGGCAACGAAGAGTTTACCTCTATCCCACGTAGTCATGTGGGGACAATTTATTCTCATCTTGGAGGAACAGGAAATATTTTGAAGTTAATAATGTTTTTGCCACCTTTTTCTCCCCTCCTATCATGCTTACAGTCAAAGGTGAGAGCCTGCCTTGCATCCCCTGTGGCTGGACAGGCTCCATGTCAGACGCAGAGACTAGGGAAGGAGGAGGAGTAGAGTGAGATCAGCTTTGTGGTTTGTGGCAGCCTGTAAAACTAGAAAAGCCTCTGCAAAAACAGGAGCCAGAGAGAACTCATAAAAGGCCCATCATCTCCTCTAAATGCATGTGAATTGGCAGGCCGAGCTGTGCTTATTCTGTGCTGCAATAGTGTCTTGCTTCAAATCAGCAAACGCTTTGTAACACAGTAGTACATGCAAACAGGGGAGGAGCACTTCTTAATGCTTCCTTTGAGCTTTGTTGGCCAAATTCAGTCCCTGCCCCGTGATCCTGTGGTTTGAAAGAAACTGGAGATTCTAGCGCAAAGTAATTGTGGGAGTAACTGGTAGGGATGAAGTTTTTACTCTCTGATAACCCGGGAAGTGTGTCTTTATGAAGTATCATCAACATTTACCTGCCCAATGGACCCGCTGACCTGGGGCCCTGTGGTGCTCTGTGTAGGATGAGTGCCATTCTGCTGGTTACATAGCTATATACGTGGCTGCCCCTGCAATGTGTCAGATGGCTGCTGAGACCCTGCCTTTAATAGGCAAGGTTAGGAGGACAGCGTGTGGCACGGGGGGCGAGTCTTCCTTTTTATAAGTCGGTAACAATGGGGTGTTGACAGGCCTTGAGGCCTCGACAGGCTACAAGGGTCATCGCGATAAGGAAGGATTAGTGCATATAATTCGCCAAATATGGGGCCAGCCACTAGCAGGGTTTTTGTGCACATGGCAGATTATCTACAGTAGCTTCGTGGAATGCATCTTAGCTGCTGGCTATATTTATTAGCAAATTTACCTTCACTTTCAGTTTAAGAACTGTATCCTAACTGGGGAACATACGTATGCATGATAAAAGAAGCTCTGTAGTATTTGGACTGAAGAATAAAAATTGAGTGTGCTGTAGATGTCTGAACTATAAATACTTCTCAGGGTACTGTTGTTCTTCAGTGTACAGCTGTTTTTCCCCTAAGATTTTCACTTGAGAGATTTTGTATGCATCTTCATTCTTTGTAAATAAAGCTGTTTCTAACTTTATTCCCTGGAGGTTATAGATATCCAGCCCAAAGATCAATGGTCAGCAGAAAATATAAAGAGCCCCTAGATCAGATCTTTGACTTCTTTGTGGCAGATAGCTAAACTGCCCACCTTAAAATGTTAAGAGAACGATAAATGCTGTAAATTCTTGGCTGCAGTGAAGAAGAACTTGTTAACCCCAAAGTTACTGGAAAGAGGAATGGATAAAAACTAACAACGTTGCTGTGTTGTGAACTTTATTTTTTCCTTACAAGAAAAACAGGAAAACAGGAATTTATTCAATTACTGCAGTCATTCTCCAAATCAGATTTTCACTGGCATACAAAAAGGCCAAGTTGGTTTGCTCTTTGAGGCAGAGTTCAGTTCATACTTTTGATCTTCTGAGAGACGCTGTGGCAATTTATGTCAATCTGCAGAAATGTTTTAAAAATACTACAGATGCAGTTACTTTTCTGTTTACTTCGAGGTTTTTGTTTGTGTACACATTTCTTCAAGATGCTGCCATCCAATTACGCATCTTTCCTCAGCGCCTTGATGAGCTCAAACATTAAACAAAAGACCGAATATAAATAAAATTTTGCAAGTCATTTGAGGATGCAGAAAAAGACATAATTGACTTTTTAGTCCATTTTTAGAACAAACTCTCTCGAGGCCTTTTCTTCCTCACAGGAATACTTCCCACTGCACTGGAACTGACAAGGCTGTATGCATTACTTTATTTTGATACTGACATTTAAACAATAAAATAAAGCCATTTAAAACAAATAGTGGTGCTTTAAGTGTCTGAGCTGTCAAGATATCAAATTATATAACTTGGAAAAATCAGAATTCATTGTTAATGGTATGCACTTAACACAAAGGGTCGCTGAAGTACTAACCAGATATATATTCAGCTACCATGTTGGAGCTAACAGGCTGTATTCCTTTAGATAGAATTGACTATATTCGCTTAAATGGACTTGACTCCAGTACAATCACTGTATTCAAATGTCAAAAAAAAGAGAAAGAGGATGTCACGTAGGGTCACAAATTATGTTGGATTTTGACAGATTGTAGCCTTGCTTTACAAGAGCAGTAACATCTCATTTGTCACCGTTTGATCTGTAAGTGCGGGAATGAGAGCGGAAGGCCCTCCATCTCCACCGCAATTTAATCGCTCTGAGGCCGACAGTGGCAGCTAAAGCCACCTGCCCATGCACTGTACTGCTGATCTGTTTTAATTTAATCGTCCGTCAGCTGGGATGAAAGCATAAATCGTCTCCCTTTGATCTGCAAACGGTGTGGTTTTTTTTGTAAAGCATGGTGCAGAATCAGGGAGACAATTTTCACATTTAGTGCAACATAGACAACATGGGCTTGAAAAGCTTGTAAGTGATATTTCGCTGTAGTAGTAATGCAAGAAGTCGCACTTTTTGTAATTTGATATGAAATAGTGTAAGCTAAAAAAAAAAACCCTGACCATAAGAGAGGTTATTGATTCATATTACATTAATTATTCAAGTTTGAAAAGCCAACCTTTAGCCTTAAATAACTCAGACATCTTTAGAAGCCTGAATATCCCTAAATCAAATTGTTTACAAAAGAAGAGTAAGGGAAATTATTTGGCAGTATCACAGCATAATTCTGTGAACTATTTGTATTATTGTGCATATCATTTGTTTATGTTGCTGAATCTGAACGAAAAAGAAAAGATCTTAAACATAAATGTGTTTTTCAGCATCGCCTTTCTCCAGGAGAAAATGCTGCCCCTTGTAGGTGTTGCTGGAGGTTTTGTTTAAGGCCGAAAAGTAAATGTTATTTGAACATCAGATATGGCTGGTTAGCCGAACTCTCTTTTTGGTTGTATTAGTGGAAATCTGATTCCCTGGGGATGAGTTAAATTGAGAGTAAAATGGTAACATTTGGACAAAATCTTTGTTATCTTTCCATACAGAGTAGCTAGTGATTAAAAAAAAAAATATCCTCATGTTTGCATCATAATTCTTCCTCTTAGTCCCTTTTCCCACTTACATCATCCTTTTCCAGGCTGGTACTTTCTTAGGTTTTTCATGAAGTACCCCACTTAGCTGAAGTAATTTTGTCATTGCCTGGTGTTGATGAGAACCAACTCGGTCAGCTTGTCTGTCCCAGTGATTTAGTCTTTAGGTCCTCTGAAGAACATCACAACGGAAGGCTCACCCCTCAATGGTGAGTAATATGACTGACTGTAAACCCTGAAATGCATGGTCTTCTGTCCCTTTCTTGTGACAGCTTCAAATTCCAGGTGGGCAACACAAAAATCAAAATCTCACAAGCTCTCCCCGGAATTCATACAGACCTGAAGAATTCCTTGTAAGATCATTTTTCTGATTGGAATTACAAAGTGCACACCGAGCTCTTGGAATATCTTTCCATTAATCTTGAGCCTAGATTATGACTTTCCTGTTGGGAAGGGATTTTTTGTCTTCAGAAGTCAGCACTAGGAATGTCTCTTCCTAGTAATAAACACCGTGTATTTTTTTGACTTTTGTGGCAACAGAGAACACAAACCAGAGCTTGTAAGAATCCTGCCTTTTAAAGTGAAAAAGCACCTTTTATTTACCTAATAATCTTGCAACATTTCATTTGAGAAGCTTTTCCATTTTTGTAATTTGTAGCAGGATTGTTATTTGGCAGAAGATTCTGTCTAAGGGCAAAGAAGTGTTTATGCTGTGTCTTGTAAAATTCCATTCAGCCTATGCCGGAATACAAATAGTGAAAAATTGCCTTTATCCTTCTTTTACTTTCATTCCTCATGAAAATGTTGTCAGCTTGACAATACGATAAATAATTATGGAGTTGCCGTGGCTCTGGAGTGGGGAGGGAGAAAGAACCAAGCTTCTTTCAACACAGACTTTCCAACTTACGGACCAGCTTATGCTAGATTGAGAGTGTTGATTTGGTCAAATGCCCACAGACATTTTCTTGGGGAAAGAGGAGAGAAAACAGGCAAAACCTTCTTCTTAACCCCAAATCAACCACTGGAATTGGCGCAGCGGTTGATGGGACGTGAGCTCACACAGCATGAAAATGGGGGAAGACAGATGGGCCAGGCCGTTCCTGGCCCTGTAAGCGGACTCCTGCTTCTACTCCAAGTTTCCTTTTACAAGCTAAGGAGGTAGGGATCCTCCAGTATAGCAATCAGTGGTGCCGCTCAGAAACATAAGTGGCAAAAAGCTTCTAGCAAAGCATATGGAAGAGCAAAACTGCACTTGCAAGTACTTCACATTGTCTTACCTTTTCAGGTTCAAAAGTGCATCAGAATGATTGTATCTGTACATGCCAGTAGTGGCACTCAGAGAAAGGATATTAATTTACAAAGTTGGGGAGTGTTATTTATGTATATATTTTTGTATATTCTTGACTGCACAAACAGCTTTTGTCCACCCCAGCTCAAGATAAATACCTTGCCCATGCTATAGAGGACTGAGGCAAGAGAAAAGAGAAATTAAGGTTGAGTAACTGTCAGAAGTTCTGTTATTTTCTTATTTCTGACTTCTTGCCTTTGCTATCTAAACCCAGGGATGGTTATGCAGTTTTTGTAACTGTAAGGTTTTTAGATAGAGTAACAAAGTGCACAGACGAAGGCATCCTGTATCGTGTAAATGATGGCTTTGGTCTAAAGAAAGCTGTGACAGTTTTCTTTAGTCATGTGTAGGTAATGATAACTAGCAAAGAATGTCCTACAGTCCCAGGTAGGCTGATTTAAATGTATTTAAATAGAATCAGTCTAATGTAGCAAAAAGCGAAGAACTAATTTTAATACCAATTTTTTTATCTAGAATAGAATTGTTCTGCAAGTCGAAACACTTATTTTCCCCAAATATAAAAGATTTGCACCAAATTCTATTTGTCAAAATGATGTGTAATGTGGAGAAATGGAGCACTGCTCCACTGATTTTATAATTGAGCTGAGAAATTAGCTTTTCACTTCAGAGTACTGCTAAACAAAAGGCCTTGTTGTTGAAACTGGCAGTGCTGTCACCAAGCTGCTCGGTACAGGATGAACCTGTTCATACTGAACCATAGCATCCTGAAAGGTATTTTCAACAAGTATGACTTTGTAAATTCTAACTTTATGAAAGAAGTCAACATAGTGTTTTATCCCTTCATACGTCCAGTCCTTTTCCCTCTTAATAATTTGGACATTTTTTCTTAGCTTTTTGTATTGGAATTTTGAATTCAATTACACTGTAGTCAGATAACATAAATACAAACCACACCATGCTGCTATCAATATGGCCTTTTCATAAAACTCCAGCACGTACAACACAGATAACTCTGTCCTGATAACGTACTTGTATCTACTCAGTCTAAGTAGTATAATGAAAGTGAAGGCAAAGACACAATACACCAAATATGATACACCTAATGAGTAAGGAGAAAGTCATTCAGAAGCTCTGCTAGTTTTGCTAGTTGTTTATAGGCTCTCACTAGCCCATTAATTCACACTGTATTTTTGATTGGTTTTGTTGGTTTTGCCAGTGTGTTCCTGTGATCATTCACGCTCTCCATTCGGTGTCTGTGTCACTTTCAGTGATGGACACGGCAAGTTCTTTGCATTGCAGTGAGCAGAAGCAACAAGAGAGGGGTCTGTCATGGTACCCTGATGGTAGTATGATGATGATACACAGATCATATTTAGTATTTTTATCTTTATTTTTCTAGATGTATTTTGGTGATTTGTTTACAGCACGAAGCATGTGCCATGTGTCTCTTCCTACAGTTTTCTCCAATGGGGGTGTAGTTCATTGTACACCATGTGGTGTGATTCCAGCCTGATGCATTCAACTCTTTATGTGTGTATATGCACTCCCAGGTCAAATCACTTGTTGTCTTCTCCTGGTACACTTGCAGCAGTGGCTTTTGGTCTATTAGTACATGTTGCATACCACTGGGAAACCTGTCTTGTCTCTTGGTATGAGTTGGCGAAACAAGTTATTTATCTCTGTGGTACCTTACCAGTACAGAGGACAGAATTCGAGGACTCACTTATTTCAGTCCTGTATGTGAGAGGTCAGTGGTATCATAGCTGGAGGATTACAGAAACCCTCAACTTCACCAGTAGTTTTCTTTATGGTTTATAAAGTGGACACTTAGCATGTCTGTCAGGATATTGGAGATTATGTGTTCAGGAAGCCACCATGATCTAAATTGCAGTATTAAATATTTACTGTAACTATATAGACCATGGCAGACAGAAACTTATTATACGTACAACAAATTTTTCAGCCTGTCTCTTCTTAAGACAAAAGCTTTAAAGCAAGATATTATTTAAATTGATAAAAAATGCAAATACAGTTTCACTGTATTTCTAGATTCATATTAAAAGAATAAACATTTCATCCTCATAATTAAATGTTCGTCAAAGATTTATCCATGTCTTCTTCTGCAGAGAGCTATCAGATCTGATTAGGAAAAGCAGCATTTGCTGTACTGCCCACCAGTTCAAAAAAATATTTCTGTGAAGCTCGTATGATGACTGTTTAATTAGTCTTTACTTCAGTAAACGGTTACCCAAGACTTTAAAAAATTGGTTTCTTGTAGGAAAAATCAATAAGAATTCATCTTTTAAAAGGCAGGTCTCCACAATGGCAAATATTGCATCAAGGGAACACTGTTAGAAAACTACTAATTTTACTAATTAATTTCCATGTGGATAATGGTTATACACTAAGGAATGGAGGTAGATAAAAATCTCAATAGGACAGGCAAAAATTAAGTAAAACCTAATGCTAATATCTTATGTTCTTTTTCATAACATCCGATAAAAAGCAGAGCCTAGAAATATATTTTTGTATTAACATTTTCTGAATTAGAAACCTGGGATTTCCCTTATTTTATCGGACTGAAAATTATTCATCCTGATATGTTGTTTCCATCAGAGACCTAATAACTGATTCTTTCAAGATAATCATGCAAGTAATTAATGTCGTTATGCAGATAATATTTGTAGAATGGGTGAACATTTTTCCATCTGTTCTGTAATTCTTTGTTGATAAGGCACAGTCCGCAGTTTAACCTACCTAGTGCAAGTTCCTGTCCTTTCTTCTGCAAGTGCTCTAAATCTGCCAGGCTACCTGACTGCAGGATTTGGCCCAAAATGTATTGAGGTCAGGGAGTAGCTTGGGAAAAAAAGCTGTGAGTGCTGTTGCTGTATCTTTGTGTATGCGTTTGGAAGCCTTTTGGATGTCCTGTTTTTTGCTTGTTTGTTTGTTTGTTTGTTTTCTTCTCAGGCCTAACATTTTTATATGAACATTAACTGGTTGTATTTATTTATTTATTTATAGAAACAAAACAGTAAATATAGAAGCTCAGGATGTAGAAAGTGTGTGTTTCTAGCCGTGAGAGTATGTATAGCTTTCGGTGTATTTTGTCTGTATTAGGACGAACATTTAGTTTTACTGAGAGCAGTGCACCCACTCTCTGATTCATATATGAATGAGGAATTTCTTTTTGAATTGTTTTTTCTCCAAGAGTCCCAGGTGGGATTTGTCTAAAGAGACCTTACTCCAATATGTAATGGGGAAGCAGAATCAGAAGTTGTGTAAAGACTGCTTCTCAGAGTAGTTCATTAAGTTATTTGGTACCATTTTCATTAGCAAAAATACTAGATAACTGTCTGTTTAAAACATATCTCTAGTGACCTGCTCAAGCTGGGTATGTGCGTGTGTTCACCTCACACTCACTGTCTCACTCGTTTGCTTTTTGTTACTTACCAGGTACATTAAAATTCACATTTAAATTTCAAATGAACTAAATAAAGCATTTATTTCTGATAAATGGTTGATTTTGTTCCTCTCATGTTGTATTAATATTAATATTATGGAGTCTTCTGTACCCTTGCTTTACCTCCTGACTATCTGATAATTGGGTTGGTGGAGTGTACCTGGGGTCATCGTGTTTAGCTTATCTGCGCGAAGGAAAGAGTGGCAAATAATAAGGAAAAGCGGCAATAAAATAGTGGAAAAAAAAAAAATTGAAAGAAAGATTTAATCTTTGACCAATTTGAAACATATCCCAGCGAATCCATGGAGAAAAAGATAAAGTGTGACTATGAGTAAGTTAACTAAACACATTACAGCGTGTGAGAGCAAATGGAGTTAGTCCATTGTACATGTTTAATTTCCTATTAGTCTCTGGCGTTTACTACTGCGGTCTGAGTTGGGGCATCTGTAAATTCAGTTAAATACAGTGCATTGTCTAAACATATCACAGCTCCAATCAGTCACCCTGGCTGCTGATAAGAAGCCTCTTGTATTATTGAATCTACAATAGGGAGGCTCTGCAGGCACAAAGATAACAGCGAGGTATTTCACTTTAAGTATGAGAAAAAACAGCGACTCGCCTTTGCTGCTACAGCTGTGACATTTATTACCACTCCCTGATTTGTTTTATACTACTGATGTGAATTTGGTTTCAGGTGCTTTATATCTCTTTCTATTCCTAACTTTAGACTTCTATCTAGAAAGAGTAAGGAAAAACAAATAAACTAAAGTCAACTTTCATGCTATTATATAGATAGCAGCAACTTCAGCGTTGTACCAGTTTGTGTCATTCCGATTTCATCTCCCAAGGATGAAGCAGAGGCTTTTGTTTATTCCTTCACCATTTCGTTTCTTTAGACTTCAAGGAATTTCAGAGATGGTGCTTCAGAGAGGCAGCTGCTCTAGCGGAAGCATAGGTCTGGCCACGGTCATTTGAGCATAGAATTTTTCAGTGTTCCTGTAGATAAAAAATGAGGTATTTTTGTGACCTTTTAGTGAAGCCCTTGACTTAGAGAGAAAATAATGTATTACTAAAGCCCTTGAGTTAGAAAGAAAATAATACAAATTCTACTAGCAGATTCCAAGCAGATAAAGTACTACAGATGCATAGCCAGGATGTGTTGCATGCAGAAGGACTCTCAGTATAAATATGGGATTGGTAGAAACCACGGGCCTTTGTTTCTCGGTGTGATGATTTTTTTTTAGTTCTACATTTTTGGCAATCTTCAGACGTTTGGGATAAAATTCTCACCGCCAGAAGACACCCCAGGAGCTGATTTGCTCTTTTTTTTTTTTTTCAGAATTTCACCTATTCTGAAGAATAAAAGTTGTAGTAAAATGCATTTTGTTCATGCATTTTTAAAAAAAAATTATAAAACCATGTGCTTCAGCATGACGAGCTGGGACGACAGAGGGACTGGTAACTGTCAAAGCATGAGCTTCTTGCTGTGCCCAGAGAAATGCTTCAAGTTTGGGCAACAGTGTTGGCCCATCTAATGTGATTAGTGATGAAAATATGTTGTAAAATGAGTAAGAACTCATACGCCTTATTTCCACACAACGTAATGCACATATTAGTAGTGATAGTATCTCTCTATGAATGATTTATGGGTATGCACACAGAACAGTTCTATCTATACTATTAGACGGCATCTATAAATAAATATTATTTAACATATTTATACTATTTATTTTACCTATACGCCAGATTTTATTTAAAATTCAGAGATTCTGATCCTGAGACCCCATGGCAGATGGTTTCAAGTTCTGTTTCCCAAAAATATACTTATTTTAAAATACAGTTCGTGTCTTTGGTATTTTCAATTCAATGGTGATTTTAAATGTTTTGTTTCTGGATTGATAGATCACTGAGAGATTGTAATTCATTGCTTGGTAAACTTACCATAGAAAGTTTGTAGCTTATAAAATTTGTTTGGTTCCTAAGGCTGGTTTAGCTGTACACGTGTTGAGTTACAGCTGTATTTCTTCAAGTAGCTGACATGACTTTGTTTTGTTTGAGCCCTCAGTTAAAGTTTTATTTCTGTTGCTGGATGAGTGGTAACTACATGAAGTTTGATTTACTACTTGACACTATATAAATAAAATTCCTAAAGCATATACCATAAAGATAAAAAAAAAAACCACCCCAAAGCTTTCAGCAGTATCTGAAGTAAAGTCAAAACCAAAACAAAAGAAAGCACTAAGGTTGGCTTTTGTCCTTTGAGCTCTGCAGAAGCAGGCTGTGAAGCAAGTGCTCTGTTGTGATGTGAAATCCAGATCTGAGTAGCATTTGGTAGATCTGGTCACTTGGTCTTCTGGTAGCAGGGTTCCCAGTAAGAAATGTATTATAATCTATGTAACAGAATCAGCAAAAATTCTGCAAATTTATGTCTGTTTTTAGCTTTCTGTGTGAAGTATATTTTTTGGTTGTTCAGCAGAAGCAGTTCAAAGGCACCTAGGGGGTATGGTTCAGGAATGCCAGCTGATTGGCTTCTAAAGGGCCATGTAGTTATCTATTGGATGGTGGCAGCCACAGGAAAACTTGTCCCATATGTCAGGAGGGATGTGGGGAGCCCATCTGCAGTAGGAAACAAAAATGTGGAGAAATATTTTCCTAGGCCTTTTAAAATGAAGATGTTTTATGGTGTTGTGTTTTGGTTTTGTTTTGTTCCCTTGCCTTAAAACAGAATGCTTTCAGTTGTTGCAGGAATTTTTTTGGCCTGGGCAATGGATTATTTGCAAAGCTGGTGTTCATTCATGTTTGTAAGATCATGGGAGTGGGCTTTACTGTTTCTGATATAGTAAGCATCAAAGGTATGGCTAGCATGGTAGGATAACGCATCTGCTCAGGGCATTAAGGGTGCACCAAATGGAAGAGTGAAGCTTTGTGCAGCGAAAGGTAGATGTAAGGAGAAGAAGGCAACTACAGGAGATGCAAGGCTGGAAAACTGTGAAGGGGAGAGAGCTACCAGTTGGTGATGAAAAAAAGTCATAGGTTGAAAAGGAGACTTACGTGGTGATTAGGATGCTTAAAAGCAATGTTCAGATACATACAGCATATGGAATTGTTCCTGGTAGGCAAAAATTCACAGAAAATGCCTTCTGGAAAGTCTGTTCACTTTGTGGAAACAAGTGTAAACCACTTACATGCGTGGATAAAGCTTTTAGAATACACCAAAAGTGATCCGGTAGAGATTTCTATACCCATGAGATCTTTGGAGATCAAGAAAAGATTGCATTTTCTCTGACCAAAGGTTGAAATTGCTGCTCATCTGCTGATCTGGAGCTCTAAGGAAGCACAGTGAAATGCCACTGTTTTGTTTTTTTTTTAAAGTTACAGACTTTCCAGGGTGTACTATCTAGTCCTTGAACTGTAGACCATGGCTGACTGACTTATGTGGCAGTTGTGCTATACATCAAGGCAGTAAGTTACTCAAAATAATTTGCTCATCAGTTGATAATACACCAGGGAAGGCCGAGGTGGGTGTTCATTTCACAAGAATTAGTGAAAGCCGAATCTCTGAATTGCTAGAACACTCTTTTATGTGTGGCAGAATTTTTTCCAACTTCTCAGTGAGGATTAATAATACTGAAATATGTTTTTCATCATGGTTTTCTTGATATTTACAAGAGGGACCTACCAGGACAATTGTAGTCCATATAAATTTAGTGTCTTTTTAAGCAGAGAGCTGGGTGTTGTGATAGATGGGGGAAGCAAAACTTTGCAGTTCTTTCCCAGCCCGTTTGGAGTCTGTTAAGCAAATCAAGGTAAGCAAATCAGGGGTCTTGTGGGATGGACGTCTCATTTCTTGCGAGGCAATATAAGCGATAATCAGTATAATCAGTGTAACCAGTTTTCCTTAAGTTATTACAGCTGTTTTTTGGGGGGGCATTTGGGGGGGGGGATTTTTCTTTTTTTTTTTAATAATTTAAGATTTTCTCTTCCCTCACATTCAGCCTATGACTAGGTATTAGCAGTTTGGGGAAGGTTAAATGGCTCTCACCAATTAGAATTTGTTAGCAGATGTGGTTATTGGTACTGTGTGCTTTCCTAATCCCTCTTCAGTATTGGTGCATCTCCAACCCTACCGGTTTAATTAATGTTGAAATTCTCATATTATTTTGGTATGCTGATTACAGGCGAAGACTAAGTGGAAGTCAGTTTGGCATCCCAAGAGACTTGAGTGTTAATGCAGAAAGGTTTTTTTTTTTTTTCTTTTCTCCCCCTCCATGAACTCCAGATAAGCAGTAGGCCCCAGTTAGATTTCATTACTATCACGCACCCTTCATGGTCATCTTTTAATATTTGAAAGGATCATTTGTTAACGGGAAATGGTCAATTTTTTTTTCTTTGGCTTTTGAAATATAATTTTCAATTTTTAATTTGATTCATTTAGATGAAATCATTAATCAGGGTTGAAACTGAGTTAATTTTCTGGAAAATAAATGAGGTTGTTAGAGTGAACATTATTAAGTGGGCTCTTTGCAAGAAAGGGATAATAGCAGAAAATATGGAAGACTTTTAAGAACTATAGCAGTTGGGATAAAAAACAGAAAGGTTTTTTTTTCTAGATAAGTGCTGTAATTTTTTAAAGAAAGCTAGGCATCGGAGGGATATTTCAGAACTATCATTATCAGGGTTACAGAGTAAATACTCTTATTAAATATATGTGACTTAAAATGCTTGAGTCAGAATATAGATAGTGATTCTCTTATGTTTTTACAAGCAGTATGCTTCTCAGTATATGCCATTCCAAGTAATGCCCATTTGGTTTTTGAGACAGAGAAACATGACTGTTAGTAATTCAGTAGAGGTATATCCATCCAAGTACAGCAGACAGGGAGCAAAGGCCACTAAACCATTTTTTTTCAGTTTGACCCAAATTCAGCTGCTGGCCTTGAGAGTTCAGTTTGCTCTTTCTCTGCATTTTACTGGATGATACAAAGTGCTTAAGATAGCCAGCAAAGTCTCTTACAAATGCAAACCAAGGAAGAAAGGATTGGAATAGACAGGCAACATCCTACATTTACCATTCAAATTCATTTCAGTTAACTACAGAATTTGTTTTGCTTTGTTTCCCAATGGTCTGCTTTCTGCTAATCTTCTGTTCAAAACAGTGTGAGCTTTTTTAGAAGACAGAGCTGCCTTCTCTGTTCTGATAGGAAGGCATTTCTTCAAGTGTTTCAGTCTTTGCTCAAGAGTTATAACACTAAGCACTTAGTGGCCCTAGGTCAAAATTTTTGAGGGAGCACTCCAACTCCGTTTAGGTTTTCCCTGATGCCTGTGTGCTCATTAAGGAGTGTTTCAAAGCCTATTATCGTGAATGAATGGTGTAGCTTTTATGTGTCTTATCCAAAAAGGTGTTTTCTTGTAGGTGGTTTTTAACTGTCCTACCTTATAATAAGCTATTAAATGCTCTCATCTACCCCTAGCTGCAGAGGGAACCATGTCATGTACCATGGTACCATGTACCACATCATGACAAAAAAACGAATTCTCTAGAATGGAGAAAGATGAAGAAATTTCTGCTTGGAGGAGGAGGACACATGGAAACAGAAACAACTCTGGAGTGCAGTTGCTTTCCCTTCGTGATGTGCCTTTCCATGATAAAAGATGAGAGAGAGTAATAAGAGGGAATAATAGTTGAATTGGGTTAAGCTTGCAATTTTTTTTTAAATTATTTTAAAAATGTAAATCCCAGTGAGCAGACAAAATCAGTTTTCATTTCCTTTTAAAAATAAATAGTTGATCTAAACACAAATGTTGAGATCACTGCTTTCCACTACAGTACATCATAAGTTTGGGGCATCTCTATATAGTAAATTCCCCAGTGCTGAAGAGTTTTAATGGTACAGTTTGAGCACAGAACACTGATCATCACTGCTACTGATGGTAACTAAAGAAATGATAACTGTAGGCTTTTAAGCAAGCAAAATAGCTTGCTTAAAATGATAGTTACTTTGAGGCAGAGCAGAACAAATACTGATTTAGAATTTTGTTTTCTGTTTCAGTTACATCATCCACAAAGAGAGACATAACAGATTTGGGTGAATAGCCTATAGCATGTTGATTCAAGGTGGCAGTGGTGTGGTATAAATGCACTTGAGCAAGGCTAACTTGTTACGTACAACATGGAACCTCTTTTAGGAGAGGCAAAAGTTTCTCTCTTCTGAAATCAGAGGTTTCAAAGTCCCTCCACGTGATTAAGATCAGTCACTTGTGATCAATTAGTCAATTGTAATTAGTACTAATGTTTTTTGTATCCAGCCTGCATTACAGACTCTCCATGCTAATAGCAACAGGTTAATAATGGGGCCAGGGTGGCCAGAGGCCCTTGTTCTTAATAATAACAACTTATTACAGTAGTATTATGTAGTAGTATTATGTAGTAGTAGTATTATGAGAGTATGAATAGGGTAAATCTTGGTGGCATAGTCCTGTGCCTTTGGAGTTGATAGGCTTCTAAAGCTTGTTGTGAGTGACAAAAGCAGGATCAGACCAATGCTGTGCCATGAACACAGCATAGTAATCGTGTCCTCAATATGTAATATCTTTTGCTACACAGAAGCTGTTTTGCATAGGACCTACTTACAGAAGTTAACATCACTCGAATTTTAAATTAAGCTTTAAAATGTTTATATTGAGAAAATGTGTTATTTCTGTGTGACTTCCAGTTTTGCTGACTGGTTTGGTTATAGCAGTTGTTATTTTTTTTACAGCTGTGCAAAACATTCACAGTTACAGCCACTTTAGACTCTTTCACTCAAAGATGAGTAACATTCGTGACAATGTCTCCAGTGAAGCCAGGCTATTTCCAAGACTTCACTGCATTGTTACTCTTGAATATTAAGTAGCTTGAGCTGGGGGGGAAGGATGAGATTGGGGCAAAAAGCAAGGACTGCCTAGCTTGGTGTTTAGAGGAGATGCCAGTCGTCAGGCTGTGTGTGTACATCATGGCTACTACAAAAAGCTTTGATGCTTGCTGGAGGCGATTGCTAACAGCTGGCTTGGCTGTTGGCTGTGATCTCAGAAGTTGGTTCTTTTGAAGCTAAACAAGCCATCACCAAAAACCCTTTTACTATTTATTTATTTATTTATTGGATGCAGGGCACCATTCTCTGTCCAGCTTTTCAGATTCTCTTCAATGCTCAGCCTTGGACAGTTTCATCCTAATATTTTCTTTTAGTGTTTTGTAGTATCTTTGGACATAGCTATTTCCAATCCTTTCTATATCCAAGAAGTGTCTTAGAGGGAAGGCTGCATTTCACTGTTCTTCTTTAGAAATAGATGGACCAGAAATTTGCTGTAATTTTGACATGGAGGTTCTCTCCTTCATTGATCATTTCTGGGTAACCTTCTGCCTCTGTCTTAAGACAGCTTCAAGATACACAAAACTCCAATACATACTGAAATCACATCAACAGCTTTTGGGTTAGGAAGGACAGTTTTGCTTTGCCTGTATGTTGTTAACTCTGTGCTCAAACTGTACCATTAAAACTCTTCAGCACTGGGGAATTTACTATATAGAGATGCCCCAAACTTATGATGTACTGTAGTGGAAAGCAGTTTTCTGTCTCTGACAATGATGAGTCTAGAAATAGTAACACCAATCGTAATAATATGGCAAGGATGGATTTCCAGTGCCTTGAAAAATATAGCTGAGATCTGAAAGCAAAGCATTTTAGGAGACGAACAGTTAATTTGCTTTGTTCCTAAAGACAGATTTTATGTAAACTTTCAAAAATATGGCAGATTAATTTAGCCACTGAATAGTTAGCAACTGTCTAGTGAAACAAATTTATTGTACAAAATGTAGCAGCCATAGTAGTAGTATTTTGTAAAACTTCCGTTTTCTTTCTTGTTTCCTTATTGTGCAACACACAGTGCTAGGAATTGGATGCTTACATGGTGTGTAGGGTGTCAGTGAATGAAACAAGTCAGTTTGTGTTTAAGCCAAGTGGTTCTGTACAGAAGTGCAAACGTATGTCACTGATTACAAAATATCTTAATTCATTTGCTGTTTGGATACAGAAACAGAAGCTGTGATTCCCATGTTTTTGAACCGACTGCACTGCAATGGGATAAGCATCTGTCTTGTGAGTGAGGAGCTCATCTACATGTACCTATTAATAGTAACATGGCTAGCTGGCTTATCCAAGCAGTTGCCAGAGGCCTAAGAGTATACAAATACAAATGATTTTAAATGATGATTTTTAAGGGACTTGTGAAGCTCTTAAAGAAGAAGCAGGGTTGGTTAGTGCAGAGGTCCTGCTTCGAGTTTCTTATTTCAAACTAAACTCACCAGTTTAATTTTAATCCCTTTCAAACGCCTTGGTCATGCTTTGAAGATAGAAAACCGCCCCCTCAAGCTCTGAAGCTGAGCAGTGGCCCTTTTTGTTTCCACAAGCCGAAAATAAAGTGTTCGCATGAGCTCATTTACAGAGAGTAGAGTTGGCAGCCTTATCAGGAGCGGAGAAAGGAGCTCTGAAGATGAAAAGCTCTCGCTGTGACAGAAGTCTTTATTAGGTTGGGCAGTAATGGAACGTGGTGTACACAGGATAAAGAGACGGCTACCTAGAGCATTTAGGGAACGCCAGAAGAGTAATCATGTTTTATGTTGTTCCTAGGCTGGCTTCTTTGGTGATCACCCTGGCCCTGAGGATGTTTGAAAAGGGGAACTGCGTAAGCAGCATACTGACCCAGCTTTGCTTGCTGCTTGAGCCCCTGCTGATCAAAAAAAAGCAAAGTAATGTTGAGTCACTGTGCAGTTTAAAAATTGCTCAGTGCTTCCAGTTTGGCCAGTACTGTAGTGTAAACCTTGCTAGAAAATGGATTTTGATGAAAAATCCCATTATTCATTTTCGCTTATGCATCAAATCCCATTTACAACAAATACTTCTTTTGCTGAAATTCAGTATTCTTAATTTTTTTTAATATAATACACAATATTCCTATATATTGCTAAAAATATAACTAAAATAATAATTCAATATTAGCGATGTAATTAGCATGAGAGTAATAAATTTGACTCCTTCAGCTTGGTCCAGTGGGTATTTTTATTTTCAAAGTGTAAATATATACATCAACGCATAAAAATACACACCTTGGAAATGTAGCTCATGCTGGCTGAGCAGTTTCTGCTCAGTTTCAGTCAGAAGTCAGTGTTAGAGAATGTACCCTGAGAAGTGCAAAATAACCTTCAATGGTTTCTGTTCACACTGCATAAGCAGCAGCCTTAACTTTTAAGGAACCACTGGCTGCCCTAACCTCCCGGTCAGGAAAGCAGACTGAGCTTGCCTTGTACTTTGCGCAGCACTGGCTCCTCCGTGATGGAGGGAACACTGCAAATCAGCAAGCATGCATGTTAGCCCTGTTTAAATGGCTGCTCTGCATGACTAGAGGAAGGATCCACTGCAGGCCCTCCTCCAGGCCTCATACTCCTCCTCACGTGGCCTCTGTTTTAAAAAGCAGCCTCACTTGGCAACTGCCACTTGAAGTTTAGAAATACAACCCTGAAAGGTTAATGTTAGCGTTACGCTGTGACTTGAAGATGGTGTGTGTGCTGGTCTTGTTGAGATTAACCCAGGTGACAAGGTAAGCAGCACAGTGGCATGGTAGTTGCTGCTGGGCACCATCCTTTCCTCCATCACATGCTTGGCTCTCACTTTAAGGAAACCCTCATGAGGTTCCATACAGCCTGGTCAAGGAGAAAATTTGGCTGTAGCAGACATTAACATCTCTGAAACAGGCTCAGCCCACCACTGGCTTCATTAATCCTGCTTCAGAAGTGTACAGAGCTGTAACTGATGCATAGGTATTTGCTGGCTCTGTGTGTATTTATTTTTGGTCTGAATGTGGCCCGATGTTCTTTTAAATGCAGAGGCTCTTCCTTTCTGGCTGAATTCAGTGGCAAAACTTCTGCTGACTAATGGGAATAGAACTGGAATCTGCTTTGTATTGATAGTAAGTGGTGCAATTCCACTCATCTTTTGCCCATCACTGACAAGTGGTATGGCTTTTTGTTGGTGGTTTTACTTCAGAATTTTTCCAATTTAGTTTTTAGATTCCCATCTTCATTAAGGATTCTGTCTTCTTGCTAGCCCCACTAATTGTTTTAATGTTTTTTATAAGTTTCACAACTGCTGTGAAATTCAAATTGAGACCTGCATTGCTTTTATAGGCATTTTTGCCCCTCAGTAAAAAACAAAAAGGATTTACTTCAAGTTTTGAATTGCCTTCTTTAATGCCTTTAAACAATAGACCTATTTTTTCATTTAATTAAAACAGTAAAAGTTAACTATACAGATTGACAGAGAACTGTAATTGATTTGACTTTTTTTTTTTTTTTTTTTTTAAATCACTATTAACAATGAAACACAGAGCTTTTTGCTGGAAAAGTAACTGAGGAGAAAAAACAACAATGAAAAAGAAAGATAAATGACAGTAACGCTGCTTTCATTAATTAGGAGGAAATGTTGAATATTATTCATGCTGCAAAATGTCTGCAATTGGGATTTTAGTGGCATGGGAGTTTCAGTCAGTTTTCTCCAAGTAAGGACTGCAGGCATCAATTTGTCAAGATGGTATAAAAATACCTGATTTTATTAACAGATCTTTTGTGTGTGTGCAGTGGAAATACCACTGATCCTCCATCTCCAGGTGAACTGCTTCTTCATAAAGAAAACAGTGAGATGGAAAAGTTTCTCTTTAAAAACAGACTTACCAAATTTTTCATAGGCTGTGCTAAGACCCCGTATTTGGATAGAATAAAAGCACCATTTTTTGGTCCTCTATGCAACTTCTGTTTTGAAAGCTTTGATAACAGTTTTACTTTGAAAGTAAAAAGGGAGAGAAGACTTTTCCTTAAACCAAATGATTTTCTTTTATTATTATTATTATTTTTTAATATCTTTACAGTAATTTTGTTGCTTTGCAGTGCTTATATTCCTGAAAAAAAAAGTTTTTAGTTGTTTTAGTCACATTAATAATATGAACTGAAATTTGCTCTGAATAATCCACCCAATTTTTTGCAATATGTGTTGATGAATGAGAAAGACATACAGGAGTTGTCTGTCTCTGTATCTATTCTCAGTGGAGAAATTACTAGGCCAGCCATTGATCTTTGCCATTGGCAGGATGGACTGTGGTGCAATTACAAGTAATAAGATATGTTTTCTCTTCTGTTTTCTGTCCTGACTTAGTTTTACATGTCTGAAAAATCAAATAATGTGTATTCACCAGTTTTGGCATTGTACTTTTGGAACCATCCATTTTATGATGTATAACACATAAATCACATACAGAATCCATCTAGAAAAAAATCTGATTATGGCTCATTTCAGTAACAACAGTCTGAGATGGATAAGGAAGAGCCTGTTCACTTATCAGTTGCATTGGTCCACTTAATAGACATCGAACCCTTTTCTATCTCGGCCAGCACAGGTGCAATTTCATTACCGATACTTCAGACCTCACATACGTATTAGTTAAACTAAACTGCTTGATTGGTTGTTCTTAATGTTGTGAAATATGTTTATGATACACAGAAAGTTTGCTTCTATTTCCCTTTAAATTCAGCTCACAGAGCCTTTCTTATGCATATGCTGCCACAGTGGGGTTTGCTGTAGATAAATGACACCCTCTCTTTCTAAAACAAGATTCAGGAGCTTCCCAAGCTGCAAAGTATAGCATCCAGCATATGGATCCTTGGAGTTGCAGTCAGTTCCCTGTGACAGTTGCCAACTGCCTCCAGTTTTGACAAGGATTATACACCTTGGTGGTATGGTGTGCTTCATGGCTTAAGAAATGTGAAGTATAGCAAATATACTATATTACTAAGATTATAGTACATCTCAGAGTAGAAGCAACATGATACAATGAAACAAACAGTAAACAAGCATACGAAAACTTAAAAGTTTATCTTTAAATAGTCTTTATCTTACATATTTATGTAACTTTTAATTAATGACTTTAAAAAATCAAGTTCATGTATAGATTTTCTTTTTTAAACTATATTATAATGTTGTTTTATGAAAATGGCTTTGAATAAAAAATGGATCATACAGCTCTGGACACAGGGAAGGTAGCTATCAAAATTGCAGAACTCAAGCTCTGAATTTCTTTGAACTTTATGAAATGTTTGATGTGGAATTTAAAACCAGTTTTGGTCTGTAGGAAATGGTATAAAATTTAGTCTGAATAAAGAATGAATAAGGTCCAGCTACAGCTGAAATGATGCTAGGTTGATGCATTTAAAAGCCAAGTTTCCTATTGTGCTAGTCTTTAAACGCAAGCCAACTTGATTTCAAAAAACAGCTAAGTATGATCACTGAGAGAACAACAGACTAAGTATGAACTTGACAAAAGGTAGGGAAGTTTACTTCTATTCTGTGTGGATAGTTTGAAAAGAAGATCACTGAGCAATATGAAAAGAAAGGCATGAGCTGGAGAGAATAATAAAGAGGTATCCATCCAGAGTACCACAGCGTCTGACGAAATGGCATGACAAGTGGAAAATAACTGTAAGATGGGGAAAAGGCAGTAAAAAATGAATTGTGTTACAGTTTCTAAAACCTGCTTCAATTCAAGAAACAAATGCTGCTGAGCAATGCCAAGGTGTGTAATGTTCACATAAATCTCCCATGTCAACAAATGGGAAACATGTAAAACCTTAAGAAACACTATCAGAAAATACTTGATATGTTAGGACCATTGAGATCACTAGAAGGCCAAGGGGATGAAATTCAACAAAAACAAGGCAGGTCCTACGCTTTGATTACAACAATCCCATGCAGTGCTACAGGCTTGGGGCAGAGTGGCGAGAAGACCATGCAGAGGAAAAGGACCTGGGGTATTTGTTGATGCTTACCTGAACATGAGCCAGCACTATGCCCAGGTGGCCAAGAAGGCCAGTGGCATCCTGGCTTGCATAGAAATAATGCTGCCAGCAGGACAAGGGAGGTGATGGTCCCCTTGCACTCAGCTCTTGTAAGGCCATGCTTCAAGTGCCGTGTTCAGTTTTGAACATCTCGCTACAAGAAAGACATTGAGGCCCTGGACCATGTCCATAGTAGGGTAATGAAGGTGGTGAGGGGACTGAAGCTTGAGTCTTATGAAGAGTGTCAGAGGAAACTGGAATTATTTAGTCTGGAGGAGTTTCAGAGGAGACCTCTGAAATTGCTCTCTACAACTGCCTGAAAGGAGGTTGTGACAAGGTGGGGATTAGCCTCTTCTCCTGGGTAACAGTGGTAGGACGAGAGGGAATGTCTTCAAGTTGCACTAGGGGAGATTCAGGTTGTATATTAGGAAGAACGTCTCCGAAAGAATGGTGAGGCACTGGAACAGGCTGCTGTTGAGTCACTGGCCCCTGGAGGTGTTCAAGAAATGTATAGATGTGGTACTAAGGGACATGATTTAGTGGGGAAATATTGGTGGTGGGTGGACGGTTGGACTAGATGATTTTAGTGTTCTTTTCCAACCTTAATGATTCAGTGATTCATCAAAGGATCCATCCTCATCGCTCTCTGTTTTTATTTTCTGTAGTAACCATATCCCCAGAAAATGTGATAATCCCCAGAAACTGCCACATGATTTTTCTGGTCATTTAGACTTGTTCTTCAGCAGCTGCTTCCTTTCTTTTCTTTGGGTTCACTAAGTTAAGTTTTAGAGGAGGGAAAGAAAGAAATACTTCAATCAGTTTCTTCTCAAAATACAGATGAGATCTTATTATGTCATTATAGTAATGTAATAAACACTGCTCTCTTGTTGAGAACTCCATACATATTTTTGTACCATTCTTCTGAAGTCTTGCAGTTCAGATTAAAATTGGTAGTAAATAACTAGAATATCTAAAAATGGATCCAAAATTGACTCCTGGGATCAAAAATACCTTCTGGAACAAACAGAAACTATTGTCAAGGGAAGTTCTGATCCAAAGAGAAAGCTGGGTGGTCAAGAAGAACCAAAAGAGGAAGAAGGAGGAACAGATTTGTTTTGCTTAAAGGACAGTCATAGAAGTAATTTTGGATTTTAGGGGAGTGATCTGCAGGTGAAGGGACAGGGAAAATATAAAGACTGAACCATGCAGAGTCTTTGCCAACAGCTCTTGAGACTTTTATGTCTTTTGTTCCCTGTATTTGTATTGAAGGATTTCCTACGTAAGGTGGAATAAAAGAATGAGTAAGGAATTTCAACACTTGTCTTCAATTAATCTTTAAGCAGTGTAGTGTAATTTGTTCAAGTTACTCTGTGATGTGTAGAGCGTGAGCAGCCTTTGGTAGCTAGCTGGACAAGTGGTGTGGGCTCCCTGCAGCACGGTATAGATCGTGCTCTTTCCTTTTCTTTTAAGCTTTTCCCTGTTTTCCTGATCACTGAGGTGACAGCAATTACAGTGTTTTGTGGGAACGCATAGGACCCAGTGAATTCATCTATTCAAGAACAATTTGACTGCCTTTTGTATGCCATTAGAACTGCTATATGTGTTTCTTTTTTTGGTTTCTTTGGTCACATAAAGGATGAATAAGTAATAAAAACAAATTCCTGTGAATGTTTCTTTTAGATATAGGTTCCAGTTTTTTAATCTGACTTTCAAAGAAACTAAAGAAGCCTTAAATCCACATGACAGTTATGCCAAGAGCATTTCTGATACACTTGGCAATAATGTAAATATCAAGTAAATATTTTTCATGTGTCTCATTTCCACCTTGCATGAATATTTTCAGCTGCGATTGTCCTCTCTTGATGAAAGAATTTCAGTGTTTTGAGCATCATAGCAGGTGTATAGATATGTTTAAAGTCAAATCTTGTTTCAGTTCAGAAAAGCTTGTAGACCATATTGACAGGGAAAGCATAATAAAAAAAAAATCCAGAACAAAACAGAAAGTGCGTGTGCAAGTAGCAAAATAATATTAGGAAAACTTGTGCTGAAATGATTGCTTCTGAAGGCAGAAGAACAGCATTCTTCAGAATTCAAAATTATTAAACTTTCAGTCACAAAAAAAAAAAAAAAAATAAATAATAAGAAGGCCAACTCAGCTATAGCGGGGGGGGACATTTGCAATAATAGATGGTAGTACTATATATTTAATGTAGGAGGATGTGGAAAGAGGTATGTCATAATTTGTCCAAGGCTCTTTTCTGCTTGAAAATTTGGGTTTCTTCTGAACATGAAATACAATTCAATTATTACTGAATTTTATGGTGAGCTAGTACAATAAGTCTGTTCTCATCATCATATTGAGAGGGTTTGCTTTTTCTCCTTGAACATTGCAGTGTCTGTCACAAATACAATTTCAGATCGACTTGTATGTATGCTTCACGGTGATGTTGCTCAAAAACTATCCTTGTGAGAGGATCGTACATATTTGTTTGTTTTGTGGGTGCTAGTTATAAATAATCTGAAATGCTTCTCTAGGTTTCTATTAGTGAGTTTGTTTACTTAGGTTATTTTCTACATAGGCTGTCTTCTTCCAGTGAATTCTATTCTTGTTTTAGCTATAATGTCTTTTAAACTGGATGACACAAATCATGGGAAGGAAACTCAGGTAGAAATGTAAGTTATATGTTTAAATAAAAAAAGAAGGAAAGAACCCAATGTATATCTGCTTTAATGGGGGAGAAGAGAACTTTGAGAGAGAAAAAGGAGAGAAAACTTTGAAAAGGAATGTACTGTTCAGAACAAATACTGAGTCCATCAAAATAAATTGTTTGCCCTTTCTCTCCTTGGAAGTAACTGGATAAATCTACTGACTTCAGTAGAATTATGCTAGATTTGCAGTGCATTGAGAGAGAAGAGCTCAGACTCCTGTTTGGTAAATATTCTTTTTATGGCCTGCAGATAAATAAAATATGCATGTATTTTGCATTGCGCACAGCAAATATTCCCATTGTGATCTGCATTCAGAAGGCTAAATACATGCCAATGTAAAGAGGGTATCCTTGTCAGGAATTATCAACTTAAAACGTTGTTGGGTTTTTGTTTTTTGTGTTTTGTTTTTTTTTACTATTATGTATTTTCTAGAGATGAAGAAATTTTATGCTTTATTTCCTCTTACGTTTATGATCCTCTTATTTTCCTCTACTGTTCATGTAATTATATTGCCCTGTCGTTTATATTAACGTACCCTTACACGCTTTCTACATTTTTTCTTCATAGTGTTTGCCATTGCAATTTAGACAAAAATATTTTCCTCAGATATCTTTTATATAAAGGCATTTCTAACAGTGAGGAGTTCCTTCTTCTGAAAAAGAATAATTCTCCTGACACCGATTGTTGACCTTTTTTTCCTTTTCTTTTTGCTTTGTTTTGTTCATTTAGTCTGGCTAAAATTGCATACATATTCATATATTGTAATAAGAACAAAGCATTACTCTTGGATATTTTCCATAAATTTGTTCTCATAAGCAATTTGATAGACATCTACTGTAACTGTAATGGGGGAAGTTTGCAGTAAATCAGACTGCCTGGTTTAGAGAACTAGAATTTATTAACCCATTTCCAAAAGAGCTGGTATTACCTGTGAGATTAGAAGAAAATCGTCACTGTTATCTATTTTAGAGCAGAGGCATTTTATAATCAGAGTGTATCATCTAATTGTGGCAGAATTTATTGTGTTTTATTAAAGAAAAATCAATTTATCTCATAGCATTAATTGTGCTTAACATTATGGTCAGTCAAAAAGACTGGAAAGCACCAAGCACATTATAATTATGTTTTTAACTGGGATTTTCTGCATTAACTGTGATCCACTTCTAGCGCTAACTACAAAAGAGTAGTCAATAAGTGAAGGTAACCATTATGCTTTTGTACTGAGAGCTTCTTAGCAGTTGCATCAATTAACTGGTCTCACTACTAAACCTTTCCATTAATTGCTCCTGTATTACCTTGAGACAAGATGCAGAAGCCTCAGCCAGAATAACCTGTCACTCCAGAGTGCTGGGCAGAAGCAGGTTATGAGGCTGTTAAGACCTGTGAGCTGATGTATAAATCAGTTATCATGCATGAATTGAGTGTTTTTTCCAGAAGAATATTTAATGTTCAAAATGAGGAGTTAGTTAGCTGTTTTCTGTTTTTTGTTTTTGTTTCATTTGGGTCCACAAAAGTCTGCCTGTTTTAATTTCTTATGTTTTTGTTTTGTTTGTTTTCTTTTCCCCGTTATTTTACCAAGTTGAAACAGATTATATGCGGCTATTACAGGAATAGTAAAAAAATCAACCTGATGCTTTTCAAGATCTAGCTGACAAAGCCTGATACAATCTTTGGATTTTTATGAAGATAGATATACAGGAATATTTCAGCCCTTATTAGGGAAAAAAAAAAACAACCTATACATCAGAATATTCAAAAAATAGTATATAGTATATATGTAAATAGTATATATCTTTTAATTTGGGGCCAATTTGGATACCTTTACATACTGTTTAGATCTGACTGCGTATTTCTATCGAATTGAACCCTCTTTTATAAAATGAAAAAACTTAGAAACAATGTTCTTCACTTTGCTTCTTATTCAGTCTCAGCATCAAAACTTGATTGAATAGAACTATTTTATTTTTGTTTGTTTCTACTCAATTTCGTGTTTGAGTTCTCATAATTGCACAATTTTTTTATACTGGTCTCTACAGAATAACAGGGGAAAGGTTAAACAAAGACAAAGCGCCCTTTGAAAAAGTGTTTTTGTTTGTTGGTTTTTTTTTCAAGCAATGTTATGCAAATATACAAATATCTGTTTAAAAATGTAAAACATTTAATTCATTTAGTTGAATTGATGATATCCCTTCAACCAGATCTTCCAGTGATACCTTTAGTATTCCGAGTATTCTGGAAAATGCTGGAGCAAATGTTTGTACACTGTCATACTTTGTATAAAATACCAATACTTATTTCTTCTGAAGAGTTCTGTGGATGATTCTTGGTGTTAGTACAAGCCATTTATGAAATCCATTCTGGTGGGGCCACTTGGAGTGGATCACTCAGCAATTCAAAATCAACCAATTTTTACTGAAACACACACTGGGGATTTAATGATTTTTGATTTTTTGCACTCGTTTAGTCTGTGACTTGGACCACTTCTCATATATGCAAGAACGTATGAGCAGACACAAATATATTTTCAAAATGAGGAGCTATGGCAAAGCTCTATTTTCTTAGAAATACAACACTTATAACACCCTCATTTTCCCTTGCTTTCAGAAACTTTGCAGCCAGTTTTTGAATTCTGAACTAAAAATTGTTTTGTTGTATGTAGCCTCTGAGTAAAGATCTGAAATCTGATGATCAAGGTCATATCAATTACATCTCATAATACTGGGTGATGTTGGGGACAGAAGAAAGCTTCAGATGAATTATAGCATGGTTGAGAGGAAGATGATAGTTTCTTCTGATTCTATGGCAGGACTTCCTGAAGCTACTATTATCATGATGCGAAATTACAGAATACTGTTTGTGAAGCGTTTGTGTAATGAATTTATTTTCCCATTGATTACTGCATGTAATTTTGTGAGTAAATTATCAGGGTTTTTTACATACTTTACTACCCAACTTTTATGAGAAAAAGAAAAATAATTTCCTTAATCACATCTATCCTAGTGCTCATTAAATTGTACGCTACACACTGGGATGTTTTTACCTGCCACCTCCTGAAACCATCTTGCATACATGGATCTCATGGATACAGAGAAAATAGCTTCCCTCTTTATTTCTGCCTTTTGACATAATGCTTTAAGCTGCCAGGTAACATGAATAGGAAGAAATTCTGCTGTGTTGACATTTCATATTCCTTTCTTCATTTTACTGTTGTATGTCTTGATTTGATGTCCATCTAGCCAGTTATGTTTTTTTAAGTTTTAGTTTTGCTGTTTGAACAGTGATCACAGTAACCCACTGCAAAGTATGTTCTGGAAACAAACAAACAAAAAGCTTCAGTTTGTTCTTCAGCATTTACACTGAGATTCTGTGCCAGGAGTATTGCTGCACAGGAAGATGCTGTGATATGTAATGTCAGTACCTTCCTGTACTTAGATTACTGTTTTTTTCTATCTAAGTGCCAGATAAAGATTCCCATTTTAAAGTAAGCAATTGCTCAGAAAGAGAGAAAAGTTGGTCAGGTAGTGGAAAACAGGGATTTCAAATTCCTTGCTTTCACAAGATGTGGCATTCACTTTTATGAACTTGTATGGGCCACTGCTAAACTTGATCTGTAGCAGGGAGAATTGTAAGAAACAGATGTGGTATGTGGACTGGAGCACAAAACTTCTACAAAGCACAGAAAAGCCATGTCATTTGCCAGCAGAAAAAGAAAATAAGTTCAGAATTCTGCTCTACCTTTCAGGGATGCATGAAAGATGAGGTGTAGAACTGAAAAAGTTCTGCAAATCAGTATCTTATTCTTCCAAAGAATAAAAACAAATCAGGGAAGAATTACATAGTACATCACCAAGAAGAGTGTAGCTCATAATTACTCAAAACATATATATGTTAAGGATTGCAGAAATAATGTTGTTATGGGTATGCTACGAGAAAAAAAAGTCAAAATGATGTAACCATGAATAGTCTTAGAAAAGTCTGAAATTCTGTGAGAACACAGGTTTTTGTACTAAGACCAATATAAATTCAACTAGTAATATAAAGCCACCTTAACTGGATGATAACTCTCTCTTGCATTGCCAGATGTGCATAATTTAGAATCTGAATTTTACTCATTGTAATCTTTTACTGTTCAGTGCAGAGTGACTGGCTGCTCCTTGCAGAAGATGAGAAAGGTTTTGTTCCAAAAGGAAAAAAGTGAGGGTAATGAAAGACAAATGAGAGAAACCTAAACTCAGGCAATGTTTGTTAAGGTAAAGAACTTCAGGATTTGAACAGAATGTACATCTTTTTCAAAGCTCTGGTATGATGAGAGAGATCCTTTAGTTTTTTCTCTATCAGCTCCTGTCAAATGAAATCACTTTTTCTAGATAGAGAACCTTATTCTAAGCAAGCTATTTTTCAGTCCCAATAGGACTGATGTGATTTTATGTAAAGGTTTTGACACAAACTAAAATATTGTGAAAATTAAAATATTGTGAAACCATACATTATTACATCTGAAAGGGGTGTTGAAATCTTGATTCATGCTCGTGGTACTTCACAGTCCGATTATTATAATGCATTTCATTTTGATCTTCCCATCTCTCTTGAGAGTCTCCAGCAAATGGTCCAGAAATTCAGTTAGGCTTCTTTTCTATTAGAGTTGTCACTAGCATAGCTCTTGAATTCTTTATAAGTTTTGCCAGTGTAATCCAGAATGAAGGCCTGCTTTTGACCTTCAAGCATTGGTAAGGACTTTCTTAAACTTATTTTTTGACCTGTATGTCTTCTGGCCTTCATACTCTTTCCTTCAACCATAAGCCAAGCTGCCTTTTCCAGCCTGCTTTTGTCCCTTTAAAGTAGTGATTGCAAGTGTATTGATGCGGTAATGGCAGCTCTGCAAACTCCTCCTCATTAAACTGGTTGCAGTTTGAGTTCTGAAACAAGATAGCATCTTGTGCAACTACATTTAAATGAATGAAAGTAATAACTGTGGTATCGAGTTAGTGATACATTGCCTTTATTTGTATATCTTGTCCCGGGATGCCATATTTATAATTAGAAAAATAAGGCATGTAGTATGATAGAGTTTGGTTATGACATATGGACACATTGACATGAAATTTTATGGTGGAATTAGCAACAGTATTTTCTTAGTTATTCATAAAGCTTTTGCAGCTTTTATAATTCTTCCTCGTTACAGATGATTAGTAATCCAGGTAATGTGGAAAGAAGTATTACATGATAGTAGCTTTCATACAAGAAATGTTAGGGCTTTTTGTATTCCAAGTCTTAGCTCTGAATTGCATTTCCTTCCCTCTTTACAAACATGCTTGTTTTGATGCAGTAAAGGCTTTTAATTACTTCAGGAGAGTGAAGAAAACAAAGTGAAGGATTTGAAGCCTTCATTTAGTGGCTCTTTAATTTCTGTCTCTTTAAAATCAGCATGAATCTAACATAATTCTATTGATGTTCTGGTAGAATAAAACTTAGAAAATAACAAATCTAGGCAGCCGGAACTGAATGCCTAGAGTGCATCTCTTCTGGAAGAGAAACATTTTATTTTTTTTAGTCCTTATGTGAAATGTTAAAGGTATCCTTTTGCAATATTTGAGAGCTAATAATGGGTATTGCATGTTTAATACAACAGAGTAGCTGTCCTGTTTTTCTTTTCTTTTTTTTTTTTTCCCTTTCTGCACATTCACCTCTTCTTGAACAGAAATAAAAGGTTCAAGGCTTGTCAGCATCAGTTTATAGATAGCTGTTTAAAAATAATGAGATATTGGGTATTGTAAGGCTCAGGGCTGTCTTGCCAGACTCATTTATTTCCATTCACCTTTTGTCAGAATTGCAGACAGAAGACATTCAATTAAAACTTGTCACCTGTTGCATGTGACCTAATTTGTATTTGTGAGTGTCACAGATTAGGATACTTGACTTCCTCTGGATCCATTAAAAAATGTAAAGCAACCGAAGTATTCTTAAAACACCTCTTGCCATATTTTCTTCACACGAGCGTATTTAATTATGGACAATTTTTCACTGAAAATCGCTCGTGCTAAAAAATAACAGAATTTATTTACACAAAATCTCATTTCCATAGGAAAACTAAGTGGATTTTATGCATGTTTTTTATCTTTTAGTGCAACAAGAGCAGTGCTCAAAAGTTCAGCATGTAGATGATTAGTTCATGCAAAGTTAATGTCCTTTCCAAGAGAGGTTGAGAACTGAGCTGTGTAAGTAACACATTTAACAGTTCTTTTGTCAAACAAACAAACAATCAAAAGTCCTTCTGGGATTTAATGTAAGAGATTTTTTTTTTTTTTTTCAATTTTTGTGGCAAAATCCAGCCTGCTTCCAAGAAAAAGCAACGTTTTGCCAAAATGTTACTGAGATTTGGTTGCCTAAGAACAATTTTTGTTTATTAAACATGGGCAAAGTCTGAAAGGAAAGAATAGTTTGAAACAGTATCTTGCAAACTGTATTTTTCTGATTTGATTTTTCAACCTGGAAAATTGTTTTGGCTAATAAACAATCAGTTGCAAATTGGGAACAGATAAATTAAGCAACTTAAAGTTACAGAGCAAGTTAGATATTAAAATAATACACACTGTCTTGTCTTCGCATTTATAGGCAGCTCTTGAAGTTAGCCGTTTGAATCCCATAGTAACAAATATTTTTTAATTGTGACTGTATGTAAAGTAGGAGAATGATTTTTGGACTTCCTTTGCTTCACTAAGTAATGCGTTTAATAGTGCAGATAGCTATAGGAAGGCAAGACACTAGAGCCTTCCCCTGCTAGTTGTTAATTCAACTGCAGATCGGTAAAGCTTTAGTATGAGTCATAGCTTTTATCTACTTTGATGACTTAGTGCTCTGTTTTCAAACTATTGCCTGCCTAATGGACACATATTTTACGCATCTTGATGAATTCTTACCTGTGCATGGTATTATCCAAATACTTTGTAAAACTGATTTCAAAAGCTCTCCGACATCCATATAATTCAACACACAAAAGCAAGTATGCAGATCTAGAAGAAAAGATAGCTCATGTTGCCCTTTTTCTTCATGCTGTGCTACTAACTGTATGTTTCCATGAGACTGTGAGAAGTCTTTTGTGGTTTAAAGTGCACTGCAGGTTTTTCAGACTTTATGGTTAATGTACTGACCTCATATTATTTAATCCCAAACTACAGAGATAATTGAATTGTCTAAAGAGTAACTAGATGACCGTGCATTTGTATCTCTGAATACACCTGTGTTCATTGTGGAGAAATCAGCTGCTTTTGCCTTTCTCTGTGAATATGTGAAACCCAGATTTAACAGTATTCGCCCAAGCTTAGCCTACAGTTTTAACAGGTACAGTGTGATCAAATCGAACCAGAACACTCCATCAGGATTTTGGCCCAAAGGAGACCCACATCAGAAACTGCCATTAAAATTCTTCTTGCTCTTTCCAGTTATGCTGTTAATCTGTTCTTGGTTTTAATTTTTATTTTTTGCCTCTCCTACTGATGTTCTAAAGCTTGGCAAGGTGCTATTTTTCTGGAGTCTATTCATATTAGTAAGTGTAAAATTTACTAATTAGGGCATGTGAAATTTAAGGCAATGCAGGAATCTTACAAGCAGCTGTAGAAAAATGGACCTCACCCAGTTCTGTATCCCAGAAAATGAGATGGGAGTGTGCATACTCCATACAGTGTGCTGTGTTAGAGGAAGAGAGGCAAATTATGAAGGAATACATGATATAATTGGAGTACTGCTTGGATCTGTGTAGAAAAATAACACATAGTTAGAAATGATTATCATATTGAGGACGTGAATCACAACATGAGCGATGTATTGGGACAAGGGCAATCTTTTTGATTATATAATACTGGTCACAGTGGGGTACCTGTCACAAATTAGTGCTTCAGGGCAGCGTGAGAAAAGTAGTACAGAAAAGGAATAATAACTTGCAATAGCATTGGTGAGGGAGGAATAGGCAACTTAAAGAAGGTGAAAACGGAGAGTTCAGATTTGCCTGTGTTAAGTTTGTTTGGAAGGAAATTTCTGGTGGGTGGCTCGTTTTCTGCAGCAGCTCTAGTCATCAGTTATCTCTGTGCAAGTCTCTGTGGATGCTTTCACTTTAGAGAGTTTGTGCCCAGTATCACTCTGTTCTATGTTGGCAAGCAGCTGACAACCGTTGTGCTGACGCTGTGAGGAACCAGGGCGTGAACTTTTTGTAGAAGTTAGTGAGGTAAGCATGAGATCATTTTTTTTTCTTAGGGTCAGAGGAAGAAATGCTTATGTTGTATTAATGTTTGTAATTTCCTTATTAGAAAAAAAAGTAGCTGTTGCACTGATTTACATAGTTCCCATCTCTGAATTAAAGTTCTGGTGTAATCAGTATCTTCTGAGCTTTGTTAATCATATCACAGTGTGCTACTACCCATCATTCTTGATGAGCTCATGAGTTGTGCTTGTGCTAAGACATAAAGTTAATGCGTTGCACTTGACTCTTGATGTCACATTATAACTGGTAGCAGGACCATTCTTTCTGTTGGTACCAAAATAAGACTCCATGTGGTCAGCCTTGTTATTCTCATTTGGGGTTTTGTTTTTGTTTTTCTGCTGAAGAATTTAAAAATGAAGCTTATTGCTGAGGAATGTGGAGAATCAACTTTCCTCTCTTCAGTGGAACTTTGCTCATTGATACTAATGGAAATTTTAACCCTAAGCAACTGTAATGATAATACCTCGGTGCAACCCATTCTCAGCTCTGGCATTAGTTTATATAGATAGGATGGGTACCTTTCTTTACGCTTTACAGCTGGGGACACTGATAGGGTGAGTGAACTAAGCTGCTGTCTCTGAGCTGGTTCTGGCAAGTCACACACAGAACTAAGTCAGGGGTCTACTTAACCTCCCTCTGTGCTATACGTAGATACCACAATATCCTCTTTAATAATCTGAGTAAAGAATATGTGTTGAATTAGAGCAATTAAACTGTGATGAAGATGTCAGGCCCCTCTTCCCATATTAAGATCTTTCTCAACAGATTTTTTTTTTTTTCCTTAAACAAAGAAGACATCAGCTGTTATCATCTTGAGATCAGATAAATGTAACTTTTTATAATGAATTTTCTTATGCAAGCTATGGGAGTTATAGGGATAAAAACATATAGATATACTATGGAATCTCTGGATTTCAGCTTTACCTTCAGTTTTTACCTTCATTAAGGAGTGTCTTGCATTGTTTCTCCCATAAAGACACTTGGGAAGTAACATACCACTTAGCATGTGTTAGATTATCAGAAATTGGTGTTGAAAAATTTACTTGGTAAATTAACGGTATTTAGAAGAGAGGAAAGCTTAGAAGATCCTTATCAGTTTTAATTAAAGGGCTATAAATCTCTAATTTATTTTCTTTTGGTTTAAAAATGTTTTCACATTAGAATTGGAATTAGTTATACTGTATTTGTGTAATTTTGAAATGTGCAATGTCATTATTCCACAATTTAGCATTGCGGTGTTTTTCTTTTTTAAAAAAATACAGCTATGATTAATAGTATATATATGTATAAAGGTGAGCGCCTGGTTCTACATACAGTTTTGTGACATTCTTCTGTGTTCCCTGCCGCTGAGTATGTGAATGGCTTGAATGTGTATCTCTGCAAATGCAGGGGAGGTAAAAATTGTTCATCTTGCTAGATTTATATTATTTTAATTTAAGCTTCAGTTCCATTACTTTTTGATTAAACATACTTCTGTCTGGTGCTATCCATCTTTATCACTATGAAATCTGTTCCCAAACAGAAAGAAGGATAGCATCTGAATTATGCAGAAATCATTTTCTATCTACTTTTCTTTAAATGCTGGGCAGACATTTTTGTAATCCCACCAATATCACATGTGGCTTGTTCTAATGCTTTGCCTATTTCTGAATATTCTACTGTCAAACCTTAGTATTTTGCTGTTTGTTTTTAGAGGAGTGTATTGTCCTGGATGTCATTTTCTTTGCATGTAGCTCAAACTCACTGATTCAAGGATGGAGAACACTGAGTTACCGGTAGCTCTGAAAAGTTTTTGACTTTCAATTTTTAAAGTGTTATTGTGGTTCATGAATTTGTAACCAGAACTCTAAAAGCAAATAAAAAAACAACCATGGTGTGTTTATTGCATCACTATGAATAGATATCAAATACTTCAGATGAACAACCAGTGAAAAGTTTGATGATGGTGAAGACAAATACTATAAAGAAGATTTCTTCCATAATTATATATCGACCTGTTTGGGTTATGTGATTGATCAGTTTTATTGTTTGCATGATTTTATTCACAAAAGTATAATTGGTAAAGTATAATAAAAATTATGATTCATAAGTCAGGGGAGTTAAATGCACAGTGTTCTACAGTGAATTAGATGAAATTTCACCATGAAGTGCAGGTGATCACTACCAAATCTCCTGGAGAGCAAAAAGCATGAGCTCTGTTACCGTGGCCAGTACACTGCGTTACAGTTACAGGCATTGGTTGAGACCTTAAGCCAAGTTTTCTGTTTCAGTTTTGCAGTCATTAGTGGTCCTTCTAGGGAACTGAAAGTACCATGTGTGCAAAGACTTCGCTCCAAGTACAAGGGTACAAAATTAAAGGCCATCTTCAATTCCTGAGTGCTCTTGTAGGCTGGTGTCATGCCAGATCAGAGGGTGGGAGATAGATAGGACAGGAAAAGGAAAAACACGAGATATAGAAGAAAAAGAGTTCAAGACAAAAAACAAGAGCTGTATGTCCAAATGGCATTTCTTCTACCAAAACCCAGTCAATTCTCTTTATTTTTTTAGAATGAAAGAGGAGTGACATGTGCTTCCCTGTAACTAGACTGTACTACCAGGGGAGGTAGATGGGCAGTGCATAAATTCGGTGCTGTCTTCTTCTTGTGCACATAAATGGTAATTTCTTTGGTGGTAGCTTCCCTGCTGCCCAGAAGCCAGTTCTAGAGCTGTTTCCTGTGAGGAAGAGGACAAGGAGTAGCGTAGGGCATAATAATGGCAATGGAAAATTATATACTGACACTTCTCATGGTTGTAGGAAAATGCATCTGTTGTCTCAGAAGTAAAAATACTTCATTGTTTTGTAGGATCCACCATCCTTATCTCCCCCTTTCCCATTTTTTCTATCGGAACACCTATAGTTTGTTTCAAGAAAGCAAGCTCCTCTCTTTGTGTACCAAATAGGCATCAGAATGCTTTATTGAAGCAATGAACAAGGTGAAAGTGAACTACAGTTGTTAATTCATTATTGCTGACATCTAAATGAACACCTGCACAATTTCTTTCAAACTCTCTTGAGCCATTTTGGGTCTTTAATACACACACAGGTTCTTATTTTACTAAGGTACTTAGTAAAATAAGACTTTTATTATGACCATGACACTTGAAAACATTGCTTTTGACTTCTTTAGACTGCATATAGCACCATTTTTTTTCTGAAGTTCTAATTCTCTCTGTATTTCCTCTTTGTAATGTTAGCTTTGTATTTCCATGGTGTTTGTTACAGCTTTGAATTTTTGCATCTGCTGAAGAAGACTTAAGATCGAACTTTCTCACAATGGAGTCTAAACTCCTTAGCTGTTATTAATATTATGTAAAAATGAACAAATGGTTTTCACTAAACAGGAAATTATGTTTATACTTCACTCTTGCATGTGTAAAAATCTGAACAAGTTTCAAATACTTGCAGTGCTGCTTTTCCTTGCTTCTGAAATTACTGTTTGAAATAAACACACATTTTAAATAAACCTTGAAAGGCAGTAGTTAGAAGATGGCTTCATTAAAATTATCCTCATAATATATTTAATGTCATGTTTGCTTACTTTTCCCAATGTAGGTGTCCGCCTAGATAGAGTACGTGGAGGTCGCCAGAAGTACAAGCGCAGAATAGATGCAGAGAATAGTCCATACCTGAACCCTCAGCTAGTTCAGCCAGCAAAAAAGCCATGTGAGTACACCAGATAAATGAAATTTCTCTTTGAATATAAGGAATTGACTTGTAGCCCTGTTTGCTGGGCTGCTTCTGATTGGGGCAAGGTTGTGGGCAGAAAATATTGTCATGAATGCAATATCCATTTGGCTGTTAACCTACTTTGTTTTAAATATGCTCATCCTTTCTCAAGCAGAGTTGAACACAGAACATTCTTACCAGTGGAAGTGTATAAAAGTATGGTTTATGCAGTGCAAATTTTACATTTATGTGTTATCTTTATTTTCAGTGGTATATAAAATGGTTCATACTGCGATCATTAGTTCATTGAAGCTTCTAGTTTCAGATTTCACAAGAAAGTGATTTTTGTAGTTTTCACTAACTTGATGAGTTTGACTGCTCAACATCCCAATGACAATACATTAAGAGCCTCATTAATTTATACTCATAGATTAACATATTACCTAGCATTAGATTAAAACAGCAATATGCCACACTATTAACAAGCATAAATTGGTAGTTAGGGCTCTAGGACCCTTATAAGCATTATGGTGTTTTGTTGTAGTTTTTGTTGTTGTTTTGTTTTGTTTTAATGGTGTCCTTGATTTTATCTTGCCAGGCTGAAATTAAGAGAGAGATAGAGAGCTGATCATCTCATTGCCAAAATACAAGTTCCATCCTCTTTGCGATTAACTAAAAATAGTTAGGGGTTTTGCTTTGCAGCTTATATAAACTCAAGCAGCGACTGTACTAATTCCATGAAGTAAATTTAATAGCATTATAGCTGTAGTGCAAGAGGCTAGTGTATTAGCCTGCAAAGGCATGCAGTCTGTATCAGTGGCTGTAAACTTACTTCAAATTCAAATCAGAATTCACACATCCAGTTGCTTCTGTTGCAGAGGTTAATTTGCTCTTAAAATAGAGAAATAAACCAGACAAACAAGGTGAGGATACTCCTCCTCCTTTTGCATTTCCGTCTGCCCCTGTGCATCTGACAGAAAAAACCAACACGCACATCAGTTTTAGTCTCTTGAAAATCGCTGGCTGTATGGAAAACGGAATTTGTTTCAGTTCATGTTCCCCAGTAGGGGACAGTGCTGTGTGCAATACGTTTGAGCATATGGGGTTCTCGAGAGCAAATAAACAGTCTTTGAACTGTAAGTGAAAGGGCATTTTAGCTGTGTCAAAGAAAAAACAGCCAGTTTTATATAAAATTAAGGCTTAAGTGAACATATGGCATAGTTTCCTTTTGCCTTTCCAAAAAACATTATGCTGATTATATTCCTTCAATTGTCCAATCTGGCATCTTCTACTCAGCCTACATAAGCTGTCCCACCGTTCTGTAAATACAATCTAGGGCTGCACTAAGCAGATTTTGCACATTATAATAAAAACTTTCTGATAATACAATAAAATTTAATAAACTCTAATGCTTAATTTCATTAGAGGTTTAGTTTTCCTGGGTGCACAGATTGTCAGTTTTTCATTTACTTGATATTGTCATTGAGTAGAAATGCTGATAGCCTAGCATACCAAAAAAGCCAAAACCAAACAGGGGAAAAAAACAACAAGAAACAACCCCAAGCCCTTTGATACAAACGAGGTTAAAACTCTGGTACTGAAACAGAAGAATCTCTGTAAACCTGAGATTACTGCAAAGTAGTGCGTTACATTACCTTTAAGACGATAACTATACCAATTTCTGTAAGCTCCATTTGTCTGAGATAAACTAACCTCCTTATAAATCATTACTCATTATTTGAATGCCTCCCTTCATTTTCCTCATCTTGTCTAATTACAAACATTTTTGTAACAAACATTTATAAAACTTACTTAATTTTCAGATCCTGTCAGATAAGTGTCAAGACTTGAAACAGTTGAATCGGTTTTGTGTGGAAGTAGCCTGGGAGATTTTCTGGACCCTGACTGATAGTTCGTGCATAACAAAGGAACGGGAATGAAAATTGGGTTCTATTGATTCTAATTAGCGAAACATTAAATAAGATTTACCTAGAAACAGTGCTCATGGCTATTCAATTTCCTAAGCGATGGGGCTTTCTGAGTACATTCAGAATTTTCCTATGTTGTATACTACCACATGCTTCAATACATGTAGTTCTTTACCCTATAGCAAAAGATCAGGTGTCTGGAAGATTTTGTGGCCTGTATTGTGTTTTCCAGCTTCACCATGAAATCTCACGGCCTGTCTGTAGATCTCATTGATTGTGAAAGTAAAAGGATTTGAGATTTTTGAGTCATCAACCAAAATATACGATATTACTGAATCATTTACAAAAAGCCATTGATGAGGAGTGTCATTTTTTAAAAGGAAAAAATAAATAAATAAATAAAAGTTCTTCAGCTACTTCTTCTGTTTACAGGGAAGATACAGAACTGGAATTTTGAGAGAAGCGCTGTTATTTTTTTCTCACTTAAAAACATGATGAACTGTGCATAAAAGTAAAAAGGCTAAGGAAAGACTGCTTATAAAAATGAAAAAAAAAAAGATGTGCAAAGGCTTTTTGCCAATATAAGTTAAAAATTACCATCTGTCATCTCTAAATAAGAGTAGAATTTCTCATTAATCAGTTTGATAATCAGTAGAATATTGAGATCAAGAATTACTCAGTTGGCGTAGTTCCTGTAGTTTCTATAAAATATGAATATATCCTCTTGTAATAAAACATGCTTGATGTGATGGTTTCCAGTTGGCTCTTCTATGTAGTACTTATTTTATGAAGGGCTAGCATATATCACAACTTCTGACACACAAATCTGGAATAAGGCAAAAATTGTAGAGACAGTAGATCAGAATCAAGGAGCCTGTGTCACAAACTAGCCATAAAGTATCAGAAATCAGAATCAAGTGAGTATTTTACGGAAATCCGTCATGGACTGGTAGAGAGCCCTTCTGACACTACTGGGCAAGCCACTTCCCTGCTAGCTTCCACTGCATTTCCCCGTAGGAGGACAGTGTGGTCCAGCTTGTGACTTAAATGCAGAAAAGGGAAACAATACTAATTCTAAGAGCTTTCTCTGCTGTACTTTGTACCTTCTCCCTGTGGAATCTCATTTATATCAAGTTCCATTATTCTTTATCATAAGAAAGGAACCAGTTAGTTTATATTCACTAAAGGGTGCTGTTTGGGCTTGAATTTCTGGTGGTGCAATTGAGGTAAGAAGATACCATAAAAAGGTAAAAATATAAATATATTTGGAATTAAAATCATGTGTGCTGTATTAGGAGGCTTAATGAATTAATTTTCCCATTTTTCAGTTCTGTTCTCTCAGGGTGACAATTCAGGCTCCTGTATGATGACAATATATTTCCATTGTGGCCGTATGTGGCTATAATACTCATTTTTTTGTTTCTCTTAGTATAGAATGGCAGCCTTATGCTGTAAATCTCCCAGGCTTTTCCACTCTTTGTTTTCAGTTTTACTTATAACTGAATTGTTTATTCAAAAATGAATAAATAAATAAAATCATGATTCACGTGGATGAAAAGGAAATTTTAAATGCCTGAATTAAAATGGCGTATAGACAAAAGATAATACGTGTGTGTATGACAATGTATCATTCTTTGCACAGTTTTGAAAGGTAGGATCTACATCTGTTCTTTTTTCTTCCTAGTTTTGCTCTCTTCAATCTCTTTGCTTTTATTAGGTTTTCCTGACTAGAAGTGAGAAATCATCACTCTGTTTTTAAATATTTTTCCATTTATACTTAAAGAAGCTGATTTTATACATGATTCTCAATTTGTGTGCATCACTGAAAAGCAAGTATTTGACTAAACCCACTTTTCTCACGGAGTTAGGCCCTAATGAGTACAGGTTCGTTACCAGCATTTTAGCAGGCACAACACCCACAATATACGATATATAGGATAATAAGCACTGAGAAAGTCTCTGATTGCTTCTATTACAGTGGTTCAACAAGAACACCCGAAACAGAGAATGACAGTTGGAATCACTGGTAGAAGTTGCAAATTTCACGGACTAAATAATTACTTTATTACTTTATTATAAATTACCATACCAAATGCAGCTGGTATGGATATTTTGGTTTTGAAGGTAATCAGGCAAAGGAAAAACTTTTTTATTTGCATAGTCAAAAACGCATTCTAATGCATGAAAGAGGTGATCACATGTATGTGTTCCATTAAATTTACACTCTCACATACACATCTAGTTCAATAAACATTGTGAATGGATCAGATTTGTCTGTGCTGTAACTGCTTGTTGAAGCCAGTGAAATTGCAGTAAGGTTTAATTGGTTCCCGTATCTTAAGACAAATTCTTATGTGCATTGAAACATGAGCCATCTGTTTGAAAAGTAGAATGATGCTACTGGTGATCTTGTACTGTTCTGGGCCATTTTTACAGATAACAAGATTGTCTCCCATTTGCTGGTGGCTGAACCAGAGAAGATCTATGCGATGCCTGACCCCACTGTTCCAGACAGTGACATCAAAGCACTTACCACTCTTTGTGACCTGGCAGACAGAGAACTGGTGGTGATCATTGGATGGGCTAAGCATATTCCAGGTACATATAGTATTTATTGCAAATAAATGACATACATAAATCATGACATCCGTTGTTATGCTCTGGTTTTTAAAAAAAAAAAGAAAAAAGTGATTTGTTCTCCCACTACAATGCATAAAGTTTTCTTAGGGCTCCAGATTATTCACGTTGGACATAAGTTAGATGATACTATATCTTAGCTTGGAAATGGTATTATTCTTGCTATGAGCGTTGCCACAATTGTAATTTTTAGATGCTGCTTAGTGAGTCACTTTTTTTTTCTTTCATATGTTATTTTTATTGAGATAAACTTTCTATCAGAGCCTGATATGAAGATGTATAGTTATACAGTTGTACAGTTAAACAATTGACAGGTAAACAGAGATTAAACAGATGCTTCATACAAAAGACTATCATGAGAGAAAGATAATCTATGATTAATGGAAAATGCTCACCAATGCTGAAGGCTTGCAGTAAACTCCACAAAGGAGCAATCGCCAGAGAAAGAGATCCTGCCTCAGTGGCAGTCAGCCCTTAAAAAGGATCTAGGAGGGGTGGAGCTTGGCTACCTTCCGGTAGCACAGCTGAATTGCCTTCACCTGTGCTCTCGCAGCTGACTCATTGCTTGCCTCAGGTGGTCAGTCAGAGGTTCAGGCTACGATCAACAGTTTTCCATACAGAAGAGTAGTGTCAGTACTCTGAAGTTATCATATAGTTCAGCAGGGGTCAAATTTAAATCTAGCTCCTATGTTTTGTAAAGGCTGTGTTACCTTGCGCTGACCAGAGGAACTAGAAAAATTCAGTTTTGTTTTGCCATGGTACAGAGGAATTTCTTTCTTCCTTAAATTTGCTGGTGTGAGAACTGGTTTGCGTCAGTAGTTCAATAGAAATAACTGAATTGTACCAAAAGGCATCATCTTCCAGTAGCTTGATGGTTCCTTTGTCTGCATGAAATGGACTGGGTTCTGTACATGCTGATGTTTGTAAAGCTACCTGGCTAGAAAAGCGGAGTCATCAACAGTAGTCTCTTGCGAGATCAGTGATTTCTTCAGATAATATTTGGGGTATGTTTTCCATTGATGCAGAGGTATTAGTGTCTTTTCTGAGGGTAAATAAACAAGTTTGTAGAGAGTGTTCAGGATTCTCAGTCTGTAGCCTTTCACAAATGGCAAAGTAACACAGAAAATATTGTCTTTTTTTCTTGTTTCTGAAGGTATTTTTCCAGTCAAGCGGATGAGTGGGCATGTTTGTGTTTTCATCAGCTTATTAGTTTTGTAATTTCAGTAATGAAGCCTATAGAAAATAAGAACTGATTTTCTTTAATTCCTTTGAGTAATCCAGCTTCCTCATTTTCGACATGCTTTTGGGATACCTTAAGATTAATAAATGAGTATATACTGCAGTCAGTCATCTGTTTATTATAGATAAGTATATTTTATTGTTACCATCAAAAGAAATCACAGAGAAATAATCATTTGTTATTGGTAGAAACAAAAGCGAGAGCACTGGGTCTTCTTCATTCATACAAATAGAATGCACAGTGTGTACGCTCCAGTTTTTTACCTTCTCCCTAGAATTCTCTGATATTTATCATTGAACAAACATTAGGTAAGGATTGGCTTTTCTTGGGTTTTGAGTTTTTATGTTTTTCCTTTATGATAATCGGTCAAAGCCTTAGATGTTCTGGGTAATCTCTGATAAATAAGAGACACTAACAAGTAATAATATTAATGTGTATGTTTACGGAAACTTACTGTAAATGAAAGACAGCAGCCTACAGATCGTAAAATAGTCTGTAGGCCACACTGTTGAGATTTAGTCATTCTCTGCTGTAAATGGTGTATAAACAAGCTTTTGTATCACAAGCAGTGTTTTTCTGGTACAGTTAACTTATTTCTGTCTCCTTAAACTAGTTTGTCTTTATGCTTTGAATGCTACAGTAATTTCTTTAATCAAATTGATGGAAGTCCCTTTCCCAGCCCACAGTGAAACCAATTTATTGGTCATGATACGCCAGCTATGTTGCTAACAGTCGTAACGAACTGTCAGGCAATATCGCAGTGAAGCTAATTTGAAGTCATTAGGTGTGCAGCGTTCAGGCAACAATTTGTTACAGTGGTTAGGAACACAGCTGACATTTCTGAATGGCTTTGTTCAGAGCAGTTCTAGATGAGCCCAAGCAAATTGTAAACTAATTTAAACATCACTCTGTATTATACTAGCTACTTTGTCTTACACTGGTTGCTAATAAAGCACCCCAAATTAAGTCAAAATGAGTTAAACAGGTGAGTTTGAGCTTCATCTTTGGAACATACCCACATCACCTTAACCAAAATAGAATAGTTCTAAAAGAAGTCAGTTACAGTCTGTAGTAGTTGCAAGGAAAGTTTTGTCAGCTTGATTTGTGAACATGTTGCATAGCTTTAGTTTGGCTGGAGGGGTAGGAAGAGCAGAGAGATGAGTCTGAGCAGCCTTTAAAATGATGGCTTTGGTTAGCATGAAAAAGCTATTGGATGTTCTAAAGTGGTATTGCAAATTTAACATCTGAACTGGTTGAAGAATATTTCTGACATGAGACAGGTCTTTATTACAGGGTAAACTCAAAAGCACACCTGCCACAGAAAACCATACTGTGTTTACTGACTTGACATTATTTAGGTATGGAAAAAAAAACCTCACCACATTAAGCAAGAGGAAAAAGCAATCTGTTTATAAGCCTTCTGGTAACAGAGGGTAGTGATAAAATCTCTCATTGTTGTCTGGCATTCGATCACAAAAATCAAAATGCAAAAGGCCTTGACATGGTAAAGGGCAAATGTGATGAGCTGTTGTAGCCTGGTTTTGAGTGATGGTGTGCTGCTCAACTTGTGCTGCATATGCTGAGCTGATGTTTGGTACAAAACAACTTGTGGATAAGCCCGCATTGGTGCTATCTGCCCATTGTCTGAGCTAGCAAATGGTAACCTGGACAGTAACGGAACAGAACTGGAAAGATGATAAGTTAGGAAAAGGATACAGATTGCACGAAAGTTCTCTGCAGCTTCATATACCAAGTAAATCTTCAGTAGAAAGCTTTTGGAATCAATTAATTACACCTGTAGTGAATTTGTGCCTAGCACAGCAAATCAGCAATCAGCAAATCTTTCTTTGCTATAGTGATTTCTTAAGGTTTAGTGCAATTAAAGGCCCTTATATATCAGGTGCATAATAACTACTAAAGATCTTGGCTGTAAAGCATTGTAATTGAAAGTAAAATCTGTATTTGTGGAAGGAAACAAAATAATGTTTTTGCTGTTCTAACAAAAAGTCTCTTTTAATGAGATTATCTATAAAAAGATAATAATACAGTGTTGCATTCTCCCCTAGCCAGCCATTTCCTATTGCAATCACAGACTAAAAATTGTTTTAGAATTATACAAAGTTTGAATGCTTTCATAAAATCATTAGTATTTTTGTGCTATTGGAAACATTTTCAGTAGTTGCTTTTATTGAATAAAAAGTCTATGCCAACAACAAAAGGAAATATTGAAAGAAAAATATATATGGAAAGCCTTTATCAGTAAATAGAATTAGTTGCCTTGCATTTATAAATCAAATAAATGGAAAGTGTGTTGTTATGAAACATGACCATGTCTTATCTGAAGAAGAAAAAGATCACAATGGCATTAGGGAATGCTTGACTTTAGTTACAGGAGCGTAAGGGCACAAGAACAGATGATGGTGCCCTAATAGCCCTTTTTAAGAATGACAGGGCCCCACCATTAGCATCCTTTTATATCCTTGGAAATTGCTCATGCCTCGCTTTTCTGGTTCCTATCTGCCTGACTCTTTTTTATTTCTCTTTCAATTTCATCCGCGCTCGGATAAGCGCATGCTAACACAATATGATTGAGCTGTAAAATGGAACGCTGTCGCCTCTAATCTCTTTTATGTAGATATGGAGGTACTTCCACACTCCACTTCATTCTCTCTCCATTGTTGGCCTTTTTAGAATGTGTTGCCGAGTAATGGAGGCTCAGTCAAATATTAGAGCTAGGTTTCACAGGGTGTGATAAGAAGATTATCAGCCCAGCAGTCAGATCTATTGTTGTTCTTTGTGTCAGATTAAAATATTCCGATGTACTGTAACTTCGTTAGGAAAATACTGAAGGTGCTTAGGGAGAGACTGATGCTGCCTCATCTCCTGCCTGATGAGACAAAACCCCTATTAGGTGACCTAAATAAATTGTAAATATATTTCCGAAGCCTCTGCAAGGCTTTTGTTGTACATCATTGTTTTATTTTATTTTTATTTATTTTTATTTATCACTCAACTAAGACCCACTTAATTGTATATTCACTGATGGTTGAGTTACCCATCTTTTGTTTTGTATTTTTGAGAAGATCCATTTTATTTGAAATCTGTTGTATTTAAATGCTTTTCTGATACAGGGTAGAATTCTACTAATATCCAGCCACAGTTTCAGAGTCGTTTAGACACAATCTCTGTAATGTAACTATCTCATTGACATTCAGCAAAAATGTGCAATGTTCTTTTCATATTAAGTAGAGGCAGGAAACATTAAGCTCTTAAAAATGTGCATAACAGGAAGCTAAAGACAAAATGTTCTCTAAAAAATTTGCATGCATGAAAAAGCATCAACCAGACCATAGAGATCAACTTTTTGCACTTAAAATGAAAAATTTGTTTTGAAACAGTAAATCAGACTAATACATCAAAAATAACTAGTTACATTATTTAGTAAAACAAGCCTGCTTGTCTTCAACTGTGTCCATGTTTTGCTAGCAGTAACAGTGTTCAAGGGGAATAGTTAGAAATAGATACTGCCACTGGTGCCTGTATTAAAGAAAAAAAAAGAGGGCATGATTTTGATGGAGCAAATCCAAGGATGTTTTGAATATTTTAGTGCTAATGTTAATGTTTTATGAAACATTATTGTTCCAGCATACTCTACGTGGAGGACAATATTTAAGCTTTCCTTTCCAGAGCAGCTCTCAGGGGTATGCTTTAACTTTTTAATACTGAACAAGAACGTGATTTGCTGTAGAGCTGTCATTTCCAAAATGCCCTTTACTCGTCATTTGTTCCAGAAGTGCCACCCAGTGTAGGTAAAAGTACAGAAAAAAGGTTGACTGTAATCACTTTAGGAAAGCTAATGGTCAGGGAAGATACATGGTACAGATATGAACTGGGTATATATGTACCATATATGTTCTCATGCGCATAACTGTATCTGTATCTACATTTTAGTTAACATACAGCACGTTATTAATGAAAAAGTTCTGAATGTTATTTCACGGTAGTATTTATGTCAGCAGGACTCCGAAGACGGGCTGAAATCTTATGCTGTATCCTACGGTTTAGCTACGTCCAGCATCCTGTTTGTCATCCAGATCCTTCTCTGGATTGTTAGTGAGGCATCTAATACAGAATCAGAGCTCTTCAGGGGAAACTAATGTCATCTTGTATGTCCATACCATGCTTCTCGCTGCTGTAAAATTAGTTGTTTCACCTGAGGTTGAGGTCTCCTGTACTCTCTTGTGCTGCCAACTGAATTCAGGCCCATTGCAGACAACAGCCATCTAGAGTCCCTTGTCCCAGGGTCACCCAATTTCAGAGACAGGTGGATATGGAAATGTCATGTTTACTGCTCATGTAACAAGGAATGGGGTATGAGCTGTTTCATGCTGACTAGGAGGTTTGTAGTGATAATAACTTGAGCCTCCTGGGGAATCAGGGCATCCTGCCCTTTATCAGTGTGCTATCTTGGACTCTTTGCAAGTTCTCTTTGCCGTCCATTTATCAAATGCCCACTATCAGCTCTTCTTTTAACTTCTTCTACGAACATAGACTAATTATGGAAGTCAGGCGTGCAAAATTTTCGTATGACAGGAGTGTTCTTGAACTCACAGCTTGCATGACATACATCACCCGAGGGATATCATTCTCTAGGCCTTAGAGGTACAAATTTGAGCCAGGAGGTTTCTTAGAAGCAACAGACATCCTTCACATAGGTCACTAATTTTGTACAATCTGGGAAATCAGCAACTGACTTTCAGTTTTATTTTCAAGCGTTAGCATGGATAGATCATCCAGCACTGCCAGAGTTTAGATCACCGTGCTGATTCCAGTTCCTCTGAGAAACAGAAACCAGCAGTGTGCCTACAATGCTAGCAGTACAGCTATTCCACTGTTTACATCAGTATTTTTAACTTCATTTGAAGTATGAGGAATGGTGGTATTTTACCTTTTTTTTTTTTTCTTCTCATATTCTGATGCATCCCACGGAATGTACAAATGATTTTGCAAGGCAGGGAAGAGGTTGGATTTCCGGGAAAATATATGAGCAAACATGTCCACAGTCTCTTAGCATTTTCAAAATATAACAAGAGTCTGCAGTAAAGTAAAAAGTAGTTAAAGAAAAGTCCTTTTGTTTATTTTAAAATAATGTAATTTATCTAACTGAATTATGAGTGGATTTGGTACTGAAGTCACTGGGAAAATGTTGCTGATTGAGTAGAAAAAGGAGTAGGCTCTGTGTGCAGCTAGAGATGTGTGTGCTCTTAGTGTGTCTCCTTATCAGAACAGACTGCTTCCAGGTCCGGATTGAGACAGACAGCAGTATGGAGGTAAGGAAGTTCCTTGTACTACTAGATGTCCTGGGGTAAAAAGACCAGATTTTTTTAGTTTTTTGGAGTCACTTCTGGCACATTTTCCTACCATTAAATTAATAGGAGGGGGAAGAATATGTTCTCAGACGTATAAAAATCTCATCACCTGCAAATCGAATGTGAATATAAAATAAAGGTGCAGTAAGGATGAGATGGTACTGTTAGAAAAGCATCTGGAACTCTTGCTAGTTTTGGCTTTAGAATCCCTATCTGTTCATTGAAAAATCTTGTTTAAGAATAGTCACCACCAAAATAAACTGTAGAATTAACAAGTAACAAGAGAACTTGGCTCAACACATAGATTGTTACTTTCATTCATAAAAGAGTCCTACATTAAAATAAGCTTCTCTCAAAATCAACATTAAACAGTGACTTTGTCTTTATGGAGTTCACCTTTTATTAATATATAGATTGGTAGGTACTGTTGTCTTCCTTCAAAGAGAATCTTTCTTTTCTCTTTTTTTTTTACTCTGTTTAAAGCAGTTCTCTCCTTCCACCCGTGCCCCCAACACACATACTACACTGTCTGCCGTTGCACTTTTTTTTCCCTCCCAGTGTCCCCCTTTATCTGCCTCAACCAATCTCCAAATGAATGCATGTCTATCATGGCCTTAGCTTTGACACTCTGGATATATTGATTAATAGTTGCCCTAAGCTCCTTTTAGCAAATCAAATTTTCACTTTTAGCAAGGATTTCGCCTCTGATTTATTCAGCAAAGTGAAATGCACTAAATTGACTTTGACATTCAGGGAAAATGGCTGAAAAACAAAGAGGGGAGGAAAGAGATATAAATTGTGTGGCAGCTGGAGAGTTCAAGCATAAAAGAGGCAGTTTTCTATAGAATATCACTGGTTAATTTGAAAACACGCATTTGAAGAGGAGTATAAATGATTTTCTTAAAATTAGATGTTTTTTAGGCTGAGGTTTGGGGATATAATAAGGTTTACTTAGCAAAATACAATATATTCAACCCAAATTCATCACTTGCTAATCACGGTGCAAGTGTGGGATCCACTTTTGTTGCCACTAATAATTATTATGTTAAACGAGAGACAAAGAGGTTTCTGAGTAGTTTTATAATGAGGTGCTAAATTGGTAAATATCTTCCTACCACTGCATTATGTTGTTCACTCCCGTGGCCCTTTAAAAATAAGAAATGATTAATAAAAAGAGAGCAAATCAACAGTAATGAATTCCAGTGCTTTTCATTTTCTTTCTGTAAACAAAAATGGCTATTACTTGATTCTTAAATGCGAGGGTATAAAAAGATACAGCAGTCACTCCCTATTACTCTTCTTGCACAATCAAGAGCTTTGTATTAGCCCAGCTGACTTGTAGCTTGAGTTACACAGCCTGCTTCCCTGCTTGCAGACATTGTAGAATTGAAGCGCTGGAAGGCCAAAACACATCGTTGCATGTCTAAAGGTGTACGGAGTTGGTACTGAACTGAAGAAATGAGAGGAAGATAACAAAGGCTTTTAAATCTAGTATATTAACATGTCTGATTGTGGTGGTGATAGGGAGTATTATGGAAGGGAGAGGTAACAAGATGCAAAATAAAGAACTGTAAAGAACTGTTCCTACGAAACAGTTGGATTTTATTCAGTTGTCAGGTATTAGAAGAATTTGCGGAACAAAATCCATAAGTGCTTTGCCCAGGTAATTTGCAGAGACAGACCAAGAACCTGCAGTAGGATTGGCTGTCAGCAGTGCATGAGTCAAATGCACCCTGCATGTGCCTGTTACTTAGGGATCTGGCTCCAAAGGGCTGTACCTGCATCAGCAGTCAGCCTTATGGACCTGGCCCTGGCCCGGCAGTGTGCAGAACCAGCCTCAAAGCAAATATTTCCACTAGGAGGACAACAGTGCTCACCTTTGTACCCACTGCTTGTGTGACAAACGGGCTTACTAGATTAGGCCTGTGTAAACTGCAGATGACTCAGTAACAGTTTTCCTTATTCTGAGCCAAAAAGGAATTAATCTTATTACCAGAGGGGAGGAAGTCTAAATGCACCTTCCAATTTTTTTTATTTTTTTATTTTTCATTTTTTTGTAAGCAATCTCAATCTGAGACTTTCAGCACTCATGGCCTTTTGCAAGTGGGACAGCCTCCAGAGTGCCGTACAGGAGATAGCTGAGCCCAGTAGATTTTCAGGCCTGGTATTTCCTTAGAATCTTTCATTTCCCACCGTAATTTAGTCCAACTGCCAACTGTATTGAACAACTGCCGGTTAAGAGCATACAGTAAGAAACAGTTCAAACCTCCAAATTTGTCTTAGGGGAGGGCTTCTTTTCTCAAGCTTCCCCATACTATACAGTTGATACGTCAGGATGGCCAGATTCTTACGAGCGGGAGCGCATGGCTGCAAGGCAGGAAGGTGCCTTGCTCAGAAGCACACCATGAAACTTGGGACAAATCATGGAATTATTCTTTAGGTGAGAAATTGCAGGAGAGGGAAGTTCTGTAGAGCTGAACTTGTCGTTTGTGTTCAGTGTCACCACTGTGCTTACAGGTCTCCTCTCCTAAAAGCAAAATAGCTTTTTTCAACCAGCCGCAGAGTTTACAGAACATCCAAACAAAGACATTTTTTTGCGAGTTTCAAAATTGCAGTGTGATTTGTGAAGGGTTTGTTAGAAAAGAGATCATGAATGTGACATGTCATTTAAATTGGCCTCTGAGAGGATCATAGGGCATGTAGGGAGTGCAGAGGAAAAAAGAGCGACATAGCCCTCTTATGGCAAGCATATTAAACCAAAGGAATTTTAAACCAAACACACGAATTAAACACCTAACAGCCTCCAGCAAAAGTGTTATTTGTTCTGCTCTGGGTGGGGAAGACAAGGGCAGCTTTTCAGTGCGGTGTTGATACTGTAAATCCAGCGTGGGAGGAGGGAGGGGAAGGAGAAGCAGTGCCCGGCCCGGATTTAGAGCAGACAGGTCTCCGCCTGTATGACTGGGTCAGCAGCACAGGATGGTCTAGTTTCCTAAAGTCAGCTGAGACCGGCTAAAGACTGTAATTCTGAGGATGCCTCCTCTACTTTCTCTCTGGATGAGTTAGGCTTCACACCTGCTTAACCTACATTAGAATAGGATTAATTACCTGAATTGCAAGGCCCCCTTAGCCAGTCAGCACGTTTCTGGCAGGGCACATGGTGACCCGGGCCTGGTTATATATAGGATAGAGATAGCAGGGGGAGCATCTGGGCTGTAATGGCAAGGCTCGATCCAGTCTGATCAACAGAATCAGCAATTTTTAGAAGTGAGTCTGCACTAATCTCCTTCTACATCAGCTGGATCATACGAGAGCTTTATGAACTCCTTTCTTCTCTGTTGGTAAGCTTTTTTATTGAGCAGTGCTCATTTTGTGCGCATGCATACATACACATACAGAGAGAGAATCCCGGGAAACAGGAGAGACTCCAAAGATTGCAAATACTGAGTGCCAATGTGTTTAATTACCTAGGTGGAACACTTGTTTGCTGTAACTTTTAAGTCAGTTTACCTTATTACTTAAATTCATTGTCTCGAAGTCTAATACTTTATAGAGATTCTGGCAGGCAGGAGTATTTAGGTAATTTTCCATGGGAGGAAAAAAATAGAGAACACTCCTTTTGTTTGAAAACCTGTTCTGTAAAGAGAAAATTGTCTGACAGATCTGCCTGAGGGATTTTCCAGCCCAAACTCCTGAGACACTTATTATAGATGAGTGGAAATTCCATAGTATGGCTGAACTTTCTCCCCAAAATGTTTTCATCTGCCGTGTTGTGCACCATCAGTTTCAATCAGCTGCATTAACAGTTGAGGCGAAATCAAATATTGAAATGAGATCCAACTGCAGATGCGAAAGGCTCCAAGTTCAATGGAAATGACACTTGAAAAGTAGAGTCCATACATGTTATGCATGAGATCACAGGTGTGGGGAGTTGCGATAAGGATGGAAGAGGGGCAGGGGCAAATCTGCAGTCTGCACGCATCTTAGCTGCTGGAGAGATTGGGGGATAGTTTAGCATATAAAGGCTGCTGCTCATATGCTTGTTTGCAGATGAAGCTGCACTTAGTGGCGTAAACACACTGTGACATTAGCAGGCTGCAGGGTATATTTCTAGCCAGAGATTTTCTTGTAGCTGTGTTTTAGCATCACACATTCCTTAATGAGTGGGGTCTAAATCTCCTACAATTCGAGCTATATGTGATAGTACGTGGAAGTTACCATGGTTCTTGAGTCCTGTATTAATTGCACTTGCAGTGAGAATAATTTTGATTCCCTCTCCATAACGGTCTCCATGTAGAAAGCCATTCAACTTTGTAAGAAGTTTTTCACTTTTCACTACATTGAAGTTTTCCAGAGATAAAGTTAACCTTTGCATAGATTTGGCAGTCTGTTGCTTAGAGAATCTTCAGCTATTGATTTAACATGCGCTATGTGTTGTGAGTTCCAGGTGGTCCTCAGTAAAATTGGTAGTCTCATTTTTAAGGGTTTCTTTGCATTTTGTGTCACTGAACGTTTTCCATATGCTGTTCGTGACTTGTGCTGAGCAGTTTCCTTAATATAAGTCAATACAAATTTGGAGTTTGCAGTGATCTCAGGATTTTGCCTTGCACTTAAAAAATGATGAGCAACTCTTGTAGTGTGATCCTCAGATATGAATCCAGAGTCACACCATGGTCTCTGCAGTCAAAAGCCCTCAAGTGCAGTATGGTTTGGAAAATGCAGCACACAGAAAACCCAGGTAGAGTTCAAGGAGAGCTGTGCACACACAGTGTAGGATAATCCAAGCATTTGCAAACCTACAGAGGGCAGTGTCGCACAGAGGCTTAGATGGGCATTTCAGGAGAGAAAGTGAAAGGAAGAAGGTGTTGACTGTGAATATTTGCATACTCGTACCCTCATCAGCCGGCATCAGTGACAAACATGAAATTTTTCAGAGAACCTGCATAGAGAGAAAAAAACAACAACACTTAAGGAGGTTGACGGGGGAGACATATGCTGCCCTGTGTACCATGGGGTTCAGGACTACAGCCACTCAGGTGGACTGGAATTTGCCATTGATAGCTAGCTACACAGACAAGTGTACTCTCTCCATGGTGGAAAGCGGTGGCTATTTATTTACTGAATGGCAACACTAAACAATTTAGGAGAAGCAGTGAAGTGTGTCCTAGCCAATTAAAAATGCAGTGAGAATTTTAGGTAGGCAAAATGTAATTATTTAATTGGAATTTGACCGGGATGCTTTCCCACTGTTAAAATAAGTATAAATTACATGAGCTGTAAAACTTTAAATTATGAAAATATTTTGAGGTCTTTGAGCATGGTAATTGGAGCTATATATTCAACTTTGTTTTTAACCTGACACTTCATAATAGCTATTCCCTAAAGCAAGTTTTTTTTGTTGTTGTTTTTTTCTTTTTTACATTATCGAATATCCCTTAGTGAAGCAAATTAGCAATCAGTCTGGAAAATATTTAAGTAGTACAATCACATTATTTACACAGACACTTCCATCCTGCAGTTCTCTGTGTCCCCAAATATTTGTAGGATCAGTTCCTCAGCTGTCAACATTCACAGCCGATCCTCCCTCTTTCATAAAGCTTTATACGAAAGCCCATTTAGGTCAGTAGAAAGGCTTGCCTTGATTTCACGGGGCTTTGGATCAATCCCTAAATGTGCAGGTCATAGTCTGAAACCTATGTAGACCTCCAAGTGTTCTTATTTTCCTTCTGCTTGAGTTACCACTTTTGTTTAAATGGGGGAGGGAGACTTGGTGCAATTCCTTTTATAATTTTATTATTATTATTATTAACAAGGGAATCTTACTGTGGAGAATTAGGGTCATTTACCATAAGCAGAGTGAGAATCTGCTCTTATCTAGAACCATATTTCAGCCCTCATGGAAACCCCAGCATGTGTCCAGAATGATAGAATGTTTATAGCTAAATATATTATTTAACTGTTATGTTATCAATGTGGTGCAGATAAAAATCTACAGAAAGCCCGTGCTTAGTATTTGGGAGGATTTGAAAACAGTGTTCAGTATGCCTGTGGAAACAGGTTTTCTGATACTGTGGCTGTAGACAGTGGTTCCGTTTGGGTCATATTGGCCAAAATACACTCCCAAATTATCTACCCATCAGGTTGAGGAGTTTACAGGAATTAATCCTATAACTTTTATACTGGTAAGGAGTGTTCTTCTGAGGTTCCCAAAATTTAAACCTCTTTTCTTTCTTATGAACTTTTTTCCCTGACTCAGTAAAGGTTCTGTTATCACTGGGTTTTACTCTTTGGCTTCTTTGCTTGCTGCTCTTTAAGGATGGAAGGCACAATAAACCCTGTCCTGGCACTTCCATTGATACATTTGTACAGTGCTGAGGTACAGGCTCCATGTTACATCCATACTTGGCTCGTTATCCTCTTATCAAGCTCTTTGCATCCCTTTGTTTATTTGAGGAGACAGGAAGACTGTGTGAAGGCTGCTTAGTCAGGGATATCAGCGTTGTTGGCAGGGGAGTGATTGCCAGTTGAAAAACAAGGCATTATTGCTCATTTTTTCCCTCTTATTAGTTTGATTACATTTGCAAATCAAATCAATCCATCAGACATGATCAGGCCTCGTCCGCATTTTAAGGAATAGTAATCTCCGTCTAATAAGATGCAAATGTGTCACATCGGTAAGTAACCAATAAATCATCGTCTTGTCTTTGGCAATCATTAAATATCAGAACCAACAGTCAATTTTTAGTATTTTCAATTTGCGATATGCCGCTGGAATATAAAGATAGATGGACGTAATTACACAAACCAAACACTATTTCAGTTCATTCCAGACAGCAAATTTAGTGGAAGGTATAACTGGCTTGTCATCACACTACATTATTCCTGGCGGTTCATGCAAAGTTCACAGACAAGCTTCAAATGGACATTGCTTTTTCTACTTCCCTTAACAACATTCCCACTACCACCACTAAACTTCAATAAATGATTTGCAGTGCTGTAGGACATCACTCCCATCGGTGCACAAAAAAGCACAGAAAGAGAAACATTCCACCTGCGCACCCACTATAGGCACCTTGTGCATGTGTAGAACTGGAATCCAAAAGATTCTGCAATCTGCCTTCCTCTTTCTATTTTCTTCTTTTATTTTTAGAAAGTTTCATCTGAAACTTCATTTTTTCCACTTACAAAGAATACATTTTTCACAAAATTTGTGAGTCACCTCATACTTAGTGTTTTCGGAGCATAGTGAAGACAGACATCAGGAAGAACTGGGACATCAGCTTCCTTCTTTCCACCTTCAATCTTCGTCTTTTCAAAGGAGTGGAAAATCCAATTGTTTTTCTTTATTCCTTTTATTTATTTATTTATTTATTATTGATCTGGGATTTGGGAAAATTGATTGCCTTGTGTTCATTAATTGATACGTCTTTTGTCTGATTCGCAATGCCTTGTTTTCCATTAATGACTCTATTTGTGTACACAATCTACATGCTTTTCAAGAGGGAAGAAACCGTAAGCTTATGTACTGGCAGAACTAGTAACACAGGAAACCCAGATCTTGTGTTAAACAGATAATGGCTTTCCTCCAGCTGTTCTCATGGTATAAAGCAGTGAACCTGGCAGTGCCATCCCACAGGCAGAGCTCTGGCTTCAACGAGAGTTTTGCCTTGGAAATTGCATTGCTGGCCTTTGTTGAGGGGTGGGTGACATGAGGGAGGGTGCACACTGCCTGCACTGACACAATCGTCTGTGCAGAAGTAAGAGGATTTTGTAGGCTTGCACTGACTTATGTAGGTTTCCAGTGCAGTGAAGCCAGACAGTGGGCTTACTACAGTTGACCTTAAGAAACTCCACGAAGGTTTTTCATGCCCTGAGTGGACCTGGTGTTGCAGTACCCTGCCAGGTTTGTTTCAGCTGATGCTCCTCCAGAAGCTAAACCTCATGTGCCTTGGAGTAACTTTTGGAGGGATCCTGTAGCTTCTCTGTAATAAAATAAATTGTACAGTAGAAATTCAGTGTGATTGGGTAGAGGAACTAAATGGAAATTCAGGAATAAGCTTGCATGTGAGCACACCTGTGTTGCACTGAGCTCTTCGGCTGGCAGTTCTGTTTAGAAGGCGGGGGTGAAGAGGAGGATTTTGTGGACGTGGATGTGTAGACTCTTGTATGATTGATGCACGCTGTCGTTTCTTGGCATCAAAAACTCTTGTTCTTTGATTATGGAATACCACAAAAAAGTCCTGTGAGTTGCATGCAGCATCAGTTCCACATGCTGGAGATGTAGACAACTTGAAGCGCCCTGTCAGTTGATAAACTATTCTTGCTATCGTGAAACAAAGAATGTTATTCACTGTGGGCCAGTTTTTATCTTCAAACTCACGTAATCAGTAGGAGTTTCATGAGAACAAGAGGTTTATTCCGTATACGAAGTAAAGCAACTAGGCGACTGTTGCTCTGTGGTGTTAACAAAGTTTGGCCTTCCTCGCACTTTTTCTCCAGTCTGTTTGTGTAAACACACTCCTGGATGCTTTGTGTTTCAGTTGCTGGACTGATGCCGCTGCTTGTGAAAGTCTCCCCTGTTTCTGTAATCTCCAGAGGCTCTAGTGAGTAAAAGGCAGAGGCCATGTGCCTGAGGAGCTCAGTACCAGAACCTTATGTTCTGTCTAACCAATTTACATACTACCATGGTATGTTTAATTTGCTTTTTCATCAAATCAATAATGGGTCTAATTGAAAAAATTGGCAGAACTACATGCAACCTAACTAGCAGTGTCAGTGTTTTCGGAAATCAGAAATGTAGCACAGCTATGCAAGTGACACCTGTGTTAGTGATGCACTTCTGTTCCTAATGTGTACAAAAACAAACATTGCTCAGGTGCAGCATCTGTACCAATTGATCACTGTGCTATCAGAATTAATCACCTGGTATTCTGCTCAGAGAATAAAATTTACATCCTAATGTATGACAGTTATACTTGCACTGCTAAAAATGGTACTATTCACTCCTCTTTGAAGGTGTGTACGTTTTCCTACCCCAGCAGTTCTCCACCTATGGAGTTAAGTTATTAATATTAATTACTTAGCAAATTCTCAAATACCTGGCATGACTTCTTCTATTAAGTTACAACTTTTCGAAGATGTGCTCATACTGGTCTGTGTGGTAGAATGGATTTTGTCCCTAGAATAGCATGTTTGGCGCAGGATGGGGCTGGCAGCCGTGCCCAGGCCAGACCAGCCATGCTGCAGGTGCCTTGGCTCATAGCAGGGAGGACAAAAAGGAGGCTGCCACCCTCATGGCCAGCAGTGCTCATGGGCAGTGGGGCTGGCGGGGGGGGGGGGGGCTGCCCAAGTGCTCCACACGCAGTGTGGGAGTAGGTGAATGTTGTTTTTAAAGAAAGGAAAGTCAACTTTGTGCTCTGTGTAATTACAGAGCTATCTGGATTTAAAATATGGTAAAGTCATTAGCATAGGGTAATCACCTTTGATGCTAAAGTCAAAGTAATAACAATAGGGAAATACAATTCTTTTCAGAGAAATTTTGTGTGGAGTTTTTATTGTGTGGCTAATTACGTATTTACATGTAATGGCATGAGCAGAGCCATTACAGTCCATTGGGTAAATAATATGCATTTTAAAAACCATTTATAAATATGTATTTATTTGATGGACCAGAACGGTTTCTGGAAGTCATTCTCATCCACTGAGTAAATAATATGTGGATTGCTTTTAAAAATAAATATGTATTTCTCCAATAGACAATCCAGGCCATTGGGTAAATAATATGCATTTTTCAAGTATATAAAAAAATGCACATGAATGTATAGAAATCTGGCTTAAATGTGTATCTTCCTGAGAGATCGAAATGACGCCAGAGGTGTCAGGCATAGCTTTGAAATGTCTGTTTTGAATTGTCAGTCTGTGTCACAACCCAGAGTTAATTAAATGTATTTTATGCATTTTCATACATACCGTATAATATCAATGTCTGTTTATAGTTTTATAACACAAGTGCACTTGACCCTCTTACTCAGTGTTATAAAGTCAGCGCTGCATGGTTGTAATTGTAGTTTTACTTTATGTTTATCTTAACACTGCACAAAATGCATTCATACTATGGGCTTTGGGACAGGTACATAGAAAAAAAGTCTGGTTTTAGGGCTTCGGTCTCAAGCAGATAGGGACAGCTGCCATACCCATTGAATACCCATTGCCTTCCCTTTCACGGCTCTGCCACCACTCCGCTTTGTCACCTTGAGCAAGCCATTTAACTTCCTCGTGGGGAAACTGTAATTTGCACCTCCAGTTTTGGGAGTCCTCTGAGAGCTATAGGTTTAAAACATGAAACATGGTTCGCAGTGTGCTAGGATTGAAAGATGAGAGCGCAGCACATTGTTGGCATATTTATTGTACATACAGTGGCTAGAGCATATTCACCTTTTTTCTAAACATTTTAGCCATTTTAATCCTCCCTTCCATTTTGTATACTCCCCAAGAGTGTTCAGTATATTTAGTAGATTTTTTTTTTCCTGATGATATCAGTTTGGTGTTTTTCCAGACATGACTTGAATGAAATATTTCAGCAGCCCTGTGAAATCAGTATGTACACCCACAGCCTGCTCAGAGAAATAAATAAATAAATAATAAGGCAGGGAGGATACAGTGACTCCAACAGTCTAATTGTTACTTTGATACTGAGGGAATGAAAATGTAAATTCATAGCGGGAATGTGTTTCTATTGGAGCTCTATTACAAAGACAACCACAGCAACAATGAGTTACTACACAAGAGCTTTTGGAGCAGTCTCTCGTGGCTATACCCTGCACAGACATCTCAAAAACCAAGATTTGGCCTTCCGAGCAGACATTGTGAGAGCAAACGTGGTGTTTGGACAGAAGACATGAGGAGATTCAGCCTTCCTTCTCATACCACCAGTAAAGTTGACAGAATGCATGAGGGAAGCTGTAGTGAGTGGCTGGTTACCATGAAGTAGGGTCATGTCAAAAACGGTGTTTAAAAGGCCGAGCATGGGACAAGAAGAAAGGTAAAGAAATAAAAAATGATCCATCAGTATTAAAGTTATCTTTAGGTTTTTTAAGGCTCTTTCAGACCTTTCTAATGGCACATCCACATACAGCACAATCATGCTTTCCCTGTTACGTTTAAAACTTTTGTCAACTGTGTACAAACACTGGATGCCGGAGCTCAACATCAACCACACAACCACAACATCAAACATCAAATGAGGAATGAAAAATAAAGCCCAGCTCTTATGTTGCAATGAAGGTAAAACTTTTTAGAGCACAGAACTGTGCAAGGAAAAAAAAACTTATAGTTTAGTTAGGATGGGGCATCACTGGTTTGAGTTCAAGCTGACCTCCTGGCTCCCAAGTGATGAACAAGGTCTGGCAGAAGGAAGGCACGTGAGTATCTGAGGTATTGTTGACTCAGCCTGGTCATAGCCAGTTGCCATTTTGGTAGGACACAGTAGTGGAAGGAGCTACAGATATTGAACGTGAAGGAAGAGAGAGGAGGTAGTGGTATTAAGTATCTGTCCACTAACAGATGGGAGACTTGGAATAAAATGTAAAGGCGGTGAGGGTTAAGATGCCACAACTGTAAAAGACATGGTGTGTATATCTTAGTCACTTTGAGACCATATCGAATGTGACTGTTAAATTCTCTGCATAATTAAAAGGGATGGGAACATTTGTACATTTTGTTGCAAATTGATATGATCTCTCTTGTCACTGATCTGAGTAAGATGGTACTATAGTTTTTAATTTAGCAGATTAAGAGGCACAATTAAAATATCACAAGAAAGATCATAATCTAAACCTCTGGGTTGTTTTTGTTAAGGTTTTGTTGTTGTTGTTGTTTTGGGTTTGTTTTTTTTTTTTTTGCTTATCGCTGCCAAATTGATAACAAGAGTTTGTGTATGTAACAATTACTTCCACTACTGTAAATTTACTCTAGTTTGTGGGCTGAAGTGTTAATAAATACCTTGCAGTATTCCAGAGGGACAGGCTTTCCATCTAATTAATAAAACTGGGAAGAATACCCAAGACACTGAACCATATCTTTCTTATTAGTGTTGGCTTCTACAAAGGAGAATCCCTGAATCTCAACACATTAGTAAATGTCATACTCCTGGGTTGCACAGAGACCTCTTGAAAAACTGCTGATTTACTGTAGAATAAAATCACCATAGACTTTAGAAACAATTCAGCTAGGGAATACCAAGTGTAGAAAATCAGTGTAAAACATGACATGCATTATAGCAGCTACAGATTTGTGCCACATTTGGTGAATCTTGAAAGAGAAAACATGCAATTATACCCCATTTCCCTTCCGTTTTTGCTCTGTACTTATGCTAATGAATTTCTGTATGTCAGAGCATGGTCTTGCTGCAGTTAGTTAGGTTTCTAAAGACTGAACAAAAGCCCTCTTCTGCATGTTGTTTCAAAGAGATTCCTTAAAACACTTTATGCTGATATGTAAGCTGCATGCAGCTGTTTATTACATATATATGTAATGCCAATTCCCTTTTCATCTGTAGTCCCATACTTTGTCCCAGTATGTCCAAGCCAGTTCTATTTCAAGGCAGTTTGCACTAAACCACAAATGAAGAGCCTAACTTTGACCATCACATAATTCTTTGCTATACTTTACAAAAATGCAGCTGTGGTCCTACACTAAGCAATACTGATGTGCATTCTCTGATAGCCTGAGTGTTTACAAATGTGAATTAGAAATCACACAGCTCTTCTGTGGGGGGGGTAAATGGGATGGCATATATGTGATTCCTCATATTATTTTCATTATTTTTGGTATAGCAGTCCAATTGGTGTAACTGCTTCCAAAAGAAATTAATATGACATCTCTGTATTTACTTCTTACTTGAAGTTTTTGCTCTGAAAAGTGTTCCTGCTGGGTGCATTTGTATTTGCTTTTCATCCTGCTGATGTGAGTGATTGGATGGGAGGATATAAAGAGGGAAAGCTACAGAGCTCATCCATGATGCTAATTTGGTTAAATAAAAGTCAACTGGATGGGATGTGGAGGAGGTGGAAGATTTACCATGTTTTGTCCATGCTTCAGCTAAGACCTTCACTGAATTCTGGTGAACTTTTGCCACATAAGAAAGCAGATTAAAATGCGGTTCAGGAATCAGAGTCCAGTGATATGTGCATATGTTGGTATTTCAGATGGACTAATGTACAGAATGTGCTAAAATTTTTGGTTTTGTGTGTGCCCTGCAAGGAATAGATGAATTCACACGATGTTCAGTGAATATCCTCGATACATGTGATTTCATTAAAAGACATTAACAGCAGATACTGGTCCTTAGAGGACCGTACATAAGTATCCCCAGCATTTATGCTTAAAAAAATCCTGAATTACACATTCCCTTACCTGTCTGCAGTAGCTTTACAATATGCAGAGTTTACTTAGTGCAAATGAAGGCATCCACAGGCTTGTGCAAACACACGCATCTGCCTTGCTGCTGTTATGTATATAATACAAATTTCCTGTGCTGTGGCTCTTCTCTATTTGTTAGCTATGTCTTTCTACAGCAGCAGCTCCAGAGTGAGAGCTCACTTGCTGTGATTTTGAGATTCTTTGCCTGGGGCACATCTCTCTAAGCTCTTCTGTTGTAAACTCTAATTGTAGCAGTGGGCTCCAAGCACCTCTGAGGAGGGCAGCCCAGATTCTGAGACTTAAGTTTTAAGGGATGGAGCAACTGAATACTTATACTGAGCGCTTGTACTCTACTGCTTTCAGCGGTCATCAGCCTCAAGAAGAGACATAAACTGCACAGTGAGCAGAAGCTTCATGAAAACATTTTCTAAATTCTTCAACTTAGAGATTATACTGAATAAGGAAGAAAAAGCCGTTGTCCTTTTTTTTCTTCTTTTTTTTTCCTTATAAGTTTCCTTGTCTTCTGATGCATTTCAGCCATGAGCATGAAATCAGCCTCACAACTAATCTTATGCTGCTGGAAAGACTACTACTAGATGCAGTTTTAGAGCAAATGTTTCCACACTCTTTCCTGAACTTTTTTAAAGTTGGCAAAGATGCTGCAGCTCTCCATCTCTGTTTCCCAGAGATCATTTAGTCAGCTTTGTCTCACTTTGGAGCAACAAACAATACGTATTTGGAAGGCCTTCTCTCTTATATTATTCTGACTTACGTTATTGTTGGAGGTCACCCCTATAAAGTACCTTCTGGTGGTGCAGGTACCAAGATCATATTGAATTTTCTCGTTCCTTTAACTTACACTGAATTTTTAAAAGTATTTTCATTTTCAAACTGAACATAAAATAATATAGGACAACATTGCATGGAATTGTAGTTCCCATTCTGTCTCCAGTGAAAGCCTGTCATCTGACTTCACCTCTGTGCGTCCGCTCAGGATAATACATTTAGAAACTAAGAATGTTTTGCTTTTTCAGTCTTGTAAGCAAAAGCCCTGGATTTGCCTTTAAGAATATGATTTTCAAATTTGTGTTTTATCTGGAGGATGAGCTGATTTGTCTGTATAAATCCCCTTCATCAAATCTAACAGATGAATAAGGTGACACCTTGCCTTCCATAGAAAAATGCATAGTCTTTAAACATATGTAATTTTTTTTTTTTTTTTCCTGGAGAAATGTGAAAGGGTTTTACATCTTCAGGAAGCCAAACAGATTTCAAACTGAATAAGGGTGGAAAAGTGCGAGAGAGAAGAAAGAGGAAGGATTTCCTTTCTGCGAGCCACCAGCTTTCCCAAGTGCCTCATCCTCTCCCCTCTGTCATCCTGAGGCAGTGTGCCTGCATTTGTGTGTAGATTTATAGTTTATCTTTATCTATGGCTTCATCTGTAGGTAGCTATTATAGCTGCCTTGCCTGGATATTGTTTGGGCCTGATAGATCTGTCTGTAGTTCATCAAAGGGGAGCTGAGTGGCTAAAAGCCATTGGGTCCAGCTGAGGATGAAATACGAGCCATCAGCCTTGGTAATGGCTGTAAAATTTCATAATTACACGGCCTTTATTACATTGCATAATGATCCTGAAGCAGTATGGAACAATTAATTAAGATTTTCAACCGTGGCTCTTTCAGAAATTAAAAGGTGCTAGTGGCTGAGAAATGGGGAAGTGTCTTGTCCTAAAAGCATTAGGGATGCTTAAGAAGTACTTCCTGGGTACTTTAAAAAAAAAAAAAAAAAGTGAAGAAAAAAAGATACAGAAAAGCAGATCAACTAGTTAGGCAGCTAATGTCACAGTAGTGTTTTTGTACTTCACTCCTAATTCTTAATGTCAAACTTGATTCTAAACCTCCCGCAGCAGTCGCTGCTGTAAAGCTGTTCCTCTTCTGTTCTCTAAAAATTTTCATGCTTTTTTTTCCCCCATGCTCTGTTCCAGTCATTTGTCACGTTAATAGCAGCATATCAGAGTGTAGTGACCAAGGATTTCCTTATAATGCACTTCTCTGTGTCTGAGGCCGTGGATATTGTCTGAAGATCTCTAGAGTTTGACAAAAATCCCCGAAACAGACTTTTTTTTTTTTTTTTGCAACTGTTTTTATAAACTTCCTCCATCCTTTTCTCCTTTGTAAATGCACCGGGTCGGGTGTAAGATAATATGCTGTATTTTCCTTTATACTGATCTTGGACCTGATCAGAAATAATTAGTTTCTTAAGTTACCACGAAAGTATCTTGCAGGTTTCTGCTGCATGTAGTGCTAGAAGTGTTTACATGTAAGTGATGGCAGCAGGAAGCAGGAGGGCACAGACCCGTGCTCCTCCTGTGACCAGCTACTGGTTATCCTTCCAAAGGCAGTTGGCAAGCTGTGATCCAAATGTGAGGTGTGCGGTCATCACTGTGCCAGATCTGGTGAAACTGATGGAAAATAGCCCCACTGTCGCCCATGCACTATCCACAGTTTCTGGTCTGGAAGGAAGGAGTCTCCTTTTCGCTGCCTGCCATTAGTTGCCCTTTTCTTCCCCTCAAACTCTTCTGGTTCATACAAACTCTTTGTCTAACTCTTAGACAGAATGAGCGTTGAGTTTTAGTGTTTTTAAATTGACCGGTTATCATGTAAGGTCCTATCAGTCTAAATATTTTATGAGAAGCTAAGGTTTCCCCTGGGCACCTCTAATAATGAACTTTCGGCAGGAAATTTAGAAAGGATTATGTGTTTCAAGGAGGAGCTGGCTGCTCGAAGTAAATTCTCTTGTTGAGTCATTTATTCCCTTAATAGGAATTTTCTGATCTGCTGTCATTCTTGTTCACACACTGGGTGTCACTGCCTCTAAAACACTTGTCATTCTCTAATGGAAACAAAATAGTCATTGCAGTCAGAGCCGCAATGTCATTCCACTACCCCTTGCTGCGTCGGCAATAGTGAAAATGACAGAGCGGCTCTCAGTAGGGGTAATTAAAATGTAAATATTGATATTTTATTATTTGAAATTACTTTCCAGTGCGGCATTTAATATCTCTCCATCTGTGCGGCTCTGTTTAGCGGTCACTTTAGTGCAGCTCTGGGATGCCAAGCAGCGGCTTGATCCCCGTTATGTCAAAATGCTTGTTGCTGCTTAATTTTGATATCTAATTAAGTGGAAAAGTACAGTCCACACTGTAATCCATGGCATCTTAACCAGCTGCTTGGGTATATTTAGAATTAATCTCCACTATGGAATCATCCTAATGTATGCAATTAAGTGTCTGCCGATGGCTAATTAGGTGTATTAGAATCAGGCAGCTTCCTTTTTTTTTTTTCTTTTTCTCCTTCTCCTTTTTTTTTTTTCTTCTTTTTTTTTTTTTGGTGTGTATGTGTGTGTGTGTGGACTGTTACAGACTTAAGGTACGTCCTCCCAGATGATCTTAATGATACATACATGTTCAGCTAGGTAAATTAAAAACTTCACATTCACATGGGAGAATGAATACATGTTTGTCTGTGACTCTGGTACCCAAAAGGAGGGAGAACAGCAACATCATTGGGATTTTCTGATGTCTGCAGCACATCAAGAAAATCAGCTAACCAATAGAAAAGTTTTTAAAAATTTGGAAGAGGAAGGAAGGTGTTCTGAGGTGTCATTTCTTGCTTGAGAGCAAAAAGATACCTCTACCAGAAATCTTCCCACCTGACGTTTTTGCTTTGGCTCCAGGGATTTTGTGCAGCTGGGCGCACGGAGGGTTAACATGGAGATGTTGGTTGGGTGGCAGGCGAGGATGTCTCTGTGCTGATACTGTGCTGTACTGGATGTGAGGTTTGTGTTATTAAGGTGATTCAGGAGTTCCTGGGAGCCTGGCTCTGCCTGAGGGAAGCAGCAGGGATTGCCACCCTCCCAGCCAGCAAACGTCAAGAAGTCTGTCCTTTCTTTGGGAAAGAAAAGATATAGGATAATCAAACAAACTTGGGTTTAAAGCCTGGCATACAGCAGGCTGAAGAAGCCTGAATTCCGAATTTCTCAGTATTTCCAGGCTATGCTTGCAGTTGTTCAGAGGCTGAAGTGAGCACCACCTGAACTAATGCGAATTGTTACTAATTTACTTAGGTTCCTCTCTCAAATCTTTATTTTTATTTATTTGGCTCAGTAAAAGATCAAGGGGAAAAAAAGTGTCTTTTCCTTGTAATTATTTAATTACATTTAATTATAATGCTTAACTTTTGCTAGCTGAATTCATTGAAGGACCTGCTTAAAAAGTATGACACAGAGGATGCTTCTTGCTTTTCACAGCCTCTCTACTAATGGCAGGATATACTTGTGTGTTTTTTTCCCCTCAACTCTGGCCTTAGTGTGCCTGTACTCAAATACAAAAGATTGAAGGAATATTTGTGAAATCAGTGTTTATGTTGAGAATATGGTTGGTCTTTTTTTTACATAGACTCACTGAGAAAAGCCCATCAAGGTCATAAGTATAATCTTGGTCTGTTTTATCCTATGCAAATGCATGAATATACTGGAATATACCAGACATCTCAAAAAGCAAATTTCCTTATAAGAACTGAAAGAGTTAACTTTAAATAAGCAGACCAAAGCATGTATGTAGTGCGTTAGAAAGAGCACCCTCTGGAATCTGCAAGTTGATAGTGCTGTCCTTAGGGAGACCTCCAGCTACTTTGGGCCAGATCAGGCTGCTACACTGAATTTAGAACTTCTTAATGGTCCATATCTTAGAATTTAAAAAGCCGCTACAGAGAAGTAAAGCAGAAGGATTTCCATGTGCCAAGTGTCCAACATACAGGAGAAAAAAAAAGAACAGTTTACGATTAATCAGGTGTTTTCCTCTGTTCTCAGAGCATCTGTTGACTATCAAAATGGAAGTGTTTGGCTTGTTTCCTTTTTAATATAGCATTGGTATGAATTTGGAGTAATCCTATTTAAAATTGTGGAAGTGAAAGTTCCAGTGGTAAAACTAGTCCAAAGGAAAAATCAGATATTAATCTGTTTAAATACATTGTCTTATATTTTCTTTTTTCTCAGTGAATTCTGGAATAATAAGGTATGAAATGAAAATTAATGGAAATAGAGCGCACAATCTTTCAAACCATCTGTTTCCAGAAATGCCATTAGGAAGTATCCCATACGTGGAGGTCTCACCAAATCTGTCCTGAAGCAAGGTTTCTCTCCAGTTTTTTCATCATTAGTGTCTCTCTGCAGAGTATTAGCAACTGAAAGCGCTTCTGTGAAGCCAGAGACAGTCTTAATTAGTGACATTTTGCATCTCATGACTATTATTATTGCTAAAGAAGAAACTCACGAGATCTTGTGCTGTAACTGGAAATAAGACATTTTGAAATAGCAGCCTAGAAATATTTGTCTGGTTAGAGAAATGTATCCCTTGTACAAATCTATTGGAAGTACTGTGAGTTACATCTCACTGTGTGCATTTGACTCGCATAGAAATGACGAGCTGGAGTTGTTCCTGCTTAGTGTTAATGTGTAAGGCGAAAGGAAAAATAATTCTAACTGGTATTTAAATTACATTAACACCTTTTCCTATAGCTGGAGAGAAAGGTTGTGCTAAGCAAGCAGCATCTTCACTGTTTGTAAATGTCTAATTTGCCGCTTTTAAATTACTGTGAACTTCACTTACTCCTGCTGAATGAATCCAGTGTTGCAAATACTTCTGACAAGTGAATATTTGCTTAGTGAGAATCCATTGTTCTTAATGGATTGAGAGAGCTGTGCGGTGTGAATGCATTTCTATTGCTGCGCCATCTCTCCACTGTTGTTTCAGGGAGATGAAAGCAGTGTCACAATAAAAAGCCCTGGGCTTATGCTCTGTGGGGCATTTCCCTTTATACTGATAGGGAAGGGACTTTGTTCAAGGCCAGAAGGACACACTGCCTGAAAACATCACTAGGAAAATGGGGTGGTTTTGCTTGTCCTCTATGCAGAAAGTTGTTGAGTGAGATGAGTTCCTAACCATAACTTGAGCTGTGGCAGATCCAATAAGAAGCATGGAAGCTGTAGCCAACAAATGATGTAAATGGAACCTTTGGCTGTACTTCATGTTTGAGTTTGTGCTTTGGTACCTATCTGTGACTTACAAGCTCGGGCTTTTGTTTCATGATCTGACACCTTTCACATGAAAATTCCCTCTCTTGCTTACTTCTTAGTTTGCTGAGGCATCGCATGCAATTATTATCCTTTTGACTAGGGACTCCATGAACAAATGAGTATGAAAAAAAAAAAGGGAAAAATAAAAAAAACTAAATGAAATAACAGGTCCACCCCAGCGTAATGAGGTGTTTCTGTTGTAGTTCCAGCTTTCACCAAGAGCCAAACTTCATCCATTATCTGTGAAATTTGTTGGGTAATTTGTCAGAGTTCTCCCCTTTTGCTTAATAGTTTTTGTAACAACTGAAATATGTGCAAGTCTTGTTATATATTTTTATAATACAGAGTATTCTGAAATGCAGTGAAATCAGTTTTCTGTTGAACGTACATAACAAAAAGGTTCTCTTAATTGAGAGTTATGTGCTCTAAAACATGAGTGGCAGCATGCTGGCATTGAAAGGCAGTGGGATTCCTTCAGATTCACTCCTATGCTGTCAGGAAAAAAGCATTTGGCCCGCTGCTTATCATTTGTGTGTGAGGTCACACACTCTGTCTGTAAAGTGTTCTGTGCTTTAAAAAAAGAGTTTCCAATATCCATTCGTTCTCTTGGCAGCGGTGACTTGACATCATTTTTGAAGTAAGGAAATTGCAGTGGAAACATCAGCACCCATAAAACATTTAGAAGGAAGTTAATCTATCAAAATTAAGTGTAAATAATTTGAAAATCCAACTCTGATATTTCAACTGTGGAAATATATTGAATCTGCAACACACTAGTGAACATGTCATTTTCAAGCACAGCTTTAATTATAGAAAATGTAAATGAAGATACTTGAAGTACAAACCAGGGCAAGCCAGAGGAATATTCTGCTCTTAACAGTAACAAAGACAAAACCAACTGGTGAAGTAAATGGGAGGTGATTATCAGAAAGCTCAAGCAGCTCCCAGATTTGCCAGCGATTTAATTCCTCGTCTGATCAAATAGTATGATTTCTGAGCACATAACAGTGAAGAAGCAAAGTTCATTCCCTGCAAAGTGAAACCGCCAGGACGCAAGCCAGAGCAGCCCAGTTCAGGCATCGCATCAAATGCTCAGGGCTGCAGACGATGGCAGGGCTGAGTCCAGCCACAGAAATAAGTAGCTTTCACAGCACTGCGTGCGAGCTGCTCATCTTGCTGTGGCACTTGACCATCTGCAGCTGCTTCGCTGCAGCCCCCAGTGAGTTCGTGTCCATGAAGTCCATCTTAATGAAGTGGAGGAAAGGGTCTTCAGGAATACAAAAGATTTCCCTGCTTAGCATGGAGCTGAGAGCAATGTGAAAAGAGAGCAAGCGGTGCAAGGTAGCAGCAAAGCCCTGTGGCTCCTCCAGCCCCGCTCGACAGCTCCGTGTTGCACTGTTCCTCGCCGTGTTGATCCCCCAACAAACGTGCCAGGGCCCTTCTACCTCTTTATTTCTGCTTCCTTGGAGCTCTGGGCTTGCTGGTATGTGAAAGGAGAAACGTAAGCATATGTTCAGTTGCTCAATCAACCTTCTCTTGATGCACACTCGGTGATCTCAGCGAGTCATTACGGCATAATTATAATTTGAGTGTGATATGCTGTTTGTAGAAAAGTATCTATTTTTAGCTGAAGGAATGCTGCAGTCCCTGGAAAGGAGGAGAAAGAAAGAAAAAAAGGAAGGGAGAAAATCTGTAACCAGCAAATCAATGCTATTGTTAACTGATATTATGAGACACCCTGTAGATTTACAATGCTTGCATGCAGCCACATAAACCCGTGCTGAAAAGAATGCCTACCAGGGGTTAAATTCATGTGCCTGCACTGCAGCCTATTTCTGTCAACACTCAGCTCAGGAAATAAACATTTATGCTTTCTGAAATGAAAGTGTATTTTTGAAGACTAGCCGTCAGATATTTTTTGCCCTTCACACTTTCAAATGCTTAGCCTTTTTTGTAAGTTGACTGCAAAGTGCATCAGTTTGCTAGGCAAAGAGGAAAAAAAAAACCCTTGACAAGTGCCCATGGCATCATTGTCAAGCACAAGAGTTTCTGGTAGGAGATGGCAGGAGGGTTGGCACAAAACATGCTTCCTTCAAGCTTATTACCTTGGGGGTACCTGACTCCTGAGAAGCCTTTCAATCCTTCCAGATGACATTATTCCCGGCTGTCATCTGCTCTATCTGGAGTGCTGCTGCAGCCGAACGCTGCCGAGCTGCGGTCAGGACGCGGGGCCTTCCCAACAGCACTGCCTGCTGGGCGCAACATGGCGGCGGCGGGGAAGGAGGCGGGAGTTGTCACCATGTGCTGCATGAGGAGGGCACCGAGGTGCACGATGTTGTGTTTTAAACAGCCACTGTGCAGGTCTGCACTTAAAACTCCTTCCCAGTAAGGCTCTTGAGGGTGAGGAGGCAGAGAGGCCTGACAAAGTTCCAGACCCTGCCATGGGCAGTAGCGCGGGGCTGTGCTGGAAAGGCTGGTGCAGTAGGCTGGGAGTGCATTCATGCATGAGCTGGAGGCTTCTTTTTAGATAGTCACAATGCAGAATAGGAAATGTCTACTTGTCATTGAATAGAATTTATTATAGGGGATCCCTATAATGAGAGCTTGAGAATCAAAGCTAAGTTTATCATGGAATACACGCAGTGTTCGCGAAACGTTTCAAAATGAATCCCTGTATGTACATACACACGCACCTCTGTGATCTGTTAACTGTGACATTTCTGAGCAGCTATTGAACAGGCACTGGTGGGATGCAGGACAACTGCTGAATACTGTCATACATTCCAAAAAATCAGGTAGATTACAATATGATACAGCTTTATATTCCCACAAGGGGCACCTGTAAAAGTTAAAACATGCTTTCACTGAGTAAGCTTTCAAGGGGAAGTTGCTTCAATCGGGGAGAAAATAATCATGTTTGTTTGATTTATTATTGGAGAGCAGAACAGTGTGGTTTATATCTAAGAGTTCTCCTGTAATGTAAAAAAGTCAGTTGATTTTTTCATGTGTCGTCTAAAAACAATTAGTATATTTACTGCAGCAGAGAGCAGATGTTTCAAGAGTGCAGAACAATAAATAATAGGCAAAATCCTATTTCCCCCCCCTCGCAGGACATATGTAATTTCCTTTTGCAGTGACACGATAAATGCTGTTGAAATGTAGCAGTATTTGTTAAAATAAAAAAAAAAAATACTAAAATAGACAAGTAAATAAAAGGAGAAGGTTGGGAGTGTTCCAGAAAAAAAAAATAAAAAATAGAATAGAATAGAAAGAAATTGCAAGTTAACCTTTTTTTTTTTTTTTAAATCAAATCTGATTTTATTGCTTCTTGCTTAATTAAACTCCTTGGAAGAGTGTGAAACATTGTTATACCTGAAAAATTGTTAATTTGTAAATCACAGGGACAAAAGGGCTCCACTGCAACTTTAAAGTTTCTATGCACGTAAATGTCAATAGAGTGCCTTCTCCATCATCAGCACTAAATTCACATTGATGCCTCTTTTCTTCTCTGTATTGATCCTTCCATGAGAACGTAGATTTGTATCTGTTAATTAATGCGTCCTGAAACAGCGTTTGTATTAATCAGGCAGATAAGAAAAATTGGATGCCTGCACCCTCATGACAACCGTAAAAGTGCTGGCCCTGATAAAATCGTGGATGGACCTCAATAAAAAAGTTCCTCCTTCCACTCAATAAACTAATCATCCTGCTTTTAATTATTCGGCAGAAAGATGTGTGGAGATTGGAGAATGTGTAAATCTATTTACTAACAGCAGTGTCTGGGAGGGAGAATAGGGCTGTCACAGGACGGTGCTGCAGGCTATGGTCTCTGTCCATCTGCTGCAGTAGAAAAACTGGTTCTTGAAAGACGGGAAGGAACAGAAACGTTGAAGCTAATTGAAATCACGAATTCTTCCCTATAACCTCTCCAACGATTATTTCTTCTCCATTTCTCTCTTATTTATTTTAATCACAGATGTGTTATTTTCCATTGTCACCTCCTCGAGGGTTTTCTGGCACTGTTGGCTCGGGTTTTGTTGTTTGTTTTTTTTTGTTTTGTTTTGTTTTTGAAGACAGAGAGCTACAGTTCTATCACGAGACTCAAAAGAGTATGAGAAAATGAAAACAAATAAGGGGGAGGAAAAAGAGAAAGCAAGCATGCAGCCAGTTTTATATTTCTTTCTTTTTTTTTTTTTTTTTTATGGATGCTTGGTGGTTTGGATGTGGGGTTGTCTTTTTTTATTGTATTACTTCTGTTGCTTAGTGCCTATAGAGAAAATCTTGTTTGGAGTAGATGCCTTGCAGATTTTCTAGTTTATGATCTATTCCCGCTTGGCTATAACTAACTCTTAACTTTCAAAACAGAAAAATGCATGGAAGTGTAATCTAATGGCAAAAAGAATGTTCTTGCAGCAGGAACCCTGTCAGAGAACATGTAAGAAGCTCCATAAACAAGTAAATGAAAGCCTCAGACATGCCTTAAGACCCTTTAAGAAAGGCTTGACTAATCCCCTTTGATGATTTTATTAAGTACTTGTGGTTGCTGGTGCCAACTGGCAAACTGCTGCAGCTCACCAACAGGCCAGGAAATCACGTCCTCTCCCCTCTTGTTCCATAGCTCCTAATGTGATTGGGATATTAGCAGTTTGATATCAGAAATTAACAGGTACTCTAAACAAGAGGCTGAAAAGGTAAAGCAGTAAAGATGTTAGCCCCACATGATCCTATTAGGAAAGACAGCATGGGAAAAAAAAGAGAGAGAAAAAAAAAAAAAAGCAAAAGTTAAATTCATTAAGAGGCATTTATTAAATTTTTGCTTGTACTCAGAAAAGTGACAGTGTGACTGCTGTTCATTTGGCACCATGATGTGGCATTCTGTTCCTTCAACAAGTGCAGCAGAGGCAGGAGCTGTTGCAAGAGGAATCAGCATCTTTTCTGAGGAGTGGGTTACTTTCCTTTCCCCTAAGGTTAAAGTTCAAAGAGAAATTTCCTCTTTGTGCTAATCACTTTAATTCTATTAAAACACCAAATCTTCCCCCTTTTTTTTTTTTCCCCCCCTCCTAAATTATCCTTCATGGATTGTGGTACGGATGAACAGGGGCGAGAAATCCCAATTCCACAGCATTGGGATTTTGGAACTGAGCATGAGTATTTCAGGGCAAAGAAGACACGGTACAAATCCTAGACTGTCACTGTAATGCTCCCCAAATTAACACAATTCTTACATAATGATTCTACAAAATCCTACTTGTTTACAACTGTGTGTGTTGAATAGAAAATGCTATGTATTGCATTGATCCCCTTTACTGTAATAAAGTGAGGAAGACAGACACAAAATCAGAAGGGAGAATAATAAATGTATGTTTTATCACAATGCGTATAAAAATAAGTAGAAGAGCAGATTTATGGCAAATCCAAACATGCCTAATAGTTTTTCTTGTGTTTTGTTGTGTTTTGTTTTTTCCTATTCAGGATTCTCTACTTTGTCTCTAGCTGACCAGATGAGCCTTCTGCAGAGTGCTTGGATGGAGATTTTGATTCTTGGTGTTGTATACCGGTCACTTTCTTTTGAGGATGAGCTTGTTTATGCTGAAGACTATATTATGGATGAAGACCAGTCCAAATTGGCAGGCCTTCTTGACCTTAACAATGCCATACTACAACTGGTAAAGAAATACAAGAGCATGAAGCTGGAGAAAGAAGAGTTTGTCACCCTCAAGGCTATAGCACTTGCTAATTCAGGTTGGCAGAGTGGCACAATGGTTGCTACATTTTTAATATGTCACTTTTCTCCATATTACTTTCCACATGCTTGTTTTAAATACAGGTTCAGAATAAGAAGTTGCTAATCAACCTTAGTCTAACAGGCAACAAACAAAGCAGTTCAAACTAGGAGGAGCTTTCTGGTCCTAAGTAATTGGGGAATACGCTCCCAAGGGAGTGGAGAGTAATGCACTGTGTGATTTGGAGAGTATTTTACAGGCAAAGATCCTTACAAATGAATATGGATGCTCTTCTCCTAAATCCATTCCATAATCCAGATGAGTCTAATCATCGTAGTTAAAATGAACAGAAAGGATACATGAGGATATGCTATGTCAGTTCTCTTTAAATGCAGCTACTGATTTATAAGATAGAGTGAGTTCAGGGTATGGGAGGGTCGGGGCGAAATTCTTTATTAAGCTGACGGGGACCCCACCATACCTTTTGGATCCTCTGCATTTGTGGTAATGCTTCTCCAAAGATTACTGTTAACCTGTGCAGAAAGGGTTAAAAATCTCAGATTTTTTTTTTTCCTGCATTTGAATTTAAAAGTGCTGAAGCAGTGAATACTGCCAGATAAGTAAAAATCGTTTTTGCTTTGTTGTTTTTCCTTTTGTGTCTCCTTAATGCTTTATTGTGGTCTTAAGTCCCTTTTAGCATTTGCATAAAGTTCACGATAGATCCCTCTTTAATGACGTGCCGATCATTAGATACCTGTGTGTCAATAACATGCTCTGATGCTATGTTCCATTGACAGTCACACCGTGCCCCTCCATCTGCTTTTGTTTTGACCCTATCTTTGAACTTTATCTTGGTTGCTGGCCAGTAGTTTTCCCTTTAATTACAAGAAGGAAACTGTCAATAAAATCTGTTAAATGGGATGCAATGAGTGGCTTGAATGGGCGGACGGCTATTTGTTCAAATTCTGCAGCATTCAAGGTATTGACAGTTTGTTTTCTGGGGCCATATGTGACGATCAATCTCAGGCTGGGCTCAGCCGCGCTGAAAAATGAAAAACCAGATTGCTTTTGCTTACTTGTGGATGACGACTTGTGATTTGGCGCGGTCCTAGTGAGATGAGACCTTCTGCCCAAATTGCCCCCCTGAGAGCCAGGACGCGTGACTGTTTTTAGAAATAATTTTTTAATTGATTTTGTAATTAACAGTTCATCTACAATATTGATGCATGAATCCTCAGATTGATAGGAGGGAAATTGTTTTCAACAATGAAGTTGTACTTTCCTCTTTGTCTTTGTAATGTGATTTAGCACTCGGCATTTTTAATTGGAAATATAATTCAAAAACATGCAAAGCCAAAATGCTTATTAGTTTCTTTGTATTCTCCACCCCACTAACTCTCTCCCTGATTTTAGAATATTATTTTATTCTCGGAAGAGAAAGCATCTGAAGTGTCCCTCAAAGCTCCCAAGTTATTTTGCAATTGAGGATTTATTTAAAATTGTTGACCGCTGTAAGTGTACACTTGAGAATGTTTTGCAGCTACAGGAAGGGCTTTTCCCAAGATTGTTCGTGCTGATTGAGCAGAGCAATAAAGTTATCTGGAATTAGGGGTCTAAATTGGGAGCTTATTATTTTTTTTTTCTAATTTTTAAATCGGTCTGTTTGATTTAGAAATTTTTTGTATCTTACTTGATAAAGAGGAAAGGAGCTGGGATATGGGAATCCAGTGTTAAATACCACTCACAGCCCTATTTTTTTTTTCCCTCAAGAGGCGTGCAGCGTTTAAGTAATAATAAAATACATTGCTGCCAAAAAAAGTTTATTCGTGCATTGTGCATGGAGTGTGTTAAAATAATCCATGGCTTCATTAACTTCCCTGGGAATTACAACCAGGATAATGTCAGAGAGAAATACCGTTTCGTGTACTAGAATTCAGGGCACATTTAAGGGAAAACATTTCCTTCCCTCATCTGCAAAGGACTAAAATTGCCATTTTAAAATGAAACTATTGCATGGAGGAGTTACAAAGCAAACCAGGCGTTTGAGTTCCCTCTGAACAGAGCGCTCTGATGGCTAGCATTAAATAGTGCAGGTCCAGGTTGCACATGCGGCAGATATCAAACTTCTGTCAACTATAGCTGCCCCGACCTGTGGAGGTAAGTCAGCACCTGCAGAGTATCAAGCCCCCAGTGTTTTAATTACAGATCCTGCTAAAATTAAAGTAGGAAAGCAAAATTGAAGGTTTTGTCTTTTTTATAGACAAAGCTAGAAATAGCTTATTTGTACATAACTGAGGAGTTGGTTAATGGGAATGCAGGCATACCTGGAAAAAGGAAGTAAAATGCCATTATAAAATCAATCAGTTAGCAATTCATATTTTGAAGTATTTTGCTGCTGCATCGACTTTCTTGAAGAAGTACAGCTATTTATTTTTCTGGTTTAAAATAGAGCAACATTTCTATAGCAGTAGAGAGCATGGATGAAGTATAATAAGAAATCCCAGGCATTTCAGCCACATCCATGCTGCCTGGTAGGATTCCCAGGTTAACTCTGCTGTAAATAGTAGACAAAGGTGGTTTTATGGCTCTGCATCTGCGTTGGTGATTTATGACACAGTGTCATGCTGTTTTCATTGCTGGTATGGAGAAGCAAAAAAAGAAATTGTAGATTGTCTTAATATTGATTGTATTTTGTATAAATAGGTACCAGAAGCTTTGCTTTGGGGCCAGCGTATCTGTTACCCTGACCATGAGAACACCCCAAGTGCTGCCTTTTCTGTTGGCCCGTGGAATTTGTTCCTGTGGTGTTTAAACTCAGAGAGGTCCCTCATACCACAGGGCCATCCTCATCCCCAGCCTCTCCCTTCTTTCTTCCCGTCCTCCCGTGCACAGGAGCAGGTTAGCCCCTCAACTACCCGAACGCCGCGATCTGGCACTGCCGAGCACTTTGTTTACCCACGCAGAAAATCAGCTTTGAATGGTTTCCAAAACATGCATGTACCAATTACTTCCCCGTGTGTAAGGGAAGGTGAACTATTTACAAAATACATTCAGGTGAACACAAGTGCACGCATGCACACTCCGGCACGTAAAAGGTGACCTGCTCATCTTTTTGTGTTAGAAAATACTTCCATGTATTGATTAGGAAATACTAAACAGGGAGTTGCAGGTGAGCAGATTTTTGAAATTGCCTCTTCAGTGAGGACAAAATTGTGCCTTCAGGCCAAAACGTTGCAGAAGAGCTCAGGAGTCAGAACAGAGAGCAGATTTTTAAGAGAAGCTCAATTCCCATCTAAGACCTAAAAATAAGTAACTAACGTGTCAAAATACATTAGCACATTATAAAATGTGATCTGTGTGTATCTGCCTAATAGAGTGCTGGCATCTTGAAAAATCTGACCCAAATGTGGATGCTAGGCACTTTAAAAGTATAACCCTATGCACTGTTGAAAATTTAATCTTAAGCATTAATACTGGCTGTCTCGCCTGTGCCACCAGAAAGAGAAAAGGGCCTCCACTTGCCATCACAATTTCAGGTCTCTCTTATTAACTGTCTCTTAAAAAAAAAAAACAAACACAAAGGCACAACCCTTTGAGTACTGAAAGAGCAAGAACCAAGAAGCATCTTGTGCATGGTAACAGCATGAGGTGCAGAGCAACGCTGATGCCAAGTTGCACAGTGATCTGTCCTGGTAAAAGATGTAGTTCTTACATATAGCTCATTTCGCTTCCAGCCAACAAAACACTGTACTCAGAGCTGGGCTGCTGGAGTTAAATAATATTATTATACTAAAAATTAATTGCTAGAGCCCCATAAATCACTTATTCCATAGGATTTCATCGTTATTCCTGGTGTAGGGTGTGGCTTATCATATGTCACAAAATACTATATTTATTTTCTAACAATGCTGTTTTTTTTCATTTTATTTAGCCATTCTTGTGTATCTGTCAGTGTTAGAGTTCACAGTTAACACATATCTATGATGAACTGACATGTATAAAAATATATATACATGAGCGTTTCATTGGTGTATTACAGATGTTTATTTTACCATCAAGAAATAGCAACTCCTTCATATAATTAACTCCTTCATCTAATTTTGTATAAAGAACACGGGAAAAAAGATTGAGAAAAGGAAATTGTCAGGACAGTCAGAGCTTTCCTGCTGCATGAACACAGCTTTTTCCTCATGGCCCATTTTCATTTAATCACATAGGTGGTACCTGCAATGCTTAGAGGAAATAAATAACGGTTCCCAACTGCAATGTGTTTTGGGTTGGTGGTTGTTCACCAATTGTGACAGCAGATAGGTGCTGGTAGTCACCCTCTCTTTCCACAGCAGTGTGCCAATGGTTCTCAGTGGTAATATGGCAATTATTGCTGTCTTGTAGTGAATAAAAAGGATTTTGATGCAGTCATTCAACATTCTCTCTTAGTTGGTGTCTTATCCCACAACACTGTCATTCAAATACCCCTTTCCAGAGTTTTAGTAGTCTTACTGAATATGTATTCAAACCAGTTGTTGGTGTGCAATTTGTTCCACGTTGCAGAAATATCCTTTTATTTAGTGCCCTCACTACCTATCCTAGTGGAAAGTAAACCACTTCAGGAATTTAAAAAAGGGTCATTTACTGTGTTTTAACTTCAGCCTCTGCGTTTTGTTCACTGCTGATCCAGTCAGCCCCTGAAATGAGCAGGCACGTTCTGTGAAGTCATTTCTTTTCTCCCTCCTGCTTAGGTTCCTGCTGTGTTTTAGAAACTCTTGGGAAGCTTCAGGTTCCGTAAGTTTCCTTAAAAGCCAACCAAACCTGGGCTATTCAGACAAAGACGCTGTTCACCAAAACAAAGTGTACGAGCCTCTGTTTCACGTCTTCAGTTTGTACTGCCTCTAGTCCGTATGGACAAGGAATTCTTAGTTTAAACCCCTTTAATTTCCAACATATATTTCAACTGAAATGTCTGTTTTCAGCGGAATAATCAAGGTATCAGATGATTCCTGCCATACCCTTTTGCAAGAGAAAATACTGTGTTTGTGTGCTTGTCTCTTGGCCTTACCATGCAGCTCCCAGCAGATAGCTCTGTTCAGGAAAGACAGGTGGACAGATGATAGGAGTTAAGTGCATTTGTTGACCCTATACAGGGAAGACCAAAGTCGGTATCTGAGGCAAGTTTAGTTCCAGTCTGGAAAAGGATGGGAATTCTTGCTGGGTGAGGTAACCAGGTTTGATTTGCTCATATGACTCTCTTGTTTTTCTCCTAAAATGGATAAGCACGGGGCAGAAATGCAGGTTTTCCTGTCTAAATGTCTCAGATTTCAGCAGGACAGGACAGAGCTCTCTAAGCAGCTCCCCAGTGTGAATACTGCGGCGGTTTTTGCTGGTTTGTTTTTGTGGGTTTTTTGTTTTGTTTTGTTTTTTGTTTTTTGTTGTTGTTGTTGTTGTTTGTTTGTTTGTTTGTTTTTTTGATTGGCAATGTCATCCAAAAAATAATTTTCTTTTGTTTGAGACATAACCCAGATTAGGATTCTGTTCTTAGGTGTGTACCATTCTCACCCTTCATCTCATCCAGTTCTTCCAGGAACCTGCAGCTCCCTGACCTGATTTACCAGTTCTTAGTTTGTGAGCCACCCCTCTGCAGCACAGTGATTGCTGTCTCTCAAGTGCCTTGCCCTTCTTGTTGCTTTTTGCCCCTCTGATGTGCTCTATCAGCATCTTAATGTATTTGTTCACTGCTGCACGCTCCCTGCTGCTTGATTCACTGTAATAATTTTTTGCTTTATGCTACCAGAGTTTTCTGATGTGAAGAAATACTTCATTTCAGACCCCTGGGTTTCCTCTGCTTTCTCCTCAGTGTCACTATATACACAGTGCAAACATACCAGCCACTCTTTCCTGAGCAGCACCTTGTATCAACTTATCTTGTGCCTGATGAGCATTCTAGCGTCACCAGTCAGAGACACTTCTTTTGCAGGGCATTTAAGATCAAATCCTGCTTGCTTTCAAATGACAGTACTCTCAAACTGCCCTGTTTAATTTCATTCTTTATACAGGCACTGATTTGTAGGTGTCTTAGATCTACCTATAGGTTTCCTTTGGATATTAGAATGTAACTGGAAATTATCCAGACCGTCTATGGTGCCAATGGAAAAAAAAAAAAAAGAAGTATAATTTCTGGGGGTTTTCTTGGTATAGGAAGAACATTCAAAATCTTTGTACCTAGCTTAAAATCCAATTTCACATTGTCTTTGTAATTATTTCTTTACTCCTGGACTGTCACACAGAGTCTGTGTTTCCCTAAATTACTGTGGTGCTTGTTGACATTGCCCTCTCTTACTGGTGTGGATTGGGCTTATCAGCAGTAAGCTAACCTGCTCTGAATTCACTTCAGTGTCTGCCAGTCTGTAGTTACTGCAAAGGTTTCTCTTTTATTTTTCCTCTTCTTTTCCCCTTGGCTAGTTCAGCATTTTCAACCATTTTCTTTATTTTCAAAGGCTTACGCCTGAGGGATTAAGATCTACATTCGTTTAATATTGGGAATAAAGTGGAAGTTAGAAACTGCAAGGCTAAAACTTGAAGAAGGATCTTTATAGAGATTAATATTTTCCCGAGCAATCTGCGAGCTGAATCATGGTCTAATTAAATAGCCCAGATTTAGTGAGTTTGCACTTAAACATTAGCAGCCCCTAGAATGTGCAAAGCTGAAATGAGTTTGAATTTTTTCTGTAAATGGGAAGTTAAATTATCATAGTAATTTCATTAAATCATTTTTTAATCTTTCGAGCCAAATCACAACTTTAAGAGAATAATTTGGAGTTGTAGGCACTGTTTGTAAGTGCCTGTCTCCCCTCTGGCTTTCTTACCCCATTTCCTGTTCCACTCGCAGATCGTTTCCCACTTTTATATAGAACCAGCTCAATTTCCTACTGAGCTAAAAGCTGAACATCTCTGGTCAGGTGCTCCAGAATGACTTGTCTCTCTTTGCAGTGTGGTATAGAAAATTCTGCAAGAAGAATCAGCCTTTGACCTGCCAAGAGTTTGTTACTGCTAAAATGCTTCTGTATGGTTCCCCAGCTGCATTGTGGGTTAGGGGAGAGGAGGAGGAGATGTGTCACTGCTGCATGAAGTGTGCGTGGTGCCTGGGAAACGTCTTGGAGCAGCACATCATGCCTGTGCTCTGTTCCACAGCTGTGAATATCTGAGGGCTTGGTAGAGTAGGGCAGTGGAGGCAATTTGTTTGGAGTTTGCATTCCAAATTAAGTGCGGTGGTTGGACATTGTGCTTGAGACATCGGTCACGTTTGTCTGTGTGTGTTAACATCTCTGTATTGATTACATCTTGCTTGTAGGGTGCAGAATTCAGATATTTTCTCTTATTGACACAATTATTTAATAGGATCACCATATTAGAAATCTATCAAAAACGTATGGATTTGATGAATGGGCTCACATTAATTAGAACTGCATCTTGCTAGAGATACCATTTCCCTGGCATAATTTTTAGATTGTCTTAGCCTTCTTTTTCCCTAGGATAGGGATTTTTGAGTCTCTCTGCTTTTGGCACAGTGCACCTCGATGTGCAGTATTGCATCCCTGCAGCGCGTGTCTCCCTGCACGCTTCCTAGAGCGTGTATCCGCTAAGACTCAGAATTATTAAACATGTGAAATTCCCATAGGACTCCATTATGTGTAATTAACAGATAAACTGTCATCAGAATCAATAAAACGTGCTAAATGATCCAAACTTGTATATAATTAAGTGTCTGTTTTAGAGCAGGAGCTGTAACTTTTTTCTTTTCTATTCAATTTGCACATTTGTTTTGACAATAGAAGCTGGAACATTTTGGTTAACCTGTTACGTACTGGTTTGTGTTTTAGTTTCATATGTTTCTGCGTAAAAAAAAAGCAAAGCATTTACTGTGGGGCCTTATTACCTGGGGAAGTAATTGTGTGTAAGCTTTCAGGAGATGAATCTCAGATGCACCTTCATGCTTAGCATGTAATTGAAATATTTGAAGCATATGGAGAATTTGTTGCTGTTGTCATCAGCAGGGGGAAAAACATGAGGCAAATCAAAATACTTATCCAGCACATCCCTTAATGCAGGAGATGGAAATGGTGATGGAAGTAGGTTCTTCCCTATCCCAACTTCCCAGCCATTATTCTGCCTAGCGTGGGAGCTTTATTCCAAAAAACGACCCACCCCACAACAAACCAAAATACCCCACAAGATACCAAGGAAGCCCTCTACTAAACAGATTTCCAAGGAGATGCTGTGGCAGTACCATCCATGTATTCACCATCCCAGTCCTGCCCCATGTTGCACTCACAGTGTCACATACCCTGGGACGTGCACCCGTTCAGAAGTCCCGTTTTCATGTGGTACTCTATTTGCTCTGTAAGTCCGCAGGCCATCCAAATTTTGGTAACTGATTGAGGTGTTTGGTGGCCCATTTCCCCTGCAGCTATTCTTCCCTCCTCGCATTCCCCCTCCTTGGAATACATTGCTTTTTCTTTGGCATTTATGATTACATAAAACTGGAGAGATAGGGCTTCTCATCTGAAATCATCTCCGCATGGTCCAGTAACTGCATGTTCTCAGGGACATCTTCCCCTTTGTATTTATGCTGTTTAGGGTTTTACAGTTATTTCAGTTAGATCTTTTCTTTTTATTTCACACTTCCATTGCTTTAATCTTTCCGGGTCACATAGCAGCTCAGTTTAGTTCTCTGTGTGCCTTTTGCCCAGACTTCTCACTCAAAGCTTACACCACTGGAACACCTCACCTGGAAAGGGTCAGGGCCAGGGGGCTCTGGGGGGTTTAGAAAAAATGGCAAAACCCCAACAATAACAAAACAAAGCAACCTCTGGGTGGATTGTCAAAAAGGAGCATAACTCAGTGCTGCCTCTCTGTCTGATGGGCCTGAGGGTGAAAAGCTTTGCTAGGCCTATCAGGAAATCGCATCAAACCCACTCTTCCCTTCTGTCAGTGAAGTACTCTTCATGCTGTCATTTTTACATGGCCATTGGCACCACTGATGGCCACAGCTTCCAGCCTCTCAGCCTTGAAGCCTGCTACCATTTCCCACAGCCTTCCCATAGCATTCCCATAGCCTTTCTCACAACTGTGCAAGGCAACGTGTGAAGCAGCCAGGGTGGCCAGTACCCTGGTTTCAGGAGGATGAGGAGAAGGACTGTTTACCCAGGAGTTAATTTATAGCTCGGCGGCTATTCTAGTTACTGTCCTAAGGGCTGATCTCAAAATAAGTGCGTAATTATCTCTCTCCTTTGTAGAAGAGGACGGCACCAGGGAAAGAGTCGTGCAGGCGCTGAGCTGCCTGACGTTCGGGCACGCCCTGCTGACACCTCCTGTCGCTCCTTTGTTTTGCAGACTCAATGCACATAGAGGACGTTGAGGCAGTGCAGAAACTTCAGGACGTCTTACACGAGGCTCTGCAGGATTACGAGGCCGGACAGCACATGGAAGACCCGCGTCGTGCCGGCAAGATGCTGATGACTCTCCCACTTCTGAGGCAAACCTCCACCAAGGCTGTGCAGCATTTCTACAACATCAAACTGGAAGGCAAAGTCCCCATGCACAAACTTTTTTTGGAAATGCTGGAGGCCAAGGTCTGACTAAAGCATCATGGGCTTTCCCATCATGCACGTTTTAAAAGGAAAAAAAAAAAAAAAAAAAAAAAAAAAGGGAAAATAAACAGGATAATAATGGCAAAGAAACTTAGTGTTTAATTAAGGAAAAAAAAAATGACTGCACTGATATTTAGCAGCAAGACTGTGAAGCAGCTTTCAACTTTTTCTTCTGTGTCTTTCTGATGCAGTTTTTCCTTTCCTTTTCCTTTTCTCTCTTTTCCTTTCTGTTCTTTCCTTTCCTTTTTCCTTTTCTCTTTTTCCTTTGCTGCTGAACTTTTTAAAAGAGGTCTCTAATTGAAGAGAGATGGAAGCCAGGCCTGCCAAAGGATGGAAATCCATAATATGGATGCCAGTGAACTTATTATGAACCATAATGTCCCCAATGACAAAGGAATCAAAGAGAGAACCACCGTACCTAGCAGTACAGTACAACACGATGAACTGACTGAATGCAGTATTAGATTTCATAGGAGCAGTCTCTAATTAGACGACTAAGCGACGATGCATCGGCTGCTTCTTATCATTGCATTTTCCATCTAGATCAGTTACAGCCATTTGATTCCTTAATTGTTTTTTCAAGTCTTCCAGATATTTCTTAGGTTAGCTACAATGTAACTTTTTCAGGGAATAGTTTAAGCTTTATTCATTCATGCAATACTAAAGAGAAAGAAATACTGCATTTTTGTGCTGGCTTGAACAATGATGAACAATAATGAAGGACAAATGAATCCTGAAGGAAGATTTTTTTAAATGTTTTGTTTCTTCTTACTAACGGAGATTTTTTTGTACCAGCTTTACCAGTTTTCAGCCATTTATTAATGTGGGAATTTATCTTACTAAAGCAATAGTTGAAGGGAAGGTGCATATTATCACGGATGCAATTTATGTTGTGTGCCAGTCTGGTCCAAAACATCCAGTTTCTTAACATGAGCTCCAGTTTATAACTAAATGTTCACTGACTCAAAGGATTAGATTACACCTACGGTATATCTGAGTAGTCTAGCATATAAATACGCCACGTCGAATACCAATCTATAAAGGTGTTAGGAGACAGCGACTGTACAGAGGTATAGTTGCTACGTGATTTCTAACTGCTTCAGTTGTCGATGAATGAGATACTGCCTGTTTGCAAAATTATAACCTTACACACGGAGAAACCCTCAGTAGCTTAGAGGCAATAAGGCGAACGCCGACGTCTGCAAAATTAAGAAATCAGAGTAGTAGACTTCTGACCAAATTCAACGATTTAACACTTCTATACCTTATTTATTAATTTAGATCTTATTTTGTGAATTGCAATTGTTAACAAGTAGCTAAACCAGTATACGTGCTTTTCAACCAGTATTGTCACAGCATGGAAGTCAGTCAGTTTCAAGACTGTTAAGAGGTGTAATCTAATGTATAAACCGATTAGATGCCCCCAGAAAACTACAGTCGCTAAATAACCAATAAACAGTAACCTCCATCAAACGCTATACCAATGTACCAGTGTTAGTAGCTGCTCCCTGTACTATGTGAACATCCTTATTCTATGTACACAGATGTAATTAAAATTGTAATCCTAACAAACAAAAGAAAATGTAGTTCAGCTTTTCAATGTTTCATGTTTGCTGTGCTTTTCTGAATTTTTATGTTGCATTCAAAGACTGTTGTCTTGTTCTTCTTGTGGTGTTTGGATTCTTGTGGTGTGTGCTTATAGACACAGGGTAGAATTAGAGACAATATTGGATGTACAATTCCTCAGGAGATTACAGTAGTATATTCTATTCCTTACCGGTAATAAGGTTCTTCCTAGTAATAATTAAGAGATCGAAACTCCAAACAAATACTCGTTATGAACAGATACACATCGAAATCATAATATTTTCAAAACAAGGGATAATTTCTGTAACAGTTTATTATAGAATACCAATGTATAGCTTAGAAATAAAACTTTGAATATTTCAAGATTATAGATAAGTCTAATTTTTAAACGCTGTAAATATAGCTTTTATCCAATCATCTCTCAGATGTTGTTATTAACTCGCTCTGTGTTGTTGCAAAACTTTTTTGGTGCGGACAAGTTTCCAAAACTATTGCTACGTTGTGTGCTTTAAACAAAATAACAGTGGGCCGACGCGACATCGGCCTCGTGCTAGAAAAGACTGTGTATCTATCATTAGCTATATGGGACTATATTGTAGGTTGTGTTTTCTCAGTAGAGAAGTGACTGTAGTGTGATTCTAGGTAAATCATCATTAGCAACTCATTCAGATGGTCAATAACTTGAAATTTATAGCTGTGATAGGAGTTCAGAAATTGGCACATCCCTTTTTAAAAGAAAAAACGTCTGAAAAAAATACAACTCCTGGGAAAAAGGTGCTGATTCTATAAGATTATTTATATATGTAAGAGTGCAAAAAAAAAAAAAAAAAAAAAAAAAAAAGAAGTTTATTTTCCAGAAAGTTTGTGCAGGGTTTAAGTTGCTACTGTTCAAGTACACTATATATATAGAAATATATAATATAAATATTGTTTTTGCTGTATCACATTAAAGAACTTGGGCTTCAGGGTCAAAAGCCAGTCGACTAGAAATAGAGAAAACCACACACGCAAAAATGGAGATGTGTTAAAGGCACACGGTGCAAATTTCAGTTGTCGTTTTCAGTAATTTTTTGGAGCTGCAAAAGAACAAGTATCTCAAGACTGTAACAGCATTACCTGAGCTAGAGCTAGGAGAACTGCACGGGCTTTACCATATTGTTCATCTTAAACCTTGCTGGAGAAGAGTTCTTACAAGACCACTTACTTAATGTGAAGTGTTGGGAAATTTCCGAAGGGTGTATGTTTTAGCCATAACGATTTAATTTCTATTTTTGCTTCATTTTTTAATTTTTTTCTTATTTAAAGCAATATGATTGTGTGACTCCCAGAAGTTACACGTTTGTTTCAATCAGATCAGATTGTTGTATTTATTCCACTATTTTGCATTTAAATGATAACATAAAAAGATATAAAAAATTAAAACTGCTATTTTTCTTATAGAAGAGAAAATGGGTGTTGGTGATTGTATTTTAATTATTTAAGCGTCTCTGTTTACCTGCCTAGGAAAACATTTTATGGCAGTCTTATCGTGCAAAGATCGCAAAAGGACAAAAAAAAAAAAAAAAAAAAAAAAAAAGAATTAAACTGCTTATAATAATCCAGGAGTTGCATAATAGCCAGTAGTTAAAAAGCGAAACAGAACAAAAAATAAAAACAAACATGTCTATAGCTGTAGATGGGCTTCACATCTGTATAGCAATCAACTGTATATTTTTGTGATGTGTATCATACCGTGTGCTCCAACCAATGTCCATTTGTGTAAATGTATTTATTTTATATTGTATATATTGTTAAATGCAAAAAGGAGATATGATTCTGTAACTCCAATCAGTTCAGATGTGTAACTCAAATTATTATGCCTTTCAGGATGATGGTAGAGCAATATTAAACAAGCTTCCACTTTTGATTGCTTTTATTTTATTTTTTGTGTTGTGGGGTTTTTTTGGTTTTATTTTTGTTTTCTAGGGAGGAGATAAGCCGATCAGCATCACCTTTTGTTACTTCCATTCAAAGACTAGAGAGCATCACCCTCTTCCCTTGAAGTACAATACGAGTGTAAATAAATGCTATATAAAGCCTTGTCAGAATGAATTCCGGTGTGGTACAAGACATTTTGCATACTCTTAAATATGCAAAATGTCTCATAGCACATTAGAATTCAGGCTGACAGGCCTTTATATAGCACTTATTTAATCTTAAAGCATCTCCACATCAACCTGCATTACTCAAAATCATTGCCTCTCTGTCAATGTCATAAAAGAGAACTTTCCCACTATTTTAAGATCACGTTAATATCATCTGGAAGTACTTACTTGCTTTTTCATCAACAGCCAGGCCTATCGTTCACTTCCTACCTTAGGAGATCCATTTTTGTGTCTTCTGGGTTAAAAAATAATAATAATAATAATAAAAAAATTTTAAAAATCTCTATTACTCGATCCAGGTTTTCTGAATGGAAGTCAGCAGCCATAGGAGCAGTGAAATAGATTGGTGTGAATGAAGTGCACTGGTATGTTTTGAGATCCAGGGGGTTAAGCAGCACGGTTCAGAGCTGGCCTTGGTGGCCCCACAGGGGTCGGCCCGCGCTACCAGTGGACCCTTCTGGACCCATCACGGAAGTGCTAATGTGTGCTTTTCTTGCCTTCTAGCCTGTCTTGGTAGTATTTTGTCATGCTTGCCAACATATTTCTCACCTTCGCTGCTGGCTGTCCTCTGGAGGCTCTGGCTGACGGTGCAGCGCAGTGCTGGGGGCCTGGAGCGTGGCGGTGAGCCTTGAGCAGTGCGAGGGGCACCCAGTGCCGGTGGGAGGGCCTCCTCTCTGCTGGTAGCACCTTCAGGTATTTTAACTGTGCTAAGAGAAGGGGTTCGATAGGAGCGAAGGAGCGGCAGAACAACAGAAGTTTGGTCGTGTATGGACTCTTCAAAGGAAGGTTTTAGTGTTGACACTGACGTGTGTGTGCACACACAGGCGTTCGTGTGTATGTGCCCACCTCTTTTTTGATGTTCTGATTTTGAGTTATCACAGTACCTCCACAAAAGAAAGCAAATACTGTACCATACCTTAGGAGTGAAGAAAGGAGTGTTAAGAGCTTTTCACACACCGATGGGAAAAAGAGCAGCCGTCCCCAGCCGTGCCGTGCCTTCCTCAGCACGTGATTGCATCTACTTGCTGCTGAAGTGTTCCCACATACAATTAAAAGAAATCATAATTAGTGCTTTTCTCTACCGCTTTCCATTTGGGGATCGTGCAGCATTGTACAATCGTAAATTTGGCATTAAAGAAGAGGAAATGCAGGAGGGAAAATGCAGGGGACGCTGAAATACAGAGGGATGCAGCTCTGTGGAGTCAGTTGAGTTTTGTGTTCTTTCTTTTCCCCCACCCCCCCCCCTTTTTTTTTTTTTTTTCTTTCAAAACTTCTCACCGTCTCCGCAGCAAAGCCAGGAAGCGCACAGAGATCCGGTGGAAGTGTTGAGGTAGGCAGAATCGTTTCAGACGGCACCTGTGGGGAATCTGGCTGGGAGCATGAACCTCTCTGAACTCCGGAACCAGCTGCTGAACCTTACAAGCCCGGGAAGGGCTGGGTGCAGCGCGGTCAGCCCCTCGTCCCCGCTCTGCGTTGCTGCAGTCCGCAGCCCGGCTGCAGCGAGGCCGCTGCTCCGAGCACCGACCGGCGAGCCGGCAGCCTTCCCACCTCGTCTGTGCCTAACCGCAGCGAGAGTAGATTTTGCCTGGCACAGCTTGCGTCCCGCTCCCCCCCATCAGAGGGGCAGTCCCGGGTGAGAGCGCGGTTCTGGCACCGCAGCCGCCTTTCCCCGTCCCTGCCGCCGACCCCCCCTTGCTCCGCGCTGCAGCCCTGGCACCGGCGGCAGGCGCAGGCTGCCCGATGCCGTCAGCGCTGATGCAAAAGGGAAACGTGCTGAGGGGGTTGCGCTGTGACACGGGGCTCTGAGCTTCCTTCGGAGCTGCGCGTCCAAGCAATGGTCTGACTGAGTTTGGTCACGGCTTTTTGTTTCGTTGACCTTGGCAGTTCGCAGTGTGAAAGGGGCTGGCGAACGCCCGCAAGAAGTCGTCTGTGGTGGTCTCTGTAGCTGGTCCTCTCAGAGAAGGAAACGGCTAGAAAATCCTGTACCCATCAGTGCTATTGCACGTGCAGTTAAACGGGCTTCCTAATGCACAGGCAGCACCGATGCTGTCGAAACACTGCTGGAAATTAAACAGGTTGAAAAAATATACCATAAGTCAAACAATGAAAGATGGATTCCGAAAGATAACTGAGGTGGGAATGTTGCCCTTAGTGAGATGAGCCCTGTGCTGCACAGCTCTGTGTCCTCCTGTGGGATCACTTGGCAACAGCCTGCTGGGGAAATGAGAGACTTAGTGCCTACGGGCTTATTCAGCCCAAAGTTCTTTTTCTTTCTCTTTTCCTTTTTCATTTTCAATCTTTCCTTTTTTCTTTCCCTTTTCCTTTTTTTCAATTTTTCCTTTTCTATTTTTTCCTTTTTTTCTCTTTCTTTTTCTCCATCTTTTCCCTTTCTCACTTTTTCTCTCTTCTCTCCTCCTTTCCTGCTTTTGACCATTACCTGTCCTTCTTGACCTGAAGTGAAGGAAGTGACAGCTTTCATCTGCTGTCTGAATTCCTATTTCATTTTCCCACTGCCTTTGTTTATTTCTGTAACATTATTATTATTATTATTTTTACTTGCACCTTCCCTTTACCCTGCATTTTGTCTCTGCAGTGCAATGTAGGTCTCTGATTCCACATGGTGCACTGCTAATTACTGTATCCTTCGTTACACCTCTTGGCTGTGTTAGCTGCCTCACAAAGCGTGTGCTTTTCCTGTCTGATCCTCTGCTGATTCCACATGTGTAGATCGCCTCTCCTCTAACACACAGTTCACAAACTTCCTCCTTGAGGCTGCTATTGCAATAAAAGTAAGTATAGAAAAGAATATGGATATTTTAACTTGCACTTAACATTTTAGTCACTAGTGTTCAAAGGTGTTTGCACTGTGATTCCGCGATACATCCTGGCTGTGCTAATTGTTACTGTTTTATTAAGATGAAAGCCCATTTTTCTTCAGCGCTCAGATTCCCAAGCCCAGTTTCTTACGATCTCTCCTAATGTAAAAAAGCAAGTGGCGGCAGATTGATTACACGCAGGATCTTATTATTAAGCAGAACAGAAAAGAAAGGAATTTCAAAATATAGTCCTCTGTTCCCAGGAGTATTTGTCTTGTTCTCCACGAAGTTAAAGGTCTGAAATAATGTGCCCATCAGGAGCTCAATGTTGCATGTCCATGCCAGTTGGTCCAAGGGCTTGTTATGATGGTAATGACCTGCTGAAACGTGAGCTTTGATGGCAACAATACAATTGCTACCAGCTCACCCGCTGGGAGAAATATTTTATTATTGTCAAATGCCCTCCGCAGAGATTTGTTTTGCCTGTTCCTGTTTAAATTAAATTCAGAGCAGAACTGCATTATTATTTCTCTAGAGTATATTTGAAATAAACAACTAGTCTCCAAATTTAGGATTCCTGGTTAGTTTAAATTTTCTTATTAGCAGAAAAATTACAATAGGTGACAACATAGCTGCAGGAATATTATTATGGCAGCCATACAAGAGATTTACACACTGAGAACATGGCCTAAAAGCACAAGAACTCCCTTCTACTTTACGAATGCCAGCCAAATTAATAATTAACTGTGCCATAAATTCTACAGCCTTAAAGAATGATGTCAATGCTTTTCTGTGTCACACGAGAGGAATTTTGTCATAAGACCAAGCAGGGTTCTCAATGAAGAGTGCTACTTAGACGCAGGACGCAGACCTGGGAAGCAGAGCTTGCCACTCTGCATTACCACAGCTCGGTGGACGGGTGACAGCAGGACTTCGGAGTCATTTGCTGCTGCTTTCTCAAGGCAAAACTGCAGCCCTATGCCTCTGAAATGGAACACATTTTGTTACACGTTCAGTGGGCCGGATTATCTCTTCCACGAGCTAAAGAGGCAACACAAAGTCCCAGCTCATGTAATTTCCTCCAGAATCACTCTGCCCAGCTGGGTGCTCCCAGCAGTACTGTCCGGCCATGTAGTTTCACATCTCTGTTGGCTGAGTGCAGGCTGGGCAGGCACTGACCTGCATATGTAGGGTGTGAGGGCCCAGAGCCTGCTTGTGACCTCACAGCCATCGGCTGTGTCACAAGCAGGTGTTCTGCAAAGAGTAAATGGATCTGATGCCCAGTGGACATCCCTCTATTGTGAAACAGAAGCACCTCAGCCCTGCTGGCTTCCTGCCCCTCAGCTGCAGGCATGGCCTGTCGGCTGGGGGTAGGCCCTGGCCCAACCACAGTGCCCACTGCAGCTCGCTCCCCACAGCCTCTGTGTCGTGGCACAGGAGTACTCCATGGCCAAAAAGAAATGCTGAACTAGCCCCTCTCAGCATTTCTCATCGCCTTCTTCCCGTCCCATCCCCCCTTGCTCCTCTTTCCTGCAGGCTTGCTGCTGTGCTGCAGAAGTTGTCCTGAAACCACAAAATAACCCCAAAATTCCCGGAGTAATTTTCTGTGGAGGGCTCCCAACTCAACACATTTGGGTCCTGATTATGGAAAGAAATTGCAGTGATGGGGAAAGGGGAAACAAATTCCTATTAATCAGTTCCTGTCCTGCCCAGGTTTGGTTATGTGAACTCGAAAAAAGCAGCTTGGTTCCTTCCCACCCACTGGGTGGTTATTAGATCCCATGCGTCAGCAGTACATAAGACCCATGACCCAGTCCACAAGGGCAGGCTGATATTTCTATGTATCTCACTCCTTTCAGATGATAACAGAAATAGTTGTGGCAGGGAAACAGTAACCTCTTGAGGCCAGTGTGAAAAATGAAGGATGTGGACAACCACAGCACAGTGCTGGTTTTGCTTTGCATCTCAGATTGCAGTGAAACAAACAGGTTCCTCAGTTTCTTTTGATGCTTCTTCACCCTCTCCCCCTCCTCCTACAGGCACAACATTATTTTGTCTTTGATATATTTGTGATTGTGATGCCTAGATGGATTTCAGGCAAACTGTTAAGATGGGCTTTGATAATGCTGTAAGTTGTAAACGTGTCTATACTCGCAATATATGAGGTTTTACATAGTTCCCACATTGATTCCCTTGCTCCTCTGTCACCTAGACACAGAGATCCACTTGCAAGGTGACCATGACAAAAGTGCACAAAGGAGGGGGGGGGGTCCCTTCCCCCTACTTCCCTTGCTCCTTTACATTGACCAAATGTCTTTCTAAATGACTTGCTGAGCCAGCCTATTCTTATATCTTACATATAAATGGACTCTGTCTTACAACCAGAAGATTCAGGGGAAAAAATTTCAGCTCCCAAAGTGAAAAGATTAAGGTCAGTCACTCTGCACAACAAAACCTTTTCACAAGAGCAGCATAACAAAAGGATCTGCAAGCCTATCTGCAACATGGTTTATAGCTCCATGATAATCAGGAGATGCTATGACATCCTTTTAGAGGACTGTACTACTTTTTTTTATAGACTTACAGCAAAAACAGTTGGGCAGAAGAAGGTAATATTAAACACAAAGCTAACTTGCTTCCTTCCTTACTTCTATTTATCTGCTGGCATTTTTTATGGGGAGAACATCTGCAGTGTAGCTGAGCGTGTGTGATTCACAGGGGACACGTCACGTTTGGATGACACTGGGTGACATGCCATTGAATGCCATGGAACGAGGTAACCAAATCACTGTGATGGGCTGCTCTGATGTTGTGCTCATCCTTGCTTACTCCATCAGTGCTTAAAATCAGGTGACAGAAGCTATTTGACTGCATACCTGCAAAGCACAACACGATCCTTGGACTGAAGCAGTTTTGAAGTACTATTCACAAAGTCAAATGATCTTAACAGATGTTCCGGCTTAAAGATAAATTATTTGTATTTGGCACTGTGGCCCAGCCAAATTGCACTTATTTCAGTAGACTTCATTTTGGCAGAGCAATGAGCAACAGAAAGGACTTACCAAATGCATAAAAAATCTATTTAAAATTTAAAGACCATGCCAACAACAAGGGGAGTCTAGAGCTGAGGTTGGCTACTGTAAGCAGATTTACAGTGGCCAGAAGGGGCAGCAAACGGTAGTCATCAAGCATGCCCAAAGATTTGGAAGAACCTGAAACTGAGAAAATCACGGCCATGTTGGAAGAAGAAGACAAAACCCACAAAGAAAAGAGATCTGTAGATGAAAAATAATAATAATAAATGCAGCTATGGAGAGAGAAATCCGAATAGAGATGGAAAGAGAGAAGTAATGCAGATAAGAATACAGTGCTCACCAGGCTGGTCACAGTTGTGTGTGTATAGCTGTGTCCACCTAGTGCTGAGGAATCTGCCCTCAGCAGTAAGCAATGCTCCAGGACAGGGGTGTGGGGCCTGGCAGGCTGCAGAGGCATCTCCTGTATATTTAAGGCAGGAGGGGCAAGCTTTTTTTGATTGAATTAGCTTTCTGTAGGAGCTTGGATGTGAGCTGTGGCCTGGGCTGAAATTGTTTGTTTGTTTGTTTGTTTGTTTGTTTTTCAGTGTAAATTTGAAAAAGAATATTATATTAGGATGGGCTGCTCCAGATGTGCTCAGTTGGTGTTTTTAATTTGATTATAAGCTCGGCACATCGAAGCCCATTTGGCTTATCACTTGGACTGCGTAGGTGATGAAGCACTTCAAAATCATGTTCAATTAAAGTCCCTCTGATCTGAAGGCCTTAGGAACTGAAATAAAGCAGAGAAGGTAAGACATAATTGACAAAATACACTGTGGGAAGGTACAAATAATGGTGAGAATATCTTGATCAGGTCACGGTGTAGCAAGAAAGTGTGGAATTAAGCCTCGGGGCTTTCCTATAAGCTGAGAGCAGTAAAACTTCATCCTACTCAGCATGCAAACTGCTCCTTGCACTTTGTCTGCTGATGTTGAGCCCTGTGAAGGCAAGCTGAACTTTTATGTTCCGCTTTCTATACGACCAGCTATTTTTGGAATCTAATTACCCCTGTTTAGGGAGTCCGGTTAATATATATTTGTGGGATACAAGAATAGAAAGCAGAAGGCCTCAGCTTGTTGGAAATCAATTTTAATATCCCTATGGCTGTGGTAGCATAAGTGTCAATATACCATATACATGTCTTACAGAGGCTTCTATTTTACAATTAAGCCCTGTGATTTACTGCACGAGTGCCACTTGGACTGAAAGAGCTACCGAGGAGCTTTATTTTCAGAGAAAAGAGAAGAAACAAAGATACTGTTTATAAAGTATTCTTAAGTGTATCTACCTACTTATCTGAAGTTATGATACAAGCTCACTAAAATGCGAGCATACATTCGTAGTTGAAAGTAAGCCCTTTGGATGTGATAAAATTTTTGCTAATTTGAGCTTTCTTTGTGTTTTACACCTGTGGGAGAGGCAAAGTGGTAGTGTTACTCTCGTGTAATGCTTGCTGACCTCTGGCTCCTTAACACATCAGTCCTCAACTAAGAAGGGTGAATCTTTATATTGGAATGAGAGATATTATCTTGGGGTGGGTCCAAGAAGACATTAAAAAGAGAGAATTCCTACTACCACGTTTCTTTCAGCAAAAAGTTCCCTCCTACTTTCCAAGCATATGGAAAGACTTATATTGCTGTGCTTTGTCCAGAGGAGGTATGTGCACAAGGCCAAAGGCTCTTGGATTGATGTCCTACACACTAATCACCGGGAGAGCAGTTCTGCCAGTAGGAAGGCGAGCTGCTGGGGGAAGGGCAAATAATTAGAATAAATAGGTTCAGCTGGGCAGAACCGGCAATGTTGGAGCACAGAAGTGGGAAGATGGTGGTGTGGGAGGTGGGGGTAGTGTTTATCTCCACAAGGTGAGGAAGTCTGGATCATGGAAGGTGCATGTCTATGGGTGAGTGGAGGGGCTCCCAGGTATCATAGAAGGTAAATAGCATCTCATCTGAAAAATCTGTTATCTCTTGTTAGCAAACAAGACCCTTACTGAAAAAAGAGGCATTTTAGTCAGGTGTCCCCGTGGCTGTGTATTGCTGTGGCAGTGAACTCAGCTTGAGCAGGAGGTAAAAGGAAAAACACCCAGGTGCCAGTGGGGGGAGGCAGCATATGCTGGAGCAGCTTAAACTGCATGCAGAGGCTGTGAGGAGTTCCCTCATTTTCAGGGTGATTTTCTGGGGACAGGATCTCACTCTAGGTCACCTAGGCATTGTGCTCAGTGAGTGCTCTTTGCTTTAGCCTCCAGTGGTTTTGAGAGACTGTGAAATGGGTATTCGCTGTTTCTTAATTTTTCCTACACTGATCTGCTCTAGCTTTTGCCCAAGTAATTTTCTCTTAGCAAGCATGTGCTATTTTAACATGAGGAAAGAGGTCTAACCTAAAGCATATTTTGTTTTGATATTTACAAACATACTAAACTGAAGTAAGTTTGAAATAGTCTTAGCAAACAAACCAAACCAGGTTGAACTAATCTGCAGAAATTAATTTTGTTCTCTAGCTCCTGTTTATGGGGCAGCAATCTTTCCATGCTTATTGATTATCAGACAAGACTACTAATCCCCTTAAGGTCATTAAGTGTACTTAATTAAAGAGCAGTTAGCAAGCTTCTCTTTACCAAGTTAATAGTAGCTGTTAAAAGTGATTTGTACATTACCAGTATGGTAGCCATTAATCTAAAAGTCAATTTGTCATTCATATTTTTCCAAACAAATACATTCAGTAGGCCAGAAAGGCGAGAAAGGACTCAACATCTGCTATTGCAGTGCATGTAACAATCAAACTTTACTTACTCAAACTATAAGGTTTAAACAGCAGTAGTTTCCATCTACTCTTTTCTGTAACCCTCTCTCCTGCCTAATCCAGAATTAGAAGGGGAGAGCACAGGAGAGGGTAAAAATCTTGGAAATACGTGGTTCTGACAAGTTTCATGGAAGGTAAAACCTAGCTGGAAAAGCTCAAATTGCTGTCTTCTCTGACAAAAAGCTTGTAGTTCAGTTTTTATTTTGCTGGCTTGTTGATGGGCAGTTAGCGGGCACAGTGCTTCAGAGAAGCTTTTTGAAGTCAAGGAAAGAAGTTGAAGGTATGGTTAGCATGACTGCAGAGGATACATCTGGGGAAACAATGGATACTGATGAGAGATAGGAGAGCGAAAGGGGATGTATTGCTGTAGAAATCTGTTTCACTGCTCTTTATTGGAACTGACTTTTTCCTTACTTTACACAAATGTGAATGCATCTAATTTTTAATAAGGTGTTTCAAAATGTATATTGAAATATATAACATTTTCTGATTCTTATTGCATACATAATTTGTTTTGTGATGGATATAGGTTGAGTCTTCCATATAGATATTTCACTAGCAGAAACCTATTGCTGCAATTAAAGCAAAAATTCCTTTGGAAAATACTGCACACCTGTCATGCACTCTTTTGTTCTGACTTGCATACATAAAGACCAAAAGCAATCAAGTATCTAGCAAATGATAAATCTCCACTGAGCTCCTTATATGGTGTGGTGGAGAATGCATGATGTATTAATGGTGGGAGCATAGGGATGGGGAGGGTGATGGCCATGTGCAACTGAGTATTTACTCCTGAGTGCACCCAGCTGAGCTCTTCCACAAGTTCTTACAGTGCTTAGTGATGCTGCTGAAAACTACCAGCTGGTGAGGAAAGCAGTTGCTTTCCCTTTTTGACCTGAGTAGGTGTATGGGAACTGGTCAGTCGGCCTGAACCACTGATTGAGCACCTGGGGAAAGGACCCAGTCAGCCCTTGGAACACAGGTGAAGGCAATTCAGCTGTGTGACCAGAAGGGGTGGAGCCCGGCTGCACCTCTCTTAGAACTCATTTAAGGGCTGACTGTTACTGGAAAGGGATCTCTTTCTTGAGGCTTCTCTTTTGTGAAGCTTTCCCCTGTGAACCTAGAGCCTTCTGATGTGGGTGAGCAATCTTCTTCCCTTCCTTTATAGTACTTTTCTACCATACTGGTCCTTTCTTTGTCATGCTTTTGTTGTAATGCCTTTCCCACCATATTGATCTGTCCAATTGCTACAGTAGGTAACTCTTCAACAGCGGAATATACTGAGAGAACTGGGAAAATTCAAGGTAGAAGACTCACCTTAGAGTATTTGGATTTGGAAAAGTTGCAAGGATAAAATGTCAGTCACAAAAGTCTTGTTTTAACCTATACTAAGGATCCTTTATTTGCTTTCAATATTTTATTTTTCTCCTGTATCTGAGATATATATATATATACATAAATCTTTGATGAAGGTAGGCCCTATGATTTAACTTTCTTTTCCCATTAAAAAATGGATTCTTTACTTGCCAATGGGATAAAATATTCATTTTGAACTCCAGATACAGATACATCCCTAAGCCAGGATAAAGCATAATCTGTCTTGATCATACAGCCAGTGTCATTTCTGGGGTAGAAGGTACATTTGAGAACTTCTACGTAAAATGTTTTTGTTTCACTAATCAAGCCTGTTTAGAAAGTTAGCAAGCACCTTGACTTCTGGTGAAGGTCTGTCTTTGGAAGAAGCTTGGATTTCAGTGGTTTGCCTGCTTGAATGTGTTAGTGGAGTTTTCTGTGATGCGGGGAAAAAGACTGAGGGGTGCATCTTGTTTGTTGTTTGTGTTTTTTTTAAGCAATTAAGGTCAAGGTGTGTTCACACAAAGCCAGTGAAATGAGTGGTAGGAACAAAAGCAAAGAGGAGGGTCAAGAAAATTGAAGGACTGTGATTTTGTTCATACTGGTACTACTGATGAGGAAAAAATATATATGGGACTGTTCAGACAAGGTGAGTGTGAAGTAGCATGCTTCTACTTGGGAAGATCTCAGTGTTAAGAGTTTAGTATAAGCTTAATGATACGGCTTTTTAGATTTAACAAATAAATAAGCTCAGTGGTACTAGGAAACTGTATGAGTATATCTGTGTGTAACAGAAGAGTACCTGTAGTTAGAAGTCTGCTCAGGTTTTCTCACCAGAGAAAGTTAACTCTATAGGACTAAGGGTCAAGCCAGCATCTCTCCTGAAAAATCCTTTAGCTCCCAGTAGGATGCCAATGAGAGGTTTCTCCCAGGATTTCAGCAGCAACTGGCCTGAGGCTCAGTAGGAGCGCAGCTGCAATCATCTTAATTTTGAATATGTATATACCATTAAACGTGAACCTCCTCCCTCTGACTGCATTTAATTTAGATATTTCCAAGCAGCTTATCTGCTAACAATCTTTTAATATTCTATTTATTTATTTAATATTGTTGCTTGGGCTGCTCGTGTAATCAGATAAAGGTCATTAAACCAAATTTATGATTAAATAGGATAAAACTATTTATTCTCTTTACTCAGCCTATTAATGTTATAGCTTATGCTGACTAGATTTTGATATTTCAAATGAAGTTACTATATTTTTCAAATCATAATGATATGAAAAAGCTATTTTATCTCATTGTGAGGATTACTTTCTGCTACTTTATCTGCCATAATGTCTGCACATATTGGCCTTCAGATTTCCTCATGATGCTAGCTGTTAACCATGGACATTTGTCTCCCATCTGTTGATTAACCTCTGCATAGCTTTATTTTGTTGTTTTATTCCTTAAGTCATTGTTGAGGGTTTATGAGACTGTTTCATGCATTAGACAGGCTTTGTTTTCAGGTTGGCTCTGGAAACAGTCTGAATGTTTTTCCATTATCAGCCAAGTCATACTAGGGTGATGTTGCTATGTAAAGCAATGCCTCGTGATTCTGATACGCATTAGTGGATTTGTATCCTTTCAAACATGATATTAACTCACAAAAATCTAATTGACTTGTACTCCTATTTGCAAGTTTGAGAGACCTCCTGAAAGATTTCTGGTTTTGAGCAGTTTCTGTGCTGTCTATGCCAAGTAGGAAGAGAACAGCTTAAGGCAGAGTCCTGTATCTTGCCTCTACTTTTTTTTAAAAAGCTCTGCGGTGTTCAAGAGTTTTAAAAACAAGGTTCCTGTAGCATAAGCCACTACTCCTGCTAACTTTTTTTTCTCCTTTTAATTGTCTGTGACCTTGTCTTTAGAAAGATTTAATTAGAAGCTCACAATGAGCAAGGCCAATTTGATGGGTTTTGTATTAAGTGCAAACTGCAGACAGAAAGCTGAGTTCCTCAGGCAGTTTCTATTGTTGCAGATAGCTGGCCAGCTGACTCCAATTTCTCTAAGATGTGTGACAGATCTGAACTGATGCATGTGTGCTGAAGTCCAAAGCCTAGAAGAGAAATGATATGACCGATCTACGTGCAAACAAAATCTTTCTGGAGGTGCATGTGGATGCTGAAATTGAGTCTTCTGGTGAATGACAGGTCATTTACACAGAGGGAGGATACGTCTGGCTACATCAGCAAATTAACAACATGAAACAATGTACACAGAAAATGTTGATAAGCCTAGTCAAAAGATTTGAGTAGTTATGTAGCAGAAACATAACTAAAATTTAACTATACTCACTTTTAATGCTGAAAATTTCTTGTAACTTAATTTACATTTCTTAAGAATTAGCATTTTAGACTGTCTGCTTTCTCTACTACTGCATAAAAATTAGACAACTTTTCCATGTTTCAGACTCCTGTCTTTACCCTTATATTCTTCTAGGTTTACAGAGTTCTCTCAACAGCTGGCCTTAATTTCATCATTCACAACTTCATTTCTCTAGGCAATTGGGCAAATAAATTGTCTTCATCCATGTTTAAAACAAATTCATTCTAAATTAGCTACTGCCCCTTCAGTCTTAATTTTCCATGACTCTTATAGTCATTGAGCTTTATAGCATGAACACAGGCAAATACAAAATTTGAAGGCTTAAATGTTTTTCAGTGCTTTTTAAATTGTGGTCTATGTCTTCAGCTGTGATTTGAGTCAGTAGCAGTCTTCTGAGCCGAAAGATATGGTTTACATGATTGTGTGAGAATGGTACTTCTATGTTGCCCTTATCCTAGAACTAACCTGTAACTATTCAAAATTTTAAATCATGAATATTAAGAACTTCTAAAATTCATGTTATGTTTCTATTATAAATTATTCTAATGTGAAACAGGAAGTCGGGTATCTAAATATCACTTCAGTGTAGTCCCAAGTTGATATGAACCAGCTATCTTCATTTGGAATAGCTGGATGAATGGCTTAATGTGGGTATTTATTACAGTAGTAGATACCTAAATATAAAATGCTTTGATTAATTGGGCAGTTGATTCAGAGAACAAGAAAACTTCATAGAGCTATAATGTTTTAGAACATTGCTTAGATATAAGTGATATATATCTCTGACAAATTAGTATTCATATGAGGAAATCAAAGTACAGATTTCAGAAATGATTTGGTCAGTATCAGAAATTACAGATTGGCTTCTTCCCTGAACTCTTCTCAAAAGGAGGAAATTAAAGGAGTTAAATTGCCCCTCAGGAGAGCCCCTCTATCTGCACTCAAAACAAAAGGCATATAAACCTATTCATCATTTCTTTAAAGCTCTCATAACTTTACCTCCAGTCACTCAATTGACGCTTAGTTCATGGTTCTTAACTTTCTCTCCTTATGAAATAGGGTACTGATAAATTTTAAGCATATTGATAATATTTAAAGCAAGACCCAAGTGCAAAAGGAATGTGTGAATCTTTTACTCCAGTCATGTGCATATATTTTTGGAAGATATTTAATAATGGTTGATGCCAATATTTCATTCCTAGTCTTTTGGTCCAGCCTGACTTGGTTGAACTTGGTGACAGCGAAGTTATTGCTGTGGTACTTTTACAAAGGGAAAAGTGACTCAGCTGAGAAAGATATGTCAGTGAAGGTGGCAATGCAAGTACCCAAATAAAAGTGATTTCCGCTCAGCAGATCTGCTCATCATAAAATTTCCCATCATTTCTTCCCCTTGTTTTCTTCCTAAAGGAAAAGTCTGAGAAAATGTGGGCTGTTTACCTAGAGATCAGCTCTCTATAATGGGTCTGAAGCACACAAGTAACCTAACCACAAATATTCTATCTCCATATTCATCTACAATACAGGCGAATAAACCCTTCATTATGTGCATTTTTTGGGGGAGGGAAATGGGGAGTTTCTATAGTAAAAAGTGTATGTTGAGCCTGGCAGCTTTAAAAGGAAGGTTTTCCACATCTTTTAAGTTTTCTGTCACTGCTGTCAGCTGTCACTGTGGGCTAACACGTCAAACAGGTTCCAGTTGATTTCAGTGTTGCTCACTGTTTTATTTATATTTGTAACAATGTGTTCTACTTGTCAAACTAGCAGTGTTTTGCATATGCTTTTTATAGTCAGGAATATATGGCTTCATGACCTCATGTAAAGCAAACACCCTCGAGTCCCTATTCCTCATGCTATTTCTGCTCTTTTTATGTGTTGCTGTTGGTGGTTTAGTTCAGGCTTGCCTGATGTATCAGTGGACACCCTCAGGAGCTTTACATGGCAGGGAGAAGAATCTCAGTTCTTGATTATAAGAGATTGACATGTTGGTCATGAACACAGAAGAATAGCAGGCACTTCCTACACAGAATTATTTATAGAAAATGCTCAAAATATAAAGTCTGGGAGTTGAAACAAAACAGAGAGAAAATGATGCTGTATCTTGTCAGTTCCCTTTTAACTCTGTTTGTGTACAAGGAGATTTCATCCTCATTCAAGTAGAAAGGAGCAATGACAGTGGCAAATGCCTCTCTTCAGAGGCAAGGGAAGAGGCCAGGCCTGCCACTGGAAGAAGATGTGTTTGACAAAGTACCTGAGTTATCTATTTTGTGGGGAGTAAGCATTTCACCACAGTTCAGCTTTATTTATCCTTCCTGCAAACAGATGCTCAAAGCATGAACCAGCTTTTATGAATTTGTTCCACTTCAGCATTATACAGCAGGAATAAATTTCAAATTGTATTTCAAATTTCTGTGCCAAAGAAACAGTGTCTCCTATAAGTCAGCACGTGGAAGGTATAAAGAATCATTCATCTTGACTAGGAAAGAGGCTGGAACTTCCATCAGCAGCCAACTGTGGTCTTGGTTGTCTAGCCATTTCTCCCTTCCAGGACTGCTGTACTAATTTGTGTGTCTGTTGAGAGGAAGCATACATCTTTCCAACTGCGTGTCTTTTTACTTTGACACTAAAATCTCCAGTTTAGTAGTTGAAAAGAGGAAACAAAACTTCTGCTGAGTAGTCTGAGCTTTCTTGTTTTGAATTAACTGGAGGTACCATGCCAATACTGTGGGCTACCTCAAGATACCATGAAGGCTTGAGTCAGCTTCAAAGATTCTCAGATTCTAATTCTGTTGTACATTTCTGAGCTCAACCGTATCTTCCTGGATTGTTGCTTCTGAATCAAAATGTCCACACCTATCCATGTCAATTTTGTCTTTTTCTTCTGAGTAAGAATTCTTACAGGTTTCAATCAAACTATTTATGTAAAGCTAAAAGATGGGATACGTCTTTAATACTGAATTATTAGTGACAACTGTTTCAGTCCCAGATTCCACTTTAAGGTATCCAGGCAAACAGTGACATATTGTGTAAGATCAGCCAAGAATTATGAATTGTAACTACTAACTTTCTTGTGGTATGCGAACTATAATGGATTGGTTGTATACTTCTTTCAACCTGCACATCAAGTTAATGTCCAATTTTACTATGGGAAAAGTCACTCCAAAGTGTACTTGCCATAACTCTTGGTCTTAGTCTACCTCATAGCGAGCATTTTCATTAGAAAGACAGACTTCATTTATAAGAGTAGTCACGGAAACTCGAGTTTAGTCTGCTTTCAAATCACTTAGGTAATTTCTTCTAAAATGAAGAAACTTAGCGTACTAGAAATGGTAAGATAAAGATGATTGATTGTATGTTGACAAATATAAACTGCCAAAGTAAAAGAACTGTCAACTTACCATCTCTTCATTTGAACCCTAATGCCACCACTGGCTCTCCTGAAAAGTTCATCAAGTATCAGCAGAACATCAAAGTTCTGTCCTTACAGGATGGCTGGCAAGATCAGAACTGGGACACATCTTTGTGAACAAGCTTATAAACTGAACAGCATCTTAAAAAATAAACGTAAATATTATATTATTTGAAGAATCTATTATCTTAATTAGCTTAAACTAGGAATGAATGTCACCAGTTGTTGTTTGTCTGCTGTTTGTAACAGATGTCTAGAGTGGGCTACTGAAGTCATTGCTTTACACTTGAGAATTCTGAAGGCTTATTGGTATTTCCAGCTCTAGGGACGTTAGATTTCTGTGTAGAAGGCTGGATGAATTTCAGAATGAAGAATAACATTATGAACTGAAAATCATTTCAATCACTTAAAACTTTTGCAATACACAAGTGTCAAAAGGCCGGATACACAGGAAAATGCGTAGATTAAAAACAATGCAGTATATGCCAATTATGTTTGTAGGGTTGTGTTATTTTTTAGTACCTTTTAACATTTAAAGGTCTTTCTTATTCAAGAATTAGTTCTCTACAAATTCATAATGATTAATTGAGAAATAATTGCATTCTTCTGTAAATTACTTTCAAGAAAAGCAGGGTATGTGCAGGTGAATTTTGGTTTCTATTTCAGAGGCTGGGAACTGAATTGCACATTTTAAATATGCAGATGATGTATTAGTAGTCATCTTGACCCTGAAAACTGGACTGTAATATGAGGTTACTTTCTCAATTATATTATGCAGCTACAATGCTAGTATTTCTTAGCATTACTTGGTGGAAATTATTAAATTAACATAAAGTATGTTGAGGAGTATGGTAAATAATTCTCTTTATCCTAAATATCCAGATGCTGAAAGGCATAGACATGTGCGGTTTGTGTGAAGGTGTCCTTGAATGAGAGGATTTAAACCTCAACACTGTTGCTTGGGCCCAAGCCAAGTCATGTGTCCTCATTGGTCTTGAGGCTTTTCCTGTGAATTCAGCTGTCACTCTCCTTTGCGGTCTGTCATAATGGGATGAGATTTCTCTGTCCAGTCTCTAAGTAAGACTACAGAAGCGCAGCTGAGGCTATTGGAACCCCTAGCTATTTAGCACCTCACACCCAAGGCTGATGGCTTTCATTGCTCTGAGACGAATTCTGCAGGAGAAATCTTTCTTATGAGATTTGTTAAAAATAAATAAAAATTAAGCAAATGACCTTGATTAAAAGCAGATATCTAGATCTTTTTTAATAGAAATGACATGAAAAATACAAGGGATTGTTGGCTGCTCTTTTAACATTTTAAGAACAGGCTGTGTTGTTTTAGCCATATTGATATAACTAAAGCAGTGTTTTTCCTGGTCTTCATCTGTATCAGTTTAAGCATGTTGATGAGCGTACAGTTTATTCCACTTTTTAATATCCCAGTTTCCCTGAGGGATTTACCTTTCCTCAGAGACTGAAGAGGGACTAAATTGGACTGAGGCTGTACCAAACTGTTTGCAATTCTTGCACAGTTCTGTTGAAAATTACACTGGTATTTCAGCATATTCATTAGGATAATTATGAAAATAGTCATAATGGTGTAAAGCAGTCCTGTCTTTTAAAAAAAAAAAAAAAAAAAGCAAAACAAAAACCTGGTTTTATTTGAGTGCACGTAAGAAAAATAGGATATCACTAAGTATCTCTCTTCTGTCTTCTCTATCTGTTAAAGTTCTGGACATAATGTGCTATGTTTTGTCAAGAAGGTGTGTGTAAATACAGGTGAACTGAGTAAACTTGAAGAGAGTATATTGTGACTGAATTCTTCTTTCTTCCCTGTAGCAATATGAAAATTTTGATTGTTCCTCTTCAAGGTACTAATTTTTGAATGGTATGTAAAAACTACAAGTTATCTGGGGCTTCTTACCCTGCACAGCTCCTGGGAAGGAGAAAGATACCAGAAAGTACAGTGTTCTAAAATAAATAAATCACACCTCAGTCTATGGTTCAAGAATTGTCACTAATTCTGGCCTTGGGAAGAGGCTGAGGCTATTTAAGTTTGCTGCAACTAGAATGGGTGGTCCTCTTCTTTCTAATATCCTTCTACCCAATTTTGGCACTCACTAGACTCAGTCTGCTAAATCTTCTAGGCGGAGGGCAGTCTATTTGGACAGTAGTGATCTGTTAGATTGGATCTGCTGCATCATCCTGCTGCATGTTTTTCCTAATTTTACTAACACTATCTAGTTTTACTAACACTTCCTATGTTGTGTCCTTATCTCCCCCTGGGCTTGCTTATCATGTTTTATAGACTTGCATTTATTATTAAATCAGAATGAGGTTAAATCAACCTTTCCTCAAAGATCTGCTCCACTGGGAGCTTTGTGAAGGAAAACAGAAGGACTTTACAGTGGTCACTGTGCTTCTCTTACAGTGTGAGGCTCCTCTGTCTCTCCATCTTTTGTTTTGCAGGACTTCCTCTTCTTTTTCCTTCAGAACACTTTCACCAGTGGATATGCAAATCCATGGTTCTTTGCTGTGACTTTTAGATTATATTTTTCTGTTATAGATACTATTTCTATTTTAGCTGGTCATACGGGAAAGATTTATAAAGGTACAAGGTCAACTGTATCAACTGTTGCCGTAGGATATCAATTAGTGACTCTCCTCTAGCATTTTTGGAATTTTTGGAAGTCTTTTGGAGGATAAAGCATCGCATAAGCTTTCATCTTCTTGGTTTTTAACAGTAGATCTTAGATATAATTTCTTGTTTCAGCTATTAAGTCGAGCATTTTCTTGAACTTTGGGGAAAATATTTGGATTTTACAATTGAGAAGTTAAACTCAGATATTTTTCTGCACATGGTAATTCTATAGAATTTTCTACTTTCCCGTATTTCTCATAGTGCTTTGCTAAAGTGAATATCAATCTTCTCAATTTGCAGATGAGGAAACTAAGACCTAGACATGTCATTACTCATTTCTGAACTGTGATTAGAATTTGGATTTTCTCACAGTTTTGTTTCCTCTTCAGACAGCTTCCTTTAATCTAACATCTGAATTTTATTACAAGAAGGGTGTCCATTTATTTGATTTAAACTAGCCTATACTTACCCTACATTTCTATATAAGTACATAACCCTACAGTGAATGTTAATGTTCCTCAGAATTTACAGTGTAGAATAAGTGCACAGAATGACTTTATGCAAAAATGTGTATGCCATTACAGCAAGAGTAATACTTGTGGAAGATAACTGGGAATAATGAAGAGCTCAAAGTTAAGATGATGAATAATGTTAATATGTTTCACTTACAGGTGGAAGTGTAACGAGTTTAACCCAGTGGCTCTTGGGAGACTACTGTCTCTTTAAATGCAACACACTTTTTAAATGATTCTTGAAGAAAAGTGCCAGGAGCACAGGAATCACTACTTTAAAGCAGCGCATGTGGCTTCTACAGGCACTGCATGCATTTGAAAGATGGCACATAATAGAACAGGGGAACTTAGGAGCAAAATAGCACTGACTGTTAAGTTCTTGCTCCACACTGATTTGAAGTGGAAAGAGGGCCTGAAATCAGCTGAACTATGTTCCCAAGGCAGCCCCGTGCTTTCAGAGCTTGGGGAGCAAACTGGACCTGATTGCTGCAAATCATTTAAAGAGAAAACTTTCTTGAGAAGTCAATACTGTGCTGGCATAGCTGAGCTGCAAAGGGGTGGAAAGAAGGGAAGAAAGCAGGCTGACGGCCAATTTGGTTGTTTTTCAGTTGCTCATGAAATGGAGCAAATGGGAAGATGGGGCAGCTTTTCCCCTGGGCATCAGTGATACCACTGGTGCAGCAAGAAGGGTGCAGTTTCTGCTCCTCTCTGCCTCCTGTACAATGCCATTGAAGGAGGCTTTCAAAGCCTCCTATACAGGCAGGAGGGGCTGTGCAGCTCTAACCTGCTCTTGTAAGGCCTACTGCCCCAGCAGTGTGGCTAAGCACAGCAGTAAGTCACATATCTGTAGTTTGTCTTCCAGGTCTCTCCCTTGAGACCTACAGAAAACATCCCATGAGAAGAAAAAGTTTACCACAAAAACCTCCTTACTGAGGCAAGTTCAGGGTTGCAAACTTCCAGAGAAGAAATGCCAATTATCAGAACCTAAGTGCTTCAGCTGTATGAAGTGGCTTTTCATGCTTGGGCAGTCCATCATGGTCACCCAAAAGTAAGTGTATGTGAAGAAGACCTTGCAGAGATGTCCTTACACTGGATTTACTGTGTGCAGATGCGCAGTCTAGCTCAGTATTTACAAGTGAAAGAAGCCTGTAAAACTTGTTGCCTAAAAGATTACTTCATTTCTGCTGTTCTAGTAACAAAGAAAGTTTTTGGTGCTAAAATAAGCTATGTGATGTACTGTACTTCTAAAGCTGTTAAAAGGCTCTTAACAGCTCTATAAAATACTTTCCACCTCCTCCTGTGCTTTCAGAAAATTTTACTCTAATATTTATTTCACTGGCTTATACAGAATTACCTCCCCTTTAAAACATAAGTTGTTAATTATTTCTGGGTTGTTATAATCAACTCCCCTCCAGCTATTAAAATGTACTTGCGCTGTAGTTTTATTATTACTTGGAAAATATTGGAAAAAATAATTTTTTTAGACAGTTAAATTTGAAATAAATATTGACTTGGCTATGCAAATGGAACTTTTATGTAAATTTCCAGAAAATATTCAAATGGTGTAGTTTTATGAGAAAAAGCAGTCATAAAAACTAATCTTTATGAACATTCACTGAAGGAGAATTTTGAATTGTACGCTTGAGCCTAATCTTTGAAAGTCATGCTGCGTGAGTTCGTCAGCTTATGCTGCTTCACAAAATAGCAGGAATAGGAGCATGTGACTGGTCAATGTTGCACAAATATAAGCTAGTATTGGTATGAGGCGCTGGCAAAAGATGACGGATTTTGAAACAAATCCTTTGGGTAGATCACAAGTTTTCACAAGCACTTTTCAGAAAGCAAAAGTTGACAGAAGTGGTTGTTGCAACTTTGTTCAATATTAGTTAAAATAATATTTAAAAGTTGTGGTGGAGCAGACCACCCTTGCTCTTTTGGGGGGATAAATGGATCGTTACTGGAAATTATACCCAAATATTTCCAGGAATTGTAGTTTTAAGCAGGTGTTTTAAGTTGGTATTGGACCACACAAGTGAAAACAAATTCAGTATGACTGTGTGTGGACAAGTTCTGCGGCAGTTTTGAGTAAGCGTATTGCTGCATTCCCCATCTACTTTCATCCTTTTTCTCCTCCTACCATAATATCACAGTTGCAACGTTGAGAGTGTACTGAAGTCTTGAAATGGTAGTGCTAAATTTCTCTGTAGGCAAGCTTGATTGGTCCCTGTGGTTATACTTCCTCCAAACAGATGCTCCACTGATCTCTACTGAGCATGTGCAAATTGGTATTTTGAGGGTTTACAACTTGGTAATACAATGATACGAGAAGTCATCTAATCATAACATTTCTTTAATATCAGTCAGTGAACAGAATACTATCTAACAAACTAAGCTTTGCTGTTTTGCTTCCTTAGTAACCTACTCTAACCTCCTAGGAGTAGTCAGTCCTGAGACTGCTGACCATGGGTTCAGAAACCTGCTGGTATGGGAAGATTCAGTAAAGCTCATTAAAGGCGTAAATATCAAAACAAACCGCAAAACAGCATCAATAATGAAGCTAAATATATACACAATACTTTTTATTAGTTTCAGGTTTTGGATAACCCTTCAGAAGAGGTGAAGGGCTAAAAGAGGTTTGCTTGACTAAGCCAAGTGCCAGGTGCTGCATCTGGACTGGGGCAGCCTAGTCTGGAGGAAAGTGTCCCTGCCTATGGGAGGGAGGTTTGGAACTGGATCTCCTATAAGGTCCCTTTCAATTCAAGCCATTATGTGATTTTTTTGCTCCTATGTTCTGTCCTTTCACTATGGTTTAAAAGACCCAGTTTGTTCTTGATCTGTGACTGTTTTTACCACTATGCTGTTGATAATACGGTAGGCCATGGCCTTACTGTATACTTTCAGAAATGCTTTATGTGATTTGGTGTTGCCATGCCTCAGACAAGTGTCTTCTTACCATCCCTTCTGTGGTGACCAAATTTTTCTTAATTTGAATTTTTTAGGTGATTTTGATGAAAGAGCTACAGTATTTAATTACTAGGACATGAGAACACCGCAAAGTGACTGATAAAGCTTTAATGGGAGTTATCTTTTTCCTAAAGTAAAAAACTCTGTGTTAACACAGAGATGTCCCAGAAACAGTGGAGGAGCTTGTTTGATGCGGGATGTAGGACTTGGTAAAATGCAGTAGGAGTTAAAAGAGGAAGGTTTCTTACCAGTTCTGTATGCTGCTGTAGAATTTTATCATTACGTAGAATGTATTACTAGCTAAGGTGACTACTGGAGTCTGTTCTAATGAGGTAGCCAGGAAAGATAGTTGTATAAGCTTCATCCTGACAAATAAAGATAAAATTTACATATTTTGATGTATCTTTGGGGAATGTTTTAAATGGATCTTCTCAATCCAGAAATACTTAAACAACCTGTTACAGCTCATGCTTAGCTCACTGGTGACAACTTTGCAAAGAAAAGAGAGAAGAACATAGTCATACCAAAGAGAAATGAAGTTCATACATCTGGGCATCCTCACAGTGTATCTTTTATTCTTTACACTTAAAAACTGTAACATAAATGGAATGTTTAAAGTCAGTGTTCAGGAACTGTCAGCCCTTCCCCTGCTGGGTAGGGCATACACCTTCGGGTCTCAGTGCAGCTACTTATAGGTTAATGCAGGCTGTAAGATAATGTGCTGAAACATAACCTCGTAGAGGGTTACAAAGGTTGGTGGTGTTTCAAATGTTGGTAAAATTGTGAATCCTATTCGGTCAATGATACCTTTGGCCATAGGTGCTGAGGGAAATATGTATTGTGGGATGCATGTCTGTGACGCATCTGCTCTGGCTCTGTGCTCCTCATTCACTCTTTTTGCTTCAACCTTCCATGCTGTTTCTCTACATGTAGAAATCTAAGTTCTGTAGCTATAAAACCTGAGAAAATGGTATCAACTTGTCACTTTCTAAGCCTTTGAACAGCAGAACCCAGCAAAGTGCTTGGCCCCCACGCTGCCCAGGGTGATTTCACCACAGGAACTGCGAGTGCCCTGGGCAAGGCACCCCTCAGGCTGCTGGGCCATCCTGAGGAACCGGCTCACTGCCAAAGGCTGTGTTAAATATTTCATAGCAAGTGGCAGTGCTGTGGCTCCCTGAGGACTGCCTTGTTCTACCCGGGGGAGGGCTGTAACAGCTAAAGCCAGGTGGGGGGAGCACGGAGACTGCCTACGACCAGGTGCAGGTACTTGAACCAGTGGTAGGCATGGGGTGGGGGCTGCTGGTGGGCCTGGGCCGTGGGGTGGGAGGAGATCATGGTGTTGTTGCAGGGAGCTGCGCTACTCTGCTCAGCTCTCCTGCTGGATGTAGTAACTAATGGGTAAATGAACTTATTTACTAGCCCCTTGGCTGTCTGAGGTGCCTGCCAGTGAATATCAGGGAAGGCATTTGCTGTTAGCAAGATTCCCTGGGCCAGATGGGGAGTGTGGAGCTAATCAGCTTTGTGGAGGGCTGAACGGAGTGGTGGGAGCTGGGCAGCGGGTAAGGCAGGGAGTGGGTAAGAGCGGGGTAGTGGGGTGCTGTGTGGGGGCAGGCAGCTGGCAGCCTCAACCCGCAGTGTGCATCAGGAGCAGAGACACTGGAGGAGCATCGCTTGCAGCCACTGTCAGTGCCCTAAAATAGCTCTGGCAGGATGAGGCCGAGCAGCTTACAGCTAGCGGTGTAAAGCTGAGGTAAGCTCTGGGGGTTTTTAATGTGGAAGTCGGTGAACAGGCTTGAAACTGCTAGAAAATACAATCCAAGTGCCTGATGCCGAACTGTTTGCCAGTGCTGTGGTTTGCTGCTGTACTCTACGCTCGTCACCTTAAAGTGTAAAGCTGTGTGTTTGCTCTGTATACCACAGCAGATCTGGGGTAAGCTGCGTGTGGCCTTGAGTGTGTGCAGCCTGGAGCAGGCCTGTTCCTCAGGGCCCTTTTGGAGATCTTTGGTGTTGGCCAGCAAGCGTGCAGGTTGATTTGCTGACAGAAACTTGAAGGAAGACTCCAAATCCTTAATAACCCCAGTGGGGCTTAGCCCCAGTAAGAAAAATCCCATTCCTCCCTTGCATTGTCTATTTTCTGTGGTTTGCAGATACCAGCTGTCCCTCACGTGTGTTTTACTGGCCAGAAGACGTAGATGAGGACTGAGTCCATGAATTGGTGTTCTGAAGATGAAATGCTACGTATGCTCCTAGAGTGTACCACCTGAGGACACTACTACCAACATGAACATCATTATTTATTTATGGATGCTTTAATCAGGAGGAGCTTTTTTGTAAACATGAATTGCTGGGCTCTTTCCTTGAGGTGTCGTTTCTTGTTTCATGCTATTGAAACTTTAATCTTAACTTATTATGACTCCTTTGTGTTGGTCAGCTCTCAGGGACATTTCCCTAGACTTGAAAATGTGGGAGCTTTCAAGAATGTGTCAATTGTGCCAACTCAAGCCACCTGTGGGCTGCCAGACCGAAGTACTTTTTGTCATAGCTCAGTAGCTGCTGAAAGTATTATGTCCTGCACTCAGAGGTTTTGTGTTCAAGAATGCCCATACAGGTCATCACCTCCTTCATACAAACAGCTTTTTCCTGAAGGCCTTGGCACCTGTGTCACAGAGGACAAAAAGGACTTGCCTCCGGGGTCTTTCAGCAACGCTTCAAGTTTTATTTTTCATAACCAGAAGGATTGCTTCTCTACTCCCCCATTACTGAGGCTGTCAGCTTCATTTACGTTAACTGTATGGTTGAAACCTGAGCAAGAAGGTGTAATGTAAGTAGTATTGAAGGTGTTTACTTTCCTGGGGCTCTTAAAAAAATTGATCATTGCAGTCAAGATCATTATTAGCAAGCTATTTAAAATTTTAAAAAGCTACAGTGAGAAACTCTGACATTTTAAAGCTGTATTTAGGTTGGGATCTTTGCAAATGTCAGGACAGTAGGCTCAGTTTCAGTAGCATTGACTCACATGGAAGTCCCATTGTTGCAGTGGAAACTATTTGCATATAACACATGTGGCTATTCTTAAAAATTTAAACGTGTATTTGTAATTCACATTCTTCCTAAAAACTGCTATAAAAATGTGTTGTCGGGGCTTTTGCTTCTTTCTCGATAGGGGGAAAAAATCATCTAAACTTTTAGGAATCACACAATTCTACTCCTTAAACAAGTGAGGAAACACCCTCAGATCTCCCCGAATGAATATTTTAGTACTATAGACGAGTGACCATAATAGACATTGGCTGAACTGGAGATCATGTTACTGCTTTTACAAAAGATTCCACTATTAAGACTACTAATGAAGTTTCACTAGGCATTCTCTCTCTTATGTGCCCATGTCTTGCATAGTTCAGCACATAGGACTACTCAGAGTGGCCTTTCAGCTTGGCTGGGCATTACTGTAATTAAAAACTTGCTTTTTGGAAAGCTGTTTCATAAATCCTGCAGAGGAGTTCTACCTGTGGATCATAATATGCAGAGCCTCCTTCTCCTGGTTATGCAGATCCTGTTTAAAGTGAAAACACCGCAAAATTATAGTACATTTCAGGGTATATATTAGAAGTTCTTTTGCACTTGTGCTCTGAAGTTACTGGTAGAATGAAAATAATATAGAATATTGAATGCTTATTTTGCATGCTGCCATGAAACAAGTTGCTTAAGAGTGAGTATATAATCTTGAAACATTAGAAATGTGTGAAGTCTGCTTTAATGGAAGGATAATTACCTTTTTAAAAAAAACAACAGCAACCTCTGTATAGAAACAGTGGTTATTGAGGGGGAAAGAAATGAGACCTGGAGGGCAAACGTGGCTTCAGTTCAAGCTTAAGGTAAAGCAGCTAGGATGAAGGTATGTGTGAAGCGGTCTCTGGAGTTTTGGCCTAGTGTCTTTTACAGACAGTATTTTCTAAATGTTTGAATCTCAAACATCAGAGAGCCCATTCCTGGGGTTGTCTTAAGTCATAAGTTCATGTCCACGTGTGTGCAGGCGTATCAGGTTCTCATACAGTAGAGCGTATGCTTAACTTGAAGTAGAAATGTCCAACTAACTTTTAAGCAAGCTGTTGCAGCAGTGTGTTGAGTGAAATCTGTGGAACTCTTTTGTCAGTGGGATAGGCTGTTTTTGCATAGAGCCTGAAATAGTGAAATGTGTGTGCTTAGTTTCAAATGATTAAGCGCTGTACAGAAACCAGACTCTCTCAATGTCTGATTATCCATGGACTTCTATAAAACATTACGCTGCTGCTGCTGTATTAATAGCACAGAATGTACATGTTTCTGTTCATTAGCCTTTATAGATCACTTAAAAATCTAAATGTTTTTATTCAGTTTTTGTAGTAGTTTGCTTCATTCCTCTGCCTTGTGAGTTTGCTAATATTCACGGTAGAAATGACAATGGTAGAGTCCACTACTGAAAACTGAAGTTGGACATTTATTCCAGTGGAGAGGATGATTTGCTGCTGTCCAGGCTAATTTTTTTTACCGTCTATTTAAAAAAAAAACGTTAATTTTCTTCACTAAAGGAATGCGGAACTCCAGTTCTGGGGAAGTTTTAGAGAAACAGTAATTGCACATGTGTAGCCCCTGAGGCTTGACTTGGAAGATAAATGATTTAACTGTGAGCTAAGATGCCTTCCTGTTTGTTTTATTGGTATAGTGATTCCTTCAGGCTTGTAGAAGTTTGACTTGCCAGCTGTCCTCCGTTTTACAGTTCCTGATGTGGAGATGTCTTTGCTAAATGTAATCTGTGAGACTTTCAAATCCCATTATTATACTGGGGGACTCTACTGAACTGGGCCTTAATTTAATAGTCTTTGTGCTGCCACCATGCCCTGAAATGGGTTACAACTCATTTTAATCATAAAACAATTTAAATGTTAACAAGCTACTTCATTTACTTAAAAAGTATTCTTCCATCAAGTACAATAGGCCCATGTTTTTTGGATGTGCTATAATGTCTATGGATCTCTGTAGGTGTGCTTTTAAGTCCCCATGTATTGGAGATCTTAAAAAAAAAAAAAAAAAAAAAAAAAAGCAAGAGAACAGTGAGAAAACACTGACATTTGTAACTCCAATCTTGAAATTTATTTCCCTTTAGGCAGTATGTGCAGTAAGTGAGCAAACCTCTTCTGTCTCACTTGTGTTCTTTCCTCGTGCTGCATGTGCTCATCAGTTAATCTGAAGGCTTTCAGTAAGCCTGTGCATAGAACATAGCATAATCTGGGAAACAGTATATGGTGATAACCCTTGGAAGTAGAGTAGGATAAGAATATGAGTAGAAGCTTAGCATATATGAATAATCATTACAGACAGCTTATATCAATTTAGTTTGAGCTGAGCTAACTGGAATTTAGATGGCCAGAAAATAACGAAGGTTGGATAGAAATGAGCCAGGACCTTCTATGCACCAAAAGGTGTGGTGAAATGGCCTGATTGTGAAGTGGGCAGTAGGTATCTTGCTTCCTTTTTTCTTTCTTTTTTTTTTTTTTTAAAAAAAAAAAAGACTACAATTGCATCCAATTGTCTTATATCAATTCAGGTATTTCATGTAAGTACTTAGACAGAAGGGAGATGTTGCTTTGAAATACAGTATGTCTGATTTTGAGCCTGTGTAGGTGTTGCCATTCACAGTTACTGTAGTTAATGTGTGAGGATCAGCAATGCCTCGAGATTAGTTTCTATCAAATGTTTACTTTGTTGATCTCTGTGGTTTTGTTGTTCTTCCTTCAACCCCACCATCAAGAACTACATAATCAGGAATTGGCTCTGTGAGATTGTAGGTTAACAGAACTTCATAAAGTACAGTGGTTTCTCTCCATAATAGTAACTGAAATGGGAAATAGTGCTCCCATTCAGAACTAATGCTTATGCCTATATCACCTATATTACTGTGTTTTTTTTTTCCCTTCCTCCTCTGTTTTCTACCTTTTGATTTTTCTTTTTTTTAGTAGTGAGTCATAATCCACATTTGTTCTTTTCAGTTTTCAAAGTGATGTACATCAAGGTCACTTGCCTTCTTAAAGTTTTATCCCCTTTGGGGATAAAAACAATGCAGGGGTGTTTGTTTTAGATAACTAAATTAAACAAAAAAAAAAAACCCTGGATTATCCAATTATTGTTTATCCAGGAACTGGGTAAATCCAGTTCCTAAATATTTTGCTACTTAGCTGAGCCTTTCCTCACATTTATTATCTAGCAAAACTAGTGTGTTTACAGGCAAACAAAACCTTGAAAAGATCAATCAACAATATATTAAGAAACACGATTTTAGTAAGGTTTGCAAAATAAATATCTGTATTTTGCAAGTTGTTCTTTTGACAACGTTCCAGGAGACTAAAATGGTAACAGCTAATTAATCTTTCCCTTGTTTTTAAATGTAAATCAGTGAATACTGGCAGTATCAGAACAGCATTTTGAAGCTATTTCTGTAATGCGTAGCAGTGAGTACTGTGGAAAGGTGAAGATTTATTAGTGGAAAAGTTGGTTTTCCAACTCTCTTGTGATTTAGCTTACTAATTTAGTCTGGTGCAACTGCTATAACATTTGGCTTGACATGGATAAATTGGGGACTGGATTTCTCAAGCAGATGAAATGGAATGAGGAACTTTAATTTTTTTTTTTTGTAGTAATGATTAGATTCATAAATAAAATACTTAGCTGATTTGAATCATATCATCTATGCTTTCTCAGGACCCTTAGCGTAGTGGTTGTTCATTTGTCAAAACTATTTGAACACCTGGGAATGTAACATGGGTTAGCATAGGTAGCATTCTTGTCCTTATATATTGCATTTGATATTGACATGAAGTCTCCATGAGAAGAAAACTAACAAGTGGCAAGGTAGCCATCTGACCTGGCTTTGGTTTTATGGGAATGGGCTGCCCAGGGAAGTGGTAGAGTCCCTATCCTTGCAGGTTTTCAAGAAAAGGGTGGATGTGGCACTGAGGGGCATGGTTTAGTGGGCATGGGGATGATGAGTTGATGGTTGGACTAGATGACCTCAGTGGTCTTACCCAACTTTAATAATCCTACGATTGGGGCAATTAATGCACTACAAATTAAAAATATGTATGTTGCAGACTAAGGTATGAAGTCTTTTTGTTAGTTCTTATGCTTAGTACATCCTGTGACTTTCACTGTCAGCAAGCATTTTCTCAAGATCTGTATTTTAACGTTTATTTTAATACATTCTGGTTAGCATCACTTTACAGGATAGCACCTTAGCAAGAATGTGTATGTGTGTGCTTCTGACCTTATGTTGTTTTTCTTGGTTATTTCCAAAGGTGTGTGATAGAAAAGGCTATTGATGGGCAGACTGTGTTCAAACTCACAATATCTGAGAAAGAGACCATGTTTTATTATCGCACAGTAAATGGTTTGCAGCCACCAATAAAAGTAATGACACTGGGGAGAATTCTTGTGAAGAAATGGATTCATCTTAGTGTGCAGGTGAGTAAAAGAAGAAAACCTCTTTAATATTTGTTGAAATACAAATTTGTGTGAGAATGGCATAAATGTATAAATATCTGTCACATTCCCCAGTTTATCCCTTCTAGTGAAGATAACTTGTGAGTTGCATAGGTAAGGATATTAATTTTTGAGTGTGTATCGAGGTGATTGCTAATTTAACACTGGAAGGAGATGCTGTACACATTTGCTGAGCAAATAAGACTAAAAGTACTTGCCCTTAGGAGCAAGAGTATTTGCAGTGAAGAAAAACTACTTATTCTCATCTTAGCAAAAATCATGAGTCTCTGAGATTACTCCCTAAAAAAAAACAGTTTCATCCTTATGTATACATACAAACGTACTTAGAGAAGAGCGTCCCATTTAATTCCTAAAACTTCTTACAGTGCATGTAAGTGCATGTGTATAAGGGTTTCTTCAAGCTCAGTCAAGCTTGTTAGTTAGAAAGCTATTGCCTCTTACTTTAAAAATACAATTCAGAGTTGTTAAAACAGTCCTTGTGTTCTAATATTCTTCTTTTGACATAGTGTTTTAATAAGTGTACAAATATCTACTGAGGATAAAGCAAAACTGAGTTTGTTTAAAAAAAAAAAAATTTAAATCTGCAAACAAATGCAGAAGAAATTAAAATGCATTCAGTTATTTGCTTGCCTTGTAATTCCCTACGGACACTCTAGTAAATTCTTGTTTGTAAGCCAAGTTCAACTAATAATTACAAAACAAAATTATCAAGTACTGAAATGTTAATCTTCTCCTTCCTTCATTTCCTTTATCTGGTCTGTTAAATTTCATTTGGTTTACAGCACAATCAAAAAGAGTTTTCCTGCTTTCCTGAAACATGCTAAAAGGTATTGACTGTGATTTGGATTTTTAGTGCTGATCTTGTCACTCTTAAGAAGTATCTAAGCTGACGTCTTGATTTTTTTTTTTTCAGTTTTCTTTTTTCCAGGATAAGTGTGGTAGTGTGAATAAGATTTTTGCTGTTGGATTAAAAGAGTGACCTTAAGGTAGAACTAATGAACTTTACACTTCAAACACTCCAAGGGTGCTATATTACTGCTGTTGCTGTCAGCCATGTTTTGTATGAGTCTGAGAAACTGCTAAAGCCTGGCATAGAAAAAGAAAGTGAAAGGGCTGGATTTAAATGTACGCTCTATTTTAAATTGCATTGCAAAGAGCCCTCAAGTGCTCCTTAGAATTTAGTCAGTTGTTTCTTTGGACTGTTGTTCAATGCACAGGGGAGTAAAGATGTATGGTTTCTAGACCCTTACAGGGCCTACAGACTTAATCATTTTTCCATGTTTCTGAGCTCAGGGTAGAGCTTTACGTTCTGTGATTTGTTGTATTGTTCATCTTGCCATTAAAGATGATAGTGGCTGCAGCATGATCTGTTTAGCCCTAGGTATGGCTGTTAAACTTCAGGTAAAGGTTTAAAGTTCTTCAAACTTTTAGCAGCTGCCCACAACATTTCTTCTATAGATAGAGAAATAAATGGAGAAGAACATTATGAGAGGAGCTGTACGGAAATACAAGGAATGCAGTGCTAAGACAATAAGGTAATAAACTAAAAGTAGGTTTAAACTAGACATGAGGAATAAAATCTTCACTGAGGAGGCAGTGGCACAGCTGCCCAGAGAAGCTATGGTGCCCCATCCCTGCAGGTGCTCAAGGCCGGGTTGGATGGGGCCCATGGCGGCCATGCCCACAGCTTGGGGTTGGAGCTGGGTGGGCTTTAAGAAGATCCCTTCCAACCCAAACCACTTTGTGACTCTGAGCAAAAGTAACGGTCATATGGAAGTGTTTTTTCCTTCAGACTGTAATATTTGATAAGATGGTTCCCAGACATTTGCAGATTTCAGCTTTGTCTTCAGCTGGTAGAAAAACCCTTCCAAGAATAATGGACAGTGTGGTTTTATAGACATCACAATGGAAGAACCTGGAGTCGCACCTAGAAGTACGAATCATCCAGTCTTTGCACAAGTGTGGCTTCTGACTTCTGACTGACCGCCCTTCTCCCCAGGCTGTGACGTAGCAGGGGGACTGCAATATGAAGTAGGTCCTTGCTTGCTCTGTTCGTGAGATACCGTAGGTGAAGGCAGCAGGGGGAGCTGTGGCAGAGCGCAGCCATAGGCGAGTTACTGCCGCTGTTTTACAGCATAGACTTTCCTTTCTGTAGAGGCAGAACCGACTCCTGCAGCAGATTAGCATGCTGAGTTCTGTGACGCTTTAGTAGAAGCACCCTGGATTTTCTAGCAGAGATGAGTGCTGGGACTGATGTCAGTAAACTAGAAAATTTAGGGGTTTTCCTTCAGACATGTTGGTTTTAAAGTAGGTATGGTGTCATCAGTGGAGTTGCTTTATAATCTCCTTCTACGGAAACAAAAAGGAAATTGTCTTCTATTAGAAGCAATGAAAAATAGATTCAGCAACTTTTTCAGTACTTATCTGAATTTGGCATGTGTCAGAACATTGTCTGGCAACTTTCTTTTTATGGGAGATCTTACCAAAACTGGAAGATGCATCTTGATGTATAAAATCCATTCAGGATTGTTTGACACCTTGCTTGATGTCTTTCTTTGGCTGAAAAGAAAAATGTTTGTGAATGTTTTATGAGACTGTTTCTGATAAGACAGTTGAAAAAGTGGAATGTATATTATCATGTATGTGATTAAAATTATATTTATGATGAAAGGTATAACAAAAAAAACCTAAATAGTGCTCCTATATCTGGAGTTGTAGGACACCTAAAAGCCTGTGGGTTTGAGGGGAAGAGAGATGAAATGGGATGCATCTATTCTAAACAGGATGTTATATAATATATATTCTCTATGTATGAACCATAGCTAGAACAAACTGTTCAGGCTCTTTCTATTTGCTTAAAATTTTTAGATAATATGGTTCAGATACTGTTGATAACTGAAGGTATACGTGGTAATACCTCTCTTGCTTATTATGAAAATGTCTTAACTGTGTCAGAGTTGTAGGCATCTAACCTATGGACGGTAAACATTTGTTTTCCCGAAAATTCAAATTAGAAGCATTAAATGCTGCAATTAATATCCTTGGATTTGAATATGTATGGCTTCACTAATAGAGGAAGCATATTTACTCCTTATTTTCCCTAAGATCATAAAAAAAATTAAGTGTAGTTTTTTCTCTTAGTTCAGTGAGAATGTGTCTTTGTAGGGAATGCAGGTGGGTCAAAATAGATGGCTATAAGCCTGATTGAGGCTCTTTCTGCAGAATACTGTAAGATATTATTCCAAACCATGCTTAGTATTACGCGCTTGACTGGTAGACAAGGGAGACTGTCTGCCTTGAGGCTGGTCTGGTTGCTCTTGATCTTTGACTGGAATAACAGCTAAGGCATTTGGTCTCAGTAACAGTGTTCATGGCAGACTGGTGAATTTTTGTTGTTTTTGTGTTTTGGTTGTGGTTCGCAAGAAGAGTGTGTGACGTAACTGTTCAAGAGAGGTCCTCAGCTGAGGAGTTAAGATCCATGGCCATCTCTGAACCACAGGTGTGTTTATATAAAACTGATTCAGGCTAAACCTCTCCAAAGCCAAGCAGGAGCTGCGAATCTGAAGACACTGAAGTGAACACGATGGGCCAGAAAAATTGGAGGTATTTGTATGTGAATGCTAGGAGAGAGAGGAGTTTGAAGTACTGGTGGCAGATGTAAAACTGACTGTAACAACAGAAATGTGATAGGGGTGGCAGGTATGTCTGGAAATCGGCCATAGGAGTGTATGAGCTATTCAGGAATGATAAAAATGAAAGCTAAATAGTGTAATGACATCAGATAGTAATTAAATGATGAAGAAAGGAAAATGCCAGACTAAAATGAGTTTCTTTGGAGTAAAATAATTGTAGGAGAGAAGAAAGCTAGTAAATGAATTCTGCTGAAGTAATATAGGATTTTAATTTCTCAAGTTTGGATTTAGATGTGTCATTCATTAGAGAACTACTATTGGGAACTGTGTTGTTGAAGAGACTTATGCTCTAGTTTATAGCTGGGAAGTTAAAATTCCTCTAAGAAGAGGGCCTAAATATTTCTGTTTTCATGCAGAAAGGTTTCTTCACTAACTGGAGATCTAAGCAGAAAGTTTGGATTCCAGCTTTGTTATGTGATGAGGGCATTACTAGAGATGTTGGTTTCAAAAAAATGTTAATTTGAGATAGAATAAACAGAAATGGCTACACTTTTGGGTTTCAAAAAGAACAAGCAAACAGGATAATTTCAATAAATCAAGACTAATTAAGAAGCCTAGATATTAAGTGGAAAAAGTCCTGAGTATTTTTCAAAATAAATGATGTTAAGAGGATTCTCTGCCCTTAAGATGGGGAAAAAAAAATTGAGGTACAGTACTCTGGCTTATGTGAGTGAATAAGCACCTTTGCAATTAGAGATGACAGTCTACAGGCACAGGGGAATGGGGGAGGAAATTTGCAGAGAAAGCTATGTAGGAGTAGAAATAAAACTGTAAAGTCGTCAAGCTGAATTAGATTTTGCAATGACAGTTAAGTGGTAAACAGGTTATTAAGATTGTGGACATAAGAAGGCAAGAGGATGAAGATGTGCTTGAGGTTAAGGATTATTTGACTAAGGTCCCAAACCAAACAAGTGATGCGAAGATGATTGCCCAGCCTCTCCCACAAGCAGATTGTTGCCTAGCCAGTGTCTGAGCAACAGCCACCATAGAAGACAAACCTCCAACTCCCTGACATTCCTGTTCTATTCCATTTTATTTTTAAGTATGATGTTATATCATATGGAATAGCTGTTTGGTCTGTTTAGGTCAGCTGTGTCCCTTCCAAACTACTTGCCCAATCATAGCTTACTTGCAGGAGTGGGATGGGTAGAATGTAGTGGGGAAAAAGAGCAGCTTGGAACTGTTGAAGCACTGTTTAACATTAGCCAAAATGCTAGTGTGGGTCAGCACTATTTGAGCCACAAATCCAAAATACGGTACAGCACAAGCTGCAATGAAGGAAGTCAACTTCATCCCAGCCAGAGCCAGTACAAAGAGGAAGGAAAAAAGGATCTTGGCAATACAGACCTATTTGCCTTGACACAGTGGCATATGAGGATTTAGAGAAGATTTTTGAAAGAATAGATAAAGTTGTGGAGGTAAATGGAAAATGGGATAAAATGAAACGTGGATTTACTAAAGATAGCTCATCACTGTCTAACCTCTTAGCTTTTTTTTTTTTTGATGATGAGAAAACTGATTTTCAAGCAAAGTAAATCTGTCAGATTTCCTCTATCTGGAGTTCAGTATTAGTATTGTTGTGACACCCCATGAGAAGTTGTAAGAGTCAAAGGAAATACTCATGGGGAGGGGTAGCAATAGATACTGCTCAAAGGGATGTGTAATCTATAGAAAAAAGTACAATTGAGTTCTTTGGAAATTAGTCTTCATTTGAGTCTTGTATTATGTTTTCATTAATGATCTTGGCAGAAATATTAGGAGTGTTCTGACACTATCTGGTAACATCATATGGACAGGCACAATCAGAAAGATGAACAGGAAAAACTGAATGACTGAAAAGACTGGGGTAACAGGTACAAAATAAAAGCTGATATTGTAAAATTCAAAGTATTAACTCAGAAACCAATCACAAAATCTATTGCAAAGTAGTCAAATATCAGAAATGGCTGAAGTAATAACCCCAGGTGGCAATTATAAGCTACTTGCATGATGTGACCTCTAAAATCATGTGTTGGGGAAATGAATCTGGAGAGATTTCTCAAGTTGTAAGAGAACAGCATTACTGCTGCTGTTCCAGTCTGAGGTTTTGTGCAAAATTGTGTGTATAGCTTCAGATGTTCATATTTAGAGAATATAATTCAGAGCAGATATACTAGATGTATACTGACAGGGAAGAGTGCTGTGTATGCCTTACAGAAGATGAGTTCAAGAATCTTCTTTTGGGATTTGACTACAGTGAAGAGTAAGAGGTCTTACAGTTTTCTTCTCTAAATCTATTGGAGAATGATCACTACACAGGAGGGGAAAAAAAAGGAACTATTTAATTTGGATATGGAGTCCATTCTGCTACAGCAGACTATTTCTGAAAGCCTTCTGATCAGAATACCAGGGATAATATTAATATATATATATATTTTAAGCACAGTGACTGTCCTAAAAAGGACAATGTGATACAGTGCATCCAATGGGAGAAGAAGGGAATTTGTATCACTGATTTGTGAAGGCGGACTAGGGAATTTTTTTTTTTCCTTTTCATGCAGTATTATGGTAGCAACCACTGCCAGAAGTGTGTTGAGCATGAGTCACTAACAGTCTTGAAATAGACTCTGAAAAAGGGTACTTGAGACTGGATGGCATTAGTCTAACAATAACGTCATACTTTTTAATAGTTTATGCAGTCTTCTTAATATGTGGTATGTTGCTGACAGAGCTGCTGGTGATCTGTTTGCTTTCTAAGCTCCATTAAACATTTGAGAAAAGTCATCCTTGAGTGGCTTTGCTGAGGTTAGTTGAAGTGGATTTGCTACAAAAGTGAATTTTGGCCACTTTTCATGCTCTCCAATTAATGGGACTTAGTTTTCTTCAGTGGTATCTTCCTTTATCTTTCACTGCTTACAGTTCTTGAGAAGGAGTTTGTTTTTTAACCTCTACAATATATAACAGGTCTTTCAACTGTGAACCCTGTTTCCTTGAAAGTAATGTCACTATTCTAGGTGATTTCAGTAGGTGAGGATCAAGTCCTTGAGATTTCTAAGAGTTTTAGAGTCCTGTGTTTGATTTTGACTTAATGATATTTATCACTGTGTCATTATGGGGGCTATATTAGCAAAACAAAAAAAAAAAAAAAACAAACCACAAGCAAAACAACAACCTTGATTGTAGATGCACAGTGGAATAATGAATTCATAGAATATATATAATAACTTATTGAGTCTAATATGCACTGAAGTGAAGCCTCAGGAAAACTTGTCTTAAAATAAGATCTTTCAAAGAAATATAAAATTTGTAAGCATAGGAATGCATGATAAAGGGCAGCTGCGTACCTCACTTCTCTGTAGTGATGCCAGTATCAGATCTGTGCCACTTAGTAGCAGCTTCACTGTTTTTTTCTTACAGTTTCACTGTTAAGGGTTTCTCACTTTCCCTTTGATACTTCAGAATTTATTGAACTAGTTAAGAAGGGTGGAATTTAAACATGAATTTTCAGATAAATCCAAAGCTGCCGAAACAGGAGATTCTTTGAGAAGATGTCAGATTGATGTATTTGTTTCATATGTAGTGTCTGCAATTATAAAAATAATCTTTTTTTACTAACCTTTATTTTGCCTGATCATATCTGTGTAACTCTGCCATGTTTTGGCAGACTATAGCACATTAAAAGCTTTAGAAAGTAAGTTTAAAATCTAAATGTGGAAAGGTAACCGTGACTGAATTACTCTCCTGGGAGTAAAATGCTCTTAGAGTGCCTATTGAAATCAGCATTATCATTTCAATACATGTCAAATGTGAGTCATTTCCTAGTTTAGGCAAAATTTCTTTATAAATCTTTAAATCTTCCAGTTCTTTCAAGAAAAGGTTAAAGTACTTACAATTTAATGAGACCGCTTTACATCATAACTGTTTGACTATCGAGAGAAAACTTGTCCTTTCCAATTTGTGAAATACTTCTATTTTCTACACAAGTTCTTGAGTACTTTTAAAAAATTGTATTAAAAGCAGGAAACCTGAGACTTAAAATCAGGAAAACAGTTTCTCTACACATGCTCTGTGTGTATATATTACAAAATATAAGGTGTTTTACATGGTATATTCTCCAAGTTTAGTAAGAATATAGGAAAGCTGGGAGGCATTTTGTCATGGGGTTATCCCTAGATATAAGACTGTGATAGGGGGGCTCAGGCCCCAGGCAAGAAAAAAAAGGAGACAAAGGAATGAAGGAGGAAAAAAAAAAAAAAAAAGAAAAAAAAAAAAAGGAGGGGGTTCACTGCATGAGCTGGCCGGCCCTGGACCATGTGCTCTGGGGAAGGGCAGAAAGTGAGCAGATAGTTTTAACAAGGAGAAGCACAATGGCAACGATCTGAGGAGGATTGGTAAATTTACTAAATGTAACCAAATGAAACAAAACAAGAGAGACAAGAGTACCCAAAGTATGAGTCAAACTATGAGAGTGCAAGGGTAGCAGGTGCTTTTCTCCTTGGTGAGTGAGATGGCCGGAGGCAGGGAGTGGCTGGGCTCCAGTCCAGAGTCCCACCTTGCTTCCTCTTCGTTCCAAGTCCTCCGGGAATGCCGCCCCTCACCTCCCCTCTGGGAACCCAAAGCACCCGAAAAGGCGGTAACACAGAACCGGAACATTAACTCTTTAACTGCCACTGTTCTGCATGATATTGTGATGTGGAATATCGACAACAAAAACCACAAAACCACAACACACTTTAATGAAACAAATTGCTTTGTTTTCCTATGTGGTATCCATTTGGAGTAGTTCATCGCTCCCAGAAAGGGAGGCGAGAGTTTTAATCAACTCCGCTTATTAAGGCTTTTGATCTACTAGTTGCAGTTGTGTGCTAAAAATATTTCAAATCATGTTTGATAACATGCTCCTAACAGACAAGAGAAATCACAGAATCACCAAGGTTGGAAAAGACCTACAAGATCATCCCATCCAACCATCCACCTACCACCAACAGTTCTCCCTAAACCATGTCCCTCAACACAATGTCCAAATGTTCCTTGAACACCTCCAGGGTTGGTGACTCCACCACCTCCCTGGGCAGCCCATTCCACTGCCTGACCACTCTTTCAGAGAAGAAGTATTTCCTGACATCCAGGCTAAATCTCCTCTGGTGCAGCTTGAAGCCATTCCCTCTAGTCCTATCACCAGTTACAAGAATGAAGGCAAGAACTTAAGTCAGAAGTCCAATCAAGAGATGGAAGACGAAACTTTGATGTTTTCTTAATGCAATTCCATCATTTGTGGAAACTTTCATGCACATTTCTTGCATGCAGCAAATGGAAGGTGACAAGTTGCATGTATTAGGTCTTGTAAAATGCAAAATCCATACATGAAGTGGCAGTCTACAGAAACAATCTTGTGGGTCTCTCCATGTATAATTCCAGCTTGCCTGGAAGTGATAATTGCTGGCATGGGTGATGGTGAAAGACTCCTGTCCAGGTGTCTCATTCCAAAACCTTAGTTTAATAATACTGCAATATTTGTATTGTGTAAGAACAGCTGCAAAGCTGCAATACTGGTGTGCCAATATTTAGATATTCTATCCTTCTGAAAGTGTAGGTCCCCAGATAGAGCTTTTTCTCAGGTACATCTCTAACCTCTTTTCTGATAACCAGTATCTTTGAAATGACTGAAGTGAGGCTGTGTTGAGTAGTCCCTAACTGACTTACATTTAATATAGGAGTCTAATTTTTGTATACCTTATATTTTTGGTGTCTCTGTAACCCTTTGATAAATGTGTTACTCATATGTAACTATGGTTTATGAAGCTCTTCTTTGTTGCAGACAGACTGGTTGTTAAATTATTTTTAACTTCTTCAGTTGTTTTTTCCCATTAATGATCTTATGCTATTTGAGAATTCAATCCAAGGTTGATTGTTATAGTTGGTTTTAAACTGGAGTACTAGCTTGATTTAAACTTATACTGAAGTCGTTCTGCTCTTTGGTCATCCTCATTGATCTTTTCTTAAACTTTTTCTACTACAGTTTTTGGGGATGCAAGTGTCACAATTCCCCTTGTGTCACTGCAGAAATATGTAGTGCAAAGTATCTGGAATAACAACAGAGCTGTGTGGATTTGTACTTCATCTTTTCCTCTTCATAAGCTGCCATTTAGCTGAATACATTTAATACAAGACACCCCCCCCCCCTTTTTTTTTTCCTGAGCACTAACATCTCGGAAATTATGTTCACATAATTTTACATCTTTTACTTTGTGGTTATTGATGCATTTAGTCTGCTGCTTTACTGCTTATTCCTCAACTATTTTGAGATCCTGTGGTAACTTTGAAGTAAGCTTTGACTTTGACTGCATGGATGTGTTAACTACAACCTTTTTCACCTCACTAACCACTGTTTTCAAGGCTATGCAAAATGTTAAATAACAGAGGTGGTTGGAGTTACCTAAACTTCTGTCTGTGTGAAATGTGGCCATTAAATCTCTGCCCAATTTCCAGAAACCTTCTTGGAAAGACAGTATATTATACCGGTTAGACCTTTCTTATCCACATATGTCTTAACTCCTTCAAAGAACTCAGAGTTGGAGCCTGATTTCCTTCCAGAAAAGCCATGTTGCTTTTTCTAATGTATAGTATTTAACCTTCTGTGCTAAAACTCAAGGCCTGTATACTAAGGTACACGAGAAACCACTGGGGAACTTTTGGAGGAGCCTTCCCTGGTTCTCTCCTGGCTTATCTGCAGTAAAATGCGTTTCAGGGAGCTGCTGCACAGACCTATTCCTTTAGCTTTTTCCAGGGATAGACTATCAAAACACAGTCCCCTGAAGTCAGGTTTGGTCTTTGTTCAACTCAGTCTACTAGTTTGGATCTCTACTGTAAAGCTTTCGTGAAATGCTTAGTAACTCGGGAGAAAAGCAGCTAATTTACCAAAAAAAACCCAAAACAAACAAACATTAAAAAAAAAAAGAAGCCACAAAACTAAGGGTAAATTGTTATCGAAAAGTGTTGGAGAGTTATAGTACAGTGAAAGGAAGATAGTAGGACATAGAAGGTATGGGATTGAAGTGAGTTTGCTGGGAGGAATACAAATGGAATCAGACAATTTTGTAGATACTAGATCATGAAGGCAAATTTAATCCTTAAGGGAGAAAAGAGGACTGTATTTGCAAAAATCGTATGTTTCCTCTAACTGGATACGTAGAACTTTTGTGATGAAACATTCAGAGGGCAGTACTTTTTTTCTTATGTATATAGTTACAAAGGCAAAGAAAAGGATTTCAACCATCCATCCCAGCATAGCTGTTCAAGTGCTGTAAAACCAGTGCATTCTTGCATCACATTTGGGAATGGCTTACGAGTGTGAGTATGGAGCAGCTCAGGGTGGTGCAAAATGCTCCACTTGTAGGCAACTAAAAGACCAGAATTTAACCTACAGCTGATAGTGCAATACAGGGTTAATAATTACATATTAGTAACAGTTATCTTCATTTGTGCAGGTCTCTGCTTATTCTTTCACTACTGCAGCACAGACATTTTATTCTGAAGGGACATTTCATTTGACATCTACATCTCATCCCTAATTTACATGATTACAAGGAGTTCAGGAAAATTCAGAGTGTTTTTAATGGAGGGGGTGCAGAAAAATGTGCATTGTTATGAGATTATCTAAAATGTACAGTCAGACATTTTGTTTCAATTAATTTTGGCCAGTCTATTTTATGTAACTGTTTTAGCTGCTAAAAAGAAGCTTGTCAAATCTTTAATATGTCTCTTCTCACATTACTATAGTGATCCTTGGAGCATGGATCTGATTTGTTCTGTGACTTGGGGAAAGCAATCATTATGTAGCAAGAAAGTAGTTTTTCAGATATGACGACTAGGATCCTTTTATTATGCTTTATTGTTTGGAATTCAAAATCTGCAATACCAGAGTCTCTTGTTACACCTTTCTGTGTAAAAATAGTAGTTATAATAGTAATTAGAACAAAGCTTATTTATGAGTTACTTTAGTTTTCTACGAAGTCTGTATTTGAAATATTGACTTCTCAAGTTCTCCCACTCCTCTGCCAAGATATGTTTATTCCATCTTAAGGCATCATTAATAAATTGAAACAAGAGCTAATAAAATGGGTTGACACACAAAATAAGGAAGATTTTTCTGTAGAACAGTGCTGGCTGGGATAGAAAGGGGCAGATATGTAGTTAACTGTTTTCAAATTATTTAGTACTACAACTAAATGTTGGTGATACACTCACCAACAAAAGAGTAAATAAAGATTGCCATTCCATAATTGGAATGTGTACTTTGTGGCAGAAGGATCAGTAATCTCCAATTCAACATTTTGAAACAATATTTACTTATTTAAAAACTAGTTCTTTAAAAATGCAGACCACTGCAAAATCTCTTTTCACATTGATCTTTCTTTGTCTTTGGCCTTGTTTATCAGATAATTGACATTGTGGGTTGTATCACTCAGTTTGTAACAGTACTAAAATTACCCTTGTCCAAAAAATAAATGACATACATGATTCTTATTTGGTATCGTTCTGCTTGCTGTTACTTACATTTCTCCAATTTCAAGGCTTTATTTATGAAATATCTATAGTTTGTCTGAAGTCTGTAAACCACTGGGCCACTCTGCTTTCCAGTTACCTTCTGATTTCACTGTTTGGGGTCAAGTTTGTATTAATACATGGGTTATTCTTGAACAGAAAGTTAGTTCATTCAGGAGCAGTCCAGGGTCCCATCATTTTCTTCCCCTTTTTCCTCCTTTTTTTTTCTAATGTGTGTTGTTCTTCAGGGAGTTCAAGCTGAACTAGTGGATCTCTGAACAAAAAGAAAGACTTGGATTGAAGGAAAACCATTTCCCGTTGAGAAAGGATTAACATTGTAGAAGATAGTGAAAAAGAAAAGTAAAGGAGGGCAAAGAGAAAAGCTAAATATCTTTTATACAAATGCTAGGAGCATATGTAATAAGACTGCTGAATTGGAGTGACATGTTTTCAAGGATAAGAAAGATATTATTGGAATAAGAGAGACAACCAGGAAAATGAAGAGGGATTTAAAATGCCAAGATACCGAGTTCTAGTGAAGAGAAAGTTAATATAAAGCTGGAAGAGATGTAACAATATTGCTGAAGGATGATACTTAATCTGCAGTAGAGCTTTCCCCCTCCCTTTCTTTTTCCCCACAAAGTTCAGTGGTTTGCGTACAAGTTAAGGACAATTTGATGTAGCTGTAATTCTGAACTGTTGTGCTAGACTTGCAAATGGTCAGGGGGAAAAAAAAAAAAGCTGAAACAATAAAAATATTTATTAAGATGTAAGATGGATACCAAGAAAGCCAGAACTTTAATTTGAAGAAAAATTATGAAGTATTGAGGAAGACAAATTACTAGAGATCATTTAGAATTAACTGTTAAAACTACAAATGAGAGCATGTTTCCATTTTTACTGTAAGGTTGCTCCTTTTATTCACTTATAGAAACAATCTATACAATAAGGATGCGAACACTGTCATGGTGGGAAGATTGCAAATATAAATCTGTATGTGGAGGTAAGGAGCAAAAATGATCATAAAATTATGACATTTGAAATGGTCATGGGGTGAGAGTATATACTAGATGGAGAAAGCAGCCCTAAAGTTATTGATTTTAGCAAAGCTAACTTTGAAGGGAAGCAAAATGCTCCTGAGACTTTTGCCTGCAATCCTGTGATGAATGGGAAATCCACTCCACACAAGTAGAGAGTACATAGTGTATAAAACACGTAGAAAGGCCACAATTAAAATTCATCCCAGTTAAGTCAAGAAAAGGAAAGGCCGATATGGGCCTGAGGCAAAAGAAGGAAAGGCAAAGAGACAACTTGCCCCTCCCGACCCTATGCTTTTTCCTTCCCCTTCACTCTTCTTTAGCATTTCTTCTGCTGCCCCTTTATCTTCTCCAGCCCTTCTGTTTCATGACAGTTCAGTCACTGTGGTCCCCTGATGAGGTTTCTTCTTCAGGTCTCTGTTTTTCTATAAACCAGATTTCTCAGAGCATGAGCACAACTGTCTTGTGTGTTCAGAACATGTGTGAGTATCTACTTCCCCCCAACCCTAGTACCTGCATTTTGCGTCCCTTTAAACACAGTTTTAAGATTGAAGTAATTGACATTTCCTTTTTCACAGTTGCATTTGTTTGCAGCTCTGGGATGATTTAAATTCACAGTATGATGAGGGAAGGAGTGAGGCTAGAGGGGCTGGGAAGGGTAGGCAAATAGGTGCATGTAGCAACTTGAGTGGACAATGGGGCTGTACAAAAAAAAAAGCTGCTTTAAAAAACAAACGAACACTGCTGTGCTGTAGCCTCTACCACTGAAGTAGAGGGACTTCTCTAGGAAAGAAAGGTCAAACAACCAAGTAAGAGTTACAGGTGGTATTCATTTTTCTTGTGCAAAGTGTACTGGATGCACAATTTGGGACCTAGCGTACTTTCTGTTCTCCAACATCCTCTTACCGTATACATGTGTTATCAGAAATATTGTTTCAAGAAGATAGCTGTGAGTAAGCAAGTAAATCAATTGTATTAAAGATCTGAATCTAAGGAGATGTAAAATGCCGTTGCTTAAGCTGTAGTTAATTTATAGCAGCTGAAGGTCTGGCCCTTAACAAAAGCAAGCATTTTATTTTTTAAAAAAGGCAAACTTTATTTTTTTAGAACTGAACAAAGATGTTAATGACAAAAGAAGTGGGTTTCAGAGAGATTTAATGGGACAGTGATGTAAGAATGAATGGATTTTTTTTTTTTTTTGGTGAGTCAGTTTGTGTGTGTGTATGTCACAGTGATTTGTTAACTAAAGAAATTGACTATGGTCACTGACAATGACCATATGGTCCTATGGCAGCCAGCTGATGACTGACTGACCAGTTTTCGAAGATGGTATGAAGGATCATAAAGTTTAGTTCCCTGTGTATTATGATGATAGTTGCATCTATATTTAAAGCTTTCTGTCACCGGAGCACTCTTGGTGTTGTCAAACTGTCTATTGGACTGGATGAGCTGCAACTTCTTGCAATTGAATGTCAATAAGACCAAAGCAATTTTGGTTGATTCATAGCGCCAGCTTAAGTATATTCACTTGCACAGATTACATTTGACAGATAGTTACCTTCAGCTGAACTCTGTGGTTAGAAGCCTTGGTATACTCTTGACAGTGAGCTTAGAGTTGATGCCTTATGTTTATTTCATATCCTGTTTTTGCCTTCCTAATACTGCATGTGTATGTCTACATTTAAATAAATTCACAGCTGAAGTACTAGTCAGTCCACTTGTTATCTCTGGACAGAAAGCTGTGATGAGTCAATTCCAGTATTTTAAAAATGGTGTGCTTATTTATTTATTTATTTATTACTGTTCTAGCAGTTTTAATTTCAAAAGGCATCTAGTTGAGGATTTTTATTCGGAACTCCCAGTAAAGCGTATGTTGTAGTCTATTAACAAGACTGAAATCAGGAAAAAAAAAAAAAAGAAAAAAGAAGAAGATAAAACCAAAGATGAAAAGGTGTTATTCCTTCTGGAATGTTTTTTTGTTATTCTAATGGTTTACTGGCCTGCAGGAAAATATATTCAACACAGGTGTTATTAAACCTTGTTATATTAGAGAAAACTAAGATCCTCTTGTTTCTGCAACAAGATTGTGCATGGTATCATCAAATACAGATGTATGTGCATCCTCTATAAATCTTGTAAAGAAAAGCTTCTTCCCAGGTCTTTTCTTGTAACAGTCCTAAAATATTCTGGGATTAATATACAGTTTAATTCACTTATTCCCTTGTTCCCACTTATGGCGAACTTAAGTATTTTGAAGCTTCATTTGCAGTATACCGAGGAAGGACTGAATTCTGAATTATATCAAAACATTTTCCCGTGCAGCCTGCTAGTCAGCTTAAAGCAGCATCCCGATTTTGAAGAAAATTTAGTGATTTAATGCCAAATAGCTTGCATGTGTGCTGTTTCTGTCCACTTCCAATTCAGTAGCTGTTTTTAAAAAATGCAGGTGATTTTTCTGTAAAGCTTAAACAAGTGAAGAAAGGTGAATTTTGGAGTTGCTACATCCTTTTTTTCAATGACCATTTGGAGGGCACCATCCTTGAATTCTGATATGAATGAATAAAAAATACTTTATAAATTACCATGTTTTAGTCACTTATTTTGGATTGTTTGGAAAGCTCTGGTAACAGGGCAGAGAATCACAGAATCACAGAATGGCCTGAGTTGGAAGGGACCTCAAGGATCATGAATCTCCAAACCCCCTGCCAGGCAGGGCCACCAACCTCCAGGGCTCCATCCGACCTGGCCTTGAACACCTCCAGGGACAGGGCATCCACAACCTCTCTGGGCAGCCTGTGCCAGCACCTCACCACTTTCACAGTAAAGAACTTCCCCCTAATATCCAACCTAAATTATCCCTCCTTCAGCTTTAAACCATTTCCCCTTGTCCTGCTGTTATCCACCCTTTCAAAGAGTTTACTTGCCTCCTGTTTATAGGCTCCCTTCAGTTACTGAAAAGCTGCAATTAGGTTGCCTTGCAGCCTTCTTTTCTCCAGGCTGAACAAGTCCAACTCCCTCAGCCTATCTTTGTAGGGGAGGTGCTCCAGCCCCCTGATCATCTTCATGGCTCTCCTCTGGACCCTCTCCAACAGCTCTCTGTCTTTCTTGTACTGGGGACTCCATACCTGGACACAGTACTCCAGATGGGGTTCTCACAAGAGCAGAGTAGAGAGGGACAATCACCTCCCTGTCCCTGCTGGCCACCCCTCTCCTGATGGAGCCCAGGATACCATTTGCTTTCTGAGCTGCAAGAGCACACTGCTGGCTCATGTTAAGTTTCTCATCCATCAGGACCCCCCAGGTCCTTCTCTGCAGGGCTGCTTTCAAGGACTACTCCTTCCAGTCTGTATAGATGTCTGAATTCCACCGGCCCAAGTGCAAAACCTTGCACTTTGCTGTGTTGAACCTCATTAGGTTCACCCGGGCCCACCTTTTAAGTCTGTTGAGGAAGAGCTAAGTTTGTATTTTTATCTGCTGTTAGATAATGAACCTCAATCTACAATTATGTTGGCATAATTTCCTTTTATAAATGACTGGTCAGAAATAAAGGAATGTACCTATGAGCACTCTTTATAATATTAAATTCCCTGACCACACTGTTATTTAAGTTAGTGAATGGCTTAAGGTCTTTTGGTTTTCTTCCTGTACAATGCTCTCTTAAGCCAGAGAACCAAAGATGTGTGAAAAATGTCCATTTGGAAAGAAAATAGATGCAGCTTGCCTCTGTCATCATACATTCTTTTCCTTTAAGCTTACAAACTGGTTACTTCCGAGGCTTGAAATACAGAGGCTGGATGATCTGGGCTTGCTTGGAGATACAGAGTTCTAATAGCAGAAGTCTTCATAATTATTATTATTATTTTTTTGCATAAGATTTGAATATTGAAACACAGAACATTAGAAATGTGATCTAATTTAGCAGTAGTAGGTGAAATAAGACTTGCGTGCATGTTTTTCTTTGCTGGAATATAATAGACAAAAATCAAAGGGCATAAAGGTTTTAGGGAACTCTAATAGCTATTTAAGGCAGTACTCCTCTCTTCAGCTTGATCACATCCAGACTGTAAGGGTAGGGAAAGAGTTACCAGATTCGCAAATGTCACCAGTCTGATTAAAGTTAAACAATATGCAGAGGTCCACACACAATTATAGATATGTCAGGATACCCTAACACTCTTTCTGGGAGTAAGCTGAGCAAGTTCTTGTGATAATGCACAAGGAGCTTCTAGCTGAAGCAGAACCATTCTCAATGGCTAAGTCATCAGGAGGTTTTTACTGGTATGGAAGGTGTTATTTTTCTGCTAAGTATTATGTGGGTAAATTCTCTGAACTCACTTTTCTCCCTGGTTGTTGTATTTTGATTTCTGGCCCGTCCCCCTCCCCCCCCCCCCCCCCCCCCCCAATTCCCATCAACGTGGTTATTAGCTTTTTTTTTTGTTCTATTTGAGAACAAGTAATGAGGCAAATTTCTTCTTGTGATGAGTTCTTGCTCTCATGTCTGCTCCATAAGTTCATTATCTTTTGCCAAACTTTAGATCTGCAAAATACCCCTCGTTGTCTCCATTTTCATTCCAAATAGAAAACTAGAATTCCAAGAGCAAAAGATTGAAAGTGAACTCTTTATGTGTGGCTCTGAGGGAATGGGGGAGGGAGTAAGAGTACTATAGATTTTGGTGTATAAGACATCTGCCCAAACATTCCTAGCAAATGTGTTATGACTGCCAAAATGTACTTACACCTCAAAGGTATAGTAGTGCTTATAGAACTTATTAGTGAATTATCCATTCAGCTTGTATGCTAGTGCTGGTGCTGGTGAGCAACGTGGAGTGGAGTCCTGACACAGCTGCAGAACTTGAGCTGTGGAAACTATTGCATCTATTTATCTATCTAAGCAGTCTTAAGGTGGCTGATGGGGGCTTATCTGAAGGCTTGGGGGGGTAGTTTTAGGATGAACTTTATTATTTTTTATAATACTTGTGAGAAAAATACTTATTTTGGGGGGCACATACAGTGTTCCTATTTGTCTTTGTGTGTGTTTTTTTAAAAAAAAGTTAAATGTAATGTAAAGTGAATGTAATAAGCTAAAAAGGAGAACAAAAATGAACAGAATAATGTAAAGAATCAATAAATAGCATAGTAAGGAAAACTAGAAAACAGGGAGGCAGAACTAGGAGGAGGGAAAGGTGCCTTTGAGAAGGATGCTCAAAATGCTTACATCCTGCAGTTTATTCAGTGAAGAAAAGTGTTAAGCTTGGATAGAAAGTGTTCTACCATTTCTGATGTGTACCAGTTTAGGGGCACATAGTTCAATTTTTAATGATATGTAAAAGGCAGGTGTGGTGGTTTTCTTTTTCATTACCTCTGCTTGAGTCACAGCATAAGATAGATTTGGACTCATGCTAATGGTTTCATAAAGTGGTTTTTTTTTCCACAAAACATCTGTTTGTCCACTTTGTGTTCCTTAACTCAATGTCGCTGACCTTCCCTCTTTACGAAAATTCACTTAAAATATTAAAATTGCATTACAGCCTTTGTAACTGCAGCTTCAGGAAGACTTGCAATTGTGCAAGAAAATATCGAAGTACATACCTATGTGTCTCGTCTCTATGATATGGAAAATCCCCTTAATGCATCTTCTATTAACTGTTATACTTCTGATTCACATGTGCTCTCATAGTAGAGATGTGAACCCGCATGTCACCCAATGGTAGAATATGCTGTATATCCTTATATAAGCAGGCAAAAAGAGCATATTTAGACAGGTTGAAGGTGAAAAAGATTTTTATGTTCAAGTTTCTGATTACACTATTATAGCAGCATCACTAATTCCTCTCCTTCCATCTATTGTCTTCTTTCGTCTGTTGTCATCAGTGACCACTGTTGATTTGTTGACTCTATTAAAGTATTCAAGGAAGCCACAGGCCTGTCATTTTGGTCATAACCTTAATCTGTTTTCTCACCTTGGGAGAAAATGTGTTAATACACTGTCTGTTTCTATAGAGTGAGCTCACTGAAGAAGTTCTTGTTGCCACAGATCTGCAATATGTATAGAAGAAAAAAATGTTTTTTATGAGTCTTGGCTTTTTTGAATGGATAGCAAGCTGTGCTTAGAAAGCAACTGTTGTAAGGACCATGCTGAATTAAGTGAGCAATTGTAACTGAATGCTGTGTAGTAATTTTTGAGCTATGTGAGTCACGGCTTCTTTTGATCTGTCAGAATCTGATTCCTCATTATTTCTGAATGATTAAGCAAATCATTTATGCTAACTTCTGCTTTCATTTATATCTCTGTAAATCCTGTATAGCTCTATTGACTTTGGAGCTGCTTAAGGTTTTATAGCAACTAAGGGGAGGGGTCATTTCTGTTTCTGCCTGTTTGCTGTTCTGGAAAATAAATGGAACAGTTTTAAATGCCTTACCAGGTAAATTGTACAGCTACTCAATTGCTGTTCATAAAGCACTTCAAAATTCTTAGAATTTTGTGTAACCGTCTTTATAATAATAAATTTCTATTTCTGAGAAACTTACTGAGGTGTAAATAGAGCTTATTTAAAGGACAAGCTAATGAAGATTTTTTTTTTTGTTTTTCTCTACAATTTATTTTGCTCGGTTTTCGCTTGTTTTCTCAATAGAGAAGCAAGGTCTTAATTTTACCTTGTATTTAATTTTAGAATTTTGTTTGCATTTGCAATTAACTAAATTTGCATTTGTAATTTATAAATTAGCAGGCTTTTTTTTTTTCCCCTCCAGTTTTAGTTTACAAATCTGTAATATTTACCAGGATACTGTTTGGTGGCTGGTTATACCGTAGTTCCCTGAACTGCACCATTTTCATCATGTTTGGAAATAGCAGTGTCCATCACATACACTGGAATGTATTCCTTTTTCTCCTATTTATCTAATGACAAATGTTTGGTCCTGTTTTGTTCTGTGTTGATCATTCTTGCTATTGCCATCTGAGACTTTCTTTGATATAAATAGCCTTAAGAACTGAAGTTACAATTGAAGTATTTGGCATCGCTTAATTGGCTGGAAACCTACATAGGCAATGGTTGGTATCATTTGGCTTGAATGACAGGAAAATATTTTTCTTCTTTTATTTTTTTGTATCAGAGTTCTTTCTATTGTGGAACTCCTCATCCATGGCCTGCCAATGTGGCAAGGAATCTGTATGATTTCCTCATCTGTCTTGCCAGATGCTATGATCTAACTATTAGAACAGTAGATGAGACGAAACTTTAAGATTAAATTGTACTTTGTGGTTATTAAAAGCTACGATGAGTAAAAAACTGTATATTTAAACAGTAAAAGTGAAAGTTGTCTTGAAGTTACTCCCTTTAATTTACCTGAAAAACTGTAATAAATCTTTCTCATGCAATTAAATATTAGAATAGGAAAAATAACCTAATGGGTAATATTGTGCTTGTTTTTTTTTTTTTTTGTTTTTTGTTTTTTTTTAATAAGAAGCTAGTATCTTGCTGAATCATACAGTGATAACTGTAAATTCCAAAATATTTAGGGAAGAGACTAATTCGTCTGTTGGTTGTATATCAGTTAGTGCAGTGAAGTCTTGGTATCTGTTTAGTGATTTGGGAATCTGCTTTGTTTGGGTAGTTTGCATTATTAAACAATAGTGCATTAAGGATTCTTTTTCACATCTATACTTTCTATCTTATTTATTAGAAATAATTTCGTACAACATATGTAGATAGTATTAATAGTAAAACTTTTTTATGGAAAAATCATACAGATGCAAGAAGATCGTAGTGTCCACTGAAGGAGAATTCATTTATTTTACCTGAAATGATTCAATTTGATTCTACATGGATGAGATTAAAATGGTCTCAGTTGCTTTTTTTATGTACATTACAGGCCATTTCAATGTCAGGATGATTTGTGTGAGTAAAAAGTGTACGATGCTTAATTAATCCAGATATCACACATGGATATTGTTATGTAATGAATGTGTATGTTATTACCTGACAGCCCAAACCTTATAGACTGGGGTCCTGGAATTCCCACTAACTGCTTTGGACTGAAAAGTAGTAATTACAGCTCAGAAAAAAAAAAAAGGTGGAGGGGGGGAGGGGGGGGGAAGGGATGGGTGGAATCCATATAACTATTTCATTTACTTGAGACCCCAAATTTATTCTGCCTTTATGCTAATAAGGAAGGTTAGGTTTCTTTTGCCAGGCATTTTGGGTGGTTTTACTGAAATACTAAGTTTTATGTAAAAGAAAGAAAACAAGAAGAAACAGCCACCATATTGTTCAATCAGTCTCTACAGTCTGTACCTCTGGGAACTATCAGTTTTTGCATTCAAGGAACAGGAACTTAAACTGATGTAAAGAAATCCATGGGAAGTTACTAAGTTTATAGAAACCATGTTAGGCTGAAAAATTCTTAGAGCTGCCAGTGCTCTGAGGGTCAAGGACTATTCAGGAGCAGTATCATTCGTCCTTACCATTCTCCCATATGCTCCCCTTCTACTTTTTGCCATTGTTAGTCCCATGGTCCTTGCTCGAACAACTGCGCTGGATTTGACTGTAGTGCTTTTTTGCCACGTGTCGCTGCAATATAGTGGAAGTTTCTGTAATTAGTTAATACATGAAAATACTCTTTTTTTTCTTCCATGATTGCTCAGCCAGATCTAAAGTGGCAACACTTCTGCTAACTTTATCATTATTTTGCTTTCTTGAGTAGATTTTCAGATGAGAAAATGATTGTAATTCCTTTGCTTTCCATATCTAGTTTCATAAACAGTGGCTTGTCCTTCGGTGATTTTTTTTCATTCCGCACTGTAGTGACCCACCAGGGTAATTTTCCCTAGGAAGACAGTTGTTGGATTTGGCATTATTTGGACAGAAGTGGTTTGAATTGGCTCAAGGGGCAACTGACATATACTAAATGAACTTGCTTTTGGCTTCATCGGCCCAGCACCTCTCATCTTGAAAGTTCTTCTGGACATGACAATAATGGTATTAGAGGAAAGATTATGTGTATATTTTAGCATTTCAGTGCACCATCGTATGGATTTTCCATTGCTTGAAATTGGTATTAAGCTCTGCACTGGCAGAAGCTAATGTAGTTGCAGACCGAGTTTATCTTAGTAACTAATCCTTGCCACCTTCCCATGAGGTGATTTGCTAAGTATTTGACAGATGGGGAAGCACAAGAGGGAAAGATGGTTTCAGAGCTGGGATTAGAGATCTGGAGTTCCAGACTTCTGGTATTGTGCTCTACAGCAAACAAGAGGCTGTGCTTTCCTACCCATCTCTTCTCATTCTCTTAGGGCGAATTCCTATAGAACTTTATTTATGAAGACAATAGGGGAATAATCCCATTGTCTTAGTTAGATACTAGTAAAATTAGTCTTTTATTTCTGTGATATTGTATGCAATTCAATGCTGATGGTCGAGAAACCTTAAATAACCACATCAGACAGCAGATTTGGTGCCAACCTTCGTTCTTATTTAGCTTAGTCTAAACTGACACCAAACTTTGAGATATTCCTCTCCTCCCACAGCAGAGAGCCACCGGGATTTTTTTTCTTTATCCCACACATGGCTTCCCTCCTACATTTTCCTCCCATGTCAGATATTCATACCCCCTTTAATAACCAGCAGGGGGATCATTACACTGAGCTACTGCCAAATGCATAATGACTGCTGCCTTTGCCTTACACAGTCACTGCACTACTGATATCCAATTCAGCATTGTAAAGTGCTTAGGGCTACCTTGGGGATGTGCTATATTAAACCCAACTATTCTAAATCCTATTTAATATAAAGAGATTGTTGATGGGGGAGGGGAGAGGGAGATTTAAAATTGTCGTTAATCACCTATTTTCAACAAGTAAAAATACCTGATCGTTTAGGGCCCAATTCTGTCACTCTTAAGCCATAAATAGTCCCACTAATTTTAATAGGGCTGTGTGAAGGCAAACACTCTGCTTACTACAGGGGGATGCAGAATGGGGTCCTACAGAGGCTGTAGCTGAGGTGGTAATCTTGTGGTCAGCTGTTGGGAGTAAGTGAGCCCATTTCTGAATTCCACTTACAAATGTTTTACAGTGAAAACAGGAAATCAGAGACATACTTCGTATCTGGCTAAAAATAAAAATACTCTTAAACTTGTAAAAGACAACATTTTTATTTGAATGATATGACAGAGCTGCCACAGGAGTGTTACCTGCTATAAAGAAAGCTTAAGAATTATTACCTTTATTAGACCAGTGACACTGAGCTTTAGCCATACATTTCTAACTTCTGTCCCTCTACAGAGACAATTTTCTTTTCTTAAATAAACTGTCATGCTAGTGTTAATATATTGTTGGCTCCCTCATACTCTGAGAATACTGCTGATATAAAACATGTATATGTTAGATTGGTAATAGTATCTTTAGTGTAGCTGACTAGAACAAATGTGTTTCCCTCATGGCTGTGCTAATGTGATAAAGGAAAATTGGCTGTTCATCAGCTTTTGGCTGGGTAAAGACAGTAGAGATGGAACCACATTCTTTTTTATGCATTAATACCACTGAGAACTTTTCACTAGTTATATTTCATGTGCGGGCATGTTGTGCAAAGATGTTGTAAAACATGAGATAATGCTGCAAATAACAAAGTAGAAAAGCCTGTATCTTTTATGATGATAACAGTCAAACACCAAATGACAGTAACAGGCTGTAAAAAATGTGATGCAGAAAAAAAATGCAATGCAACCGCCATATACGCATATATGTAGGATCTGGCAAATAGGATATCAGATGTTTAGAGGGTTTTGAATTAAAATTAAATTTAAAAAAATGCTGCATTCAGGTCATTGATGTGTCAGCATAAAGAATAATTTAAACAGAGGGAGATGTGTTTTGAGTGGTTAAACTCACATGCAGTAACTTTTAGAACAAATCTCATCGCTTAGTAATTATGATAATAGCCTTCAAATTTCCATCAGCGGAAGGACAATAAATTTTCCTGTCTAGATTTGGGAAATATGGACTGGATGTGGAAAGAGCAATAAAGCTCAGCATGCATGTATATGTTCGAAAGTGAGGTTTAAGGAGGAAAATAATCTGTACAATTTGATGTGAAACCTAAAGGAAAACAAAACAAGCAGGAAACCCTATCTCATTTCATATTTTCTTTCTTAAAATACTTATACACTCATGTTGCCTGAGGCACTGATGATGATCATCTGATTTATAGATAATTGTGTCTGTTTATGTTGGCCTGAAATTTGAAGTGCTTTATTGTTGGAATAGCATTTTGAGTGCTTTTTTATGGCTTTAAAATTGATATTCAGGTTTCAACTTCTCTTTTTGCTACAAGTTATTCTGTTTTTTAAACCTTCTGTTTGTTCTCATACGTCTACTGGTCTTACAGAAGCAGTTATTCCAGGTTTATTTTTATTTGTTTCAAGTGGGTATCAGGCAGGCTGAAGCACTCCAGGTTTTTTTGGTTGCTGTGGACATGATTCAGTAGGCATGCATGTCTGCAAAATGGAACTGAAGTTCTATATGTCGGAAAAAACGAAACAAGGCTTCAAAATTCGAAGGTTACCAGGCTGCTGTGTGTAATAAGCTTCATGCAAGCTAAATATTGTTAAAATCATGTAATTACATTTTTGCAAAAAAACAAAAACAAAAACCGCTTTCTGAAATGAGACTAAATTTTAGTGAATTATACAATAAAGTTCAAAAGTTTTGAATAAGTTGAAGTAAGCTTCAGTATTTCACATCATTAACAGATAGATAACTAATGTGCCCATTATGACTTATTTTCACCTTATCCCTGTATTCTTTTTTTTTTTTTTTTTTTTTTTGCAATTAAATTACTCTGTAGAATTCCAGACTGAAAGGCACTTCCATGTTACTAAACTTTTCCCAATTTTATGTAACTTAAGTATGGATTTCTAATGAAAAAAAAAAAAAAAAAAAGTACTTTGTAAAATCTCAGCATCATTTGACTTTGTGGAGCCAGGAGAATGCCATAAACCATTTCTATGAACATTCGCTCAAATTTAAAATGAATTGGCAGGGCAGGGAGTGCTTGCAGAAAACAGTACCCTGGAGTGCCGACTGAGCACTCATTCCTAGCCAAGGGTTCCATTGATGTAACGGAATTACCCACTGGGTGTAAAGCAGCTGTAGCCAGTTTCTATACCATTCCCTTCAGCCCTTGTAATAAGAAACATGCTGGGGCCAGGGAGACATTTTGGAGGGCTGTTCAAGGCCTGGCTGAGATGTGCTGTGTTTGGTTATCCTGAGTGTGGTAGATGGTCCCTTGAGGCCTGGATGAACTGATGTGTATAAGAAGAGCTCTGACAGCTATAGCATGTGCCTATGGCCTGAAGTAGTGAAGGAGCCGTAACCAGTCTTGTACCTTGTGAAATAGACCCTTCTCTTTTTTCTCTCTCCCTGCTCCCTACCAGATCAGTGTACTGTAGATACTTCTTTGATTCAACCACTGTAGAATTTTTATAGTCTGTGCATCTGAATAGTGATCTTATTAACTGGATTGCTAATGAATGAACAGAAAAGAGGTAACTTCTTTCAGTAGGCGCCAAAAATAAAGTCATGATGCCAAGTAGGTCAAAGTAATGTTTATGATTAATCGGTGATACCTGAAACACGCAGTGAAATCAAAAGGGTTCCGTAATGAAGCACACACTTTCCAATTTTCATTGATTCCATAGGTGCATCACAGCAGAATTAGTTTCTTCTTGAATGGCTGGGAAGATGACAGTACACCTTTTGATTCAAGGATTCTTGTAGGAACAGTTGCAGATACTAATGCTGATGGGACACTTAAAATTGGACAAAGCTTCACAGGTAAATCTATTTTAGTAGAATGCTGTAGAATATTCAAAGTAAGATATTACTACGTGTAGATAAAGGCTTTTCTGCTTTGCCCAACATACAGATCCCTGAAGTAATGCTTTCTATTAATTTACTATTGTGTTTTTTTCTGAGTAAATAGATGAAACTATTTCAGAATAGGATTATTCTAGCCACTAGATTGCATGCCTGCTCAGAGACAGGAGCAGAGATGAAGATTTTTGACTCTTCATGTTCTTCAGTTCTTTCAATACTTGTATAAACTACTAGCAGAATGAGAACTGTTCAGCCTCTAGAGATGCCTGATATTGGTACTATTCATCAACATCTGGAATTTCATGTGTGCTACAGCTTGACATGATCATTGTAGAACAGCTTCAGGATGTTTTCCTGCTCTCCTCAAATTCTTGGCTCTGCAAATGTAAAAACACTGACTACTGCTTTTCAGAAATGTGCAGATTTTGAAGTTAACTCCTAAATATGTAACTCGGCTTTGCTGTGCTTTTGGGTAAGAAAGTCATTCTGTGTCCTGCTTCTTAATGCTTCTGTTTGTGATTTTGATTCTGAATACAAAATAACCAATAAATGTGTAAAAGAAAGGAGTATTTTAAACTGTTTTTTATCTTTATTGTATAAATTGATAGGTACGGTTGTACCTACTGTATCTCTTCTCTAATTAGAGGTGGCACATGGACTGGCTCATTACTTCTGTCTAATGAGCCGATCCTTGTGCCACCTCTCTAATCAGAAAAGAGATAGGTACAAAATGTTCTTATCAAGTTATTATAAATCATTCTTCTTTTATTAAAAAAAATATAATTAAGTTACTGCCCTCTATAGTTTTGTCCAGATCCAAGATGGTTTCATTCAGGAGTGTAATTGTGCAAGAGAGATCTCTGTGTGCTGGATTAAAGGCACTCTCAAGCAGTGGAAAACTGCCTCCTGCTCAACAGGATTTGATTACTTATTTGTACTATATTTTCTTAGGTTCAGAGCAGTTTGTTGGAAGGATGCAAGACTTTCGATTTTACCCAGTGGCACTTACAAACAGGTAAAGAACATTTTTTTTTTGTTTTAAAAAGAATTAGGAGTGTGGTCATGAGGAAGAATAGATAATTTACTTTTTTCTCAAAGTATTGTGCTTTTTAGATGTCTTGAGGTGATTGCTTACGATGCAGTTTACTGGACATCAACTCAAACATGACTTTCAAATATGATCTTCAAAGTCTTGAGTTAAAATAAACAGTGTAAAGTATTTTGCTTTTTAATTGTTGCTTAAGTATATGTAGTGAAACTCAAAAGTAAATAAGTGCATACTTTCCTTGCTAGTGTTGTTCCTGTTATAACCTGACATAGCAGGTATTCTAGCAGAGAGTAGATCCATTTTCTAGGTTCCAATGCTTATAAGCTCTCTAGGTGTTATCAACTTGTCATAATTCTGACATAGTGTGAGCTGGTAGGCTTAGGCCTGTTAAATGAGACTTGCCAAGCCTCCCCAGAGCTTCCTGTAGTCTGCAGGCAATTTGTTCCATAAATTTCTGCAGATGGGGTGCTGCTTCTATGGCCCCCTTCCTTCCAGAGAGTAAAGTCTGCTACTGTTCTCAGATATGCAGAATTGTGAACAGTTGTCTCTAAGTGTTTAGCCCCTACAGCAAGGCGTACTGGTAAGCTAACCTCCCTGTCATGGATTTCAGTGTGCATCCGCAGTTGTCTGTCAGGCAGAGTCTTTACTCCCACCTTCTCAGAAGCACTCATGGGAAAATGCCTTGGTCTCAGGGGAAAGGAGGAGAGGACAGAGGGCCAATCCTGTTTAGATCAGTCCAAAGCCAGTGAACCAGTGATCCGGAGGAAGAGGACAGACATTCTAGCTGGTCAACATGCTGATTTTTGTCACTGCTAGCTTGGCTCCTGTCCTTACTGATTCCTCTCCTCGAGCTTCAGCTTCCTCATGGCATCGGACATCCGTGTACTGTATTCTTGACACTCCCCCTCAAGCCTCTACCTCCAAAATGTTATTGTCTTAATTCTTCATTTCTTTCTATACTAGATAGTCCTCATAAGCCACCAATGACTTTTTTTACCTCAGCCTGTATAGCCCTGAGCCAAGTGCTTTGACACCATCCATCCCCTAGGCCAAATTACAGTTGCCACTGCAATATCTGTTGCCTTCCAGCCTCCCTTCCTAGCCTGTTATAAAGAGATGTTACCTTTGCTATCCAGCTCTTGCTGGATTAATCTAGTCAATTCAAACTGGCCAGAAAAAGTCAGCTCTTATTTGTCTGTGTGGTGCTACTGGGTAGGCTAAGCACAGCAACACTTGTGACTGCAAACCTTAAGGCTACTTAATGATAATCTTTCGATAAGACGTAGAGCAGTTTCCTAGAAGCACTGATGTCTGCAGGACATTACAATGAACTGATCTCCTGTGAATTTAAAGTATTAATATGAATCTGAATTCCAAACTGCACGAATATCATGGTGGTTGTATATTCCTTTGGAACAATGCTTGAACTACAATACTCTGAACTACAACTGAAGTCACTGAAAAGAATATAGTTTAAAAATTGAAAGATAAGGTATTTTACAAAGTGTTGCAAACTAATGATTCATAAGTTTGTCAATGCAGTTTTATTCCCACAAATAACTCAGGTCAGAATGTTTACATGAGATAAATGGAATAAAAGTCTTTTTTGCATATTAATTATTTTAGGTCTATGGCTATTGGAAAGGTCCTGTTACTCTGTTCTGTATGATCTGTGGTGGCTGTTACTGATGGAATTAGGGAGATGGGATAAGTAAATTTTTTAATTTAAAAAATCTATACCTTCTGGGCTCTCCAAATCCTTTTACACCAGAGATGAACAAATGTTTATGTAATCTGCCCATGTCATTCATCTATTACTTTGCCTACCATTTCCACCTATCTATTTGGATTGGTAATGTCACTGAGAACTACAATGATTCAATTGATTTGACATAGCTGTAGGAATCTAATAGGGTGATCTAAGAGTGGGGCAGCCAAATCAGTGGATATACATTACAGTTGGCTAAAAGGAAAAATATTTTTATCGACATTTTCTAGGGTGCAGCATGATACTTCTCATGCTGTTGTTTTGGAGGGTTTGAGGACAGGCATTCAACTCATCTGTGGTTATGCCTCATAACAAGCCAATGCTCTGGTATGCTTAAGAACAGTCCAAATCAGTGACTGGAGTCAGACATGGGACCATAATTAAATATTGGTAGGGATTTTCACATTGCACCTAGGTCTGAATTAATCTTACCTGAGAAGATATCCTGAGAAGGAGTTTTTTTTCTCTTGGTTCCGTTTATTTGTGGAGCTCCACATTATGAATGTTGAACAATGAAAGCAACTCAAGCACTTTTTCATAGTTGCCTTCTGAAGATGCCTGCTGCTTGCTATTGATTAAGTAGGGACCCTAGGTGGCCTGATTCCTAGCTGATTGCCCCATTTATATGAGATGAAAACAGGCCCTAGGGCTTCTAGAGTAATCTAAGTTGAATTTTATTTAATCTATGAGCCTAGAGGCACAAAGTGACACTTGTCATTTTTTATCATGTACGTAATTACTTTATGTGCCGTGACAGAGACATTTTGGAAGTATTCTCTGGAAAATTTCCTCATCTGCATACCCAGTCAGAGTGCCGTTGTCCTGGAAGTCATCCCCGGGTACACCCTTTGATACAGAGGTACTGCATCCCTAACGGTGCAGATGATACCACTAATGACAGAGTGCTGAGACTGGATGCAGAAGCCCATCCTCTGTATTACATCAATGATGATGACATTGGGACCACCTGGATTTCATCTGTGTTTGCTAATGCTACAGGTCTGGATCATGGCGTTTCTATCACAATAGATTTACGAAATGGGCAGTATCAGGTAATGAGAAGATTACATTTTCTATTTGTTAATCCGAACTAGGAAGAGATTTTGTATTTGCTTTGTTTAAAATTTTGGTGAAACTCAAACTTTATGCTTTAAGATAGTTTCCTTAAGATGCCAGAAAAACAAATTCCATTATCAGCAGGAAGCAATGCCCTATAATTCTTGCTTTGGAGTTTTTCTTTTGATGTACCTTAGCTGTTGTTTTAAGCAGTAATCTGGACTAAGTATACCGGTATGAATATCCTGTGTGAAGTCACCAATACTTAGAAATTCGTTGCTGTCTTTTAACTTGATTTTTTTTTTTTTGTAAATTCCAGTTTAATTTTTGTAAATTTCTAGTTCAATTTTCTCTTGAAATGTGAAATGTAATTTTTGTGCTTTTAGATACAAAGCTGACTGCAGTCAAATGAAGTTTTAAAAGTCTGTAGCACACTGGCATGTCGTAAGAGATCTGTTATGTAGCCTCAGGTTTTTTTTCTTTGTTATTAATGTGGAAAAGGTAAAGAATACGATGGCAGGTTTTGGCCACGTAAATAAGAATGTCTGCTATTTAAAAGTCAGTTCAAATATATGTGAAGCTTTAAAACTGATTTGGCATACATATACATTTTAACATTACATGATGAGGGAAATACTCGTCAGCACAATACAGGTATCAGGCTGGATACCAAAGTGATGACAGATTCCTTAAGTGCCCTTCATTTTTATCAAAATTAATATCAGAATAACAAATTATGGATGGCTTCGTATTTCAGATTCAAATGGTCTTCAAGAAAACAGAGTTTTGATGCAACAGTTCAGTTGCTCTGTAATGTCTGAGAGAACAAAAAGATTGTTTAACAAAAACTGTTTCCAAATTCAAGACAATGTATGAACTGAAATACTGGTTTTGTATTCTGTAGATGTTAAACTATTGTCACACTGAAATAAAAAAGTAGTGTTGAAATTCTAATTATTTTATAACACAGTCATTAATATCAATTCATACATTTGCTCTCTTTTTGTAGATATTCTATATTATACTGCAGTTCTTCAGCCCACACCCTGAAGCAATAAGAATAGAAAGGAAAAAAAGAGATGATCTTAACTGGGAAGACTGGCAGTATTTTGCTAAAAATTGCAGTATTTTTGGAATGGATAACAATGGATCTCTAGAAAAACCAGACTCTGTCAACTGTCTCCAGCTTCCTAGGTATGAGTGGATATTATCTTCATATTACAGATGCTTTGAACAGGTAGCATCCTGACACAATTCATTTCCATGTCCTACTGAGATAGAATCTTTTAATTTGGTATACTCATTTATTATAGGCTGCTAGGTATATAAAAGATCAAAAATCTGACCTTTCGATTGAAGATCACACAAAGGTCATCTGTCATTTTTTATCAGATTTCAGACATTGAGGAATGTGACACAATTGACTGTTTTATTTTTGAGCTAGACTTCTGAAATTGTGTATGTTTGTGTTGTGTGGGACTGTTATTGTCAGTAGAATTAGGGAACAGTGAGATAAAGAGTGGAGAAAGACACAGTTATAAAAGATAGGTTATATCTATGCAGGGAGTATGAACGTATTCCTTCTGATCAATTATTCTGTTATTCCATGATCTCCGAGGCTGCAAGTTGTTCTGGAGCTTAGAAAAGAGGACAGAAACTTAAAAATAAAATGCAGTCATTTGACCTTACTACTATGCAAAACATGTGAGAAATGGGTTCAAAATAGTAACTTTAAGCTTTTTAATTTTTCTAAACAAGAACAAGACTAAAATCTCAGGGGTGAGCCAAGCAAGATCATTACTTCAGAAACACATTGCAAACCTTTTTACTAGACTGTTAGCATGTGTAACCCTAAACACTGTAACTTGTTATACATAAATATAGCAAGTAGCTTATAATACGTAATATATATATATATATAGTTTTATGCACATGTGCACATGTATATACACACACGAATCTTTGCCATTACAGGTATTCAAATTCACTATCTCTTGCCTAGTTTCAGATGCCAGACAGTATTAGGCTTCTTTATTACTTGGCTGGAAAACAGTCAGAAAATACAGTACCAGGTGCTGTAGGCATTATTTTCCCTTTTCTCTGTTTCACTTCTGGTGCCTTCCTAAGACTGTTCATGTGTCTGCATCTTTGTTCTCTGGGAGTTCTGAATTCTGTAGAGAATGCAGAGAATCTTTGTTTAAAAGTTAAGGAATGTACTCTGTAAATGGTGAGGATTCTGTATACTGAAAGAAGAGCTAATGTTGGAATAATGCTCTGTGTCTGTTTTCTACACCGCCCCATGATTTTAAGTGCCAAGACATGTGACCAAGTTGTCTGTGGAGGTTTTAGACAGGAGTGTGTTTCTATCTCTGTGGACAGAACTTCTCAGGATGTCATGGAAGGCAAGTGACCTTGGTTTTGAGATCCCTACTGTAGCTCAGAACTTCACAGTTTGGTGACCATGAGCTAGTGTCTAATGGGCTTTTTAGTTTCCTTGAGGAAATGAAAGTTAAGGTTGTCTTTTTTGTCCTACATCTTGTACCACCTCTGCAAGTCAGAAGTCGGTCACTGTCCTTTATCCTATTATCAGAGGCTTTTGTATCTTTGCTTATTCCGAATGTAGGATGATTCCTGTTTTAATTTATCTTGTTTTACTGTTTTTCTGAATAACTGCTTGTAGAAACTCTAAGATCTTGATAACTTGTTTACGTAGGCGATGCTAGCCTTACAGTTCTACTGTTCCTTCTGGTACTTTCATACCAAGACTGTGTCATTCATCAGCTATTTGTACAAGGCTTAACATTTCCATTACAGCTCTCTGTGTCATGGAAGAAAAGTGTAGCATTTAATTTTCTATGGAGGGATTGAGAGGAAGTATTCTCCCAAAGGAACACACAGATATATTCCACTGAGATTTCTGTTTAGCACTGAAATGGATAGGGACACAGTAAATTCAAAGATTCTTCATGAAGACTTTTCTCTGAGGAAAAAAAGATACCGAGGGAATCTGTAATATGTGTGACGTTTTGGTTTTCATTTGTCTTTCTTTCCTTTATTTAAACAGCTTTACTCCGTACTCTCATGGTAATCTAACTTTTAGTGTTCTTACTCCGGAACCAAATCATCGACCCGGTTACAATGATTTTTACAATACTCCATCTCTCCAAGAATTTGTGAAAGCTACACAAGTGAGGATTCATATGCGTGGCCAGTATCATACAAATGAGTCTCGGGTAAATTTTAGACATAGATACTATGGAGTTAATGAAGTTACAGTCAGTGGGAGGTAGGTGTTACTGAAACTCTTCCTATCACTGCCTCCAACTGCTAAATCTGTGCAATTACTTGCCTAAAATTTCTTGAGGTTGTTCTGCTTTTACATTTATGAATAAGAAGGCAATTTGGTCTGAAGGAGTACATCAAGTTTTAGATGATTGGTGTGCTGGTTTTTTTTTAAAGCATCTGCTCACGTGTTATTTTAAAATTAATAACGCTTATTACAAAAATCTACCAAAACAATCCTTTCCTTGGAATTACCTGTTCTTCTAGGCAAAGGCTTGTGATTGAACCTATGGCTTGTACTTTGTCCAAGTTTCATTATAGATACCCAGACACGACAATTTCAACAGTTGTAGTACATAGCTCATTCTTTGTTTTGGATTCAATTGTCCATTAAAACTGGGCAGCTGTGAGTGTAAGTATTACATTCTGTGACTGACAACTTTATTGTACATGATAAGTGTTCTGTCTTGTGAAAGGACTAATTATGCCCTGTAAATAACATGCAAATTTGGCAATGAAATGTTTCCATGAAACACATAGTGCAGATTTTTGTTAATAAGTATTATTTCTGAAATTCTTTTGAGAGAAAGCACCCTATCAAAGTTCACATTTACCTTAAACTTTTCTATGCTGCCAATGTTTTGATTATTGATTTATGTGTTTTGATAGTTCCTTTACTAAAACAGCTACAATCCTCTTGATTATGTCACAGTAAAATTATTTCAGGAGTGATTTCTAAAGCAATGCCATGCTTCCAGAAGATCTGCCATTCAGACAGTAATTGTTACTTTCTATGAAATAGTACTTTATAAAGGTTTTGTTTTTTTAAAAAATGAGCATTTTAACTGAGGTCAAGTAATCTACATTACTGTGCTTGATATAGTTAAGATTCCTTAAAGTATAGTCATACTGTAAGGGTTAACGCTGATGAAAAATTAGCCTTTCATAAATGCATATTATATATTGAAATATAGTTTTCATTACCTAACATGTAAGGTAAAAGTAGCTGTGATACATGATGGTTTTAATTTTCTTGGAAAGCAGTTCTTGATGCTCACAAATGTGTTCAATGAAGTCATTTTTTGTACGTTATTGTACTTAAGAACATTCTCTTGGGTTTACTATTTGTTCATAATAAAGATACAGATCATGTTTTTAACAAAACAAAAAATTATCTTTACAATCATGTAATCATCTGCAATGTATATCATTGCAGATTGTAGTGTTCAGTTTTTACTTTGTTACCTCTTGTTCTTTCAGGTGTAATTGCCATGGCCATGCTGATAATTGTGACACAGCGATGGAACCGTACAGGTGTCTGTGCATCAAGGAAAGCTATACAGAAGGAAATAATGTTAGTCTTTTCTTTGTGTCTACTTCACCTATGAACTCTGTCAAATCTGGTATTTTGGACCTGAGAATGTGTACACAAATATGTATGTTAGTGTTTCCCTAATTTTCATATAAAAAGTCGCTATAGCAGGCTTTATACACATGCACAAACAAATGAACAAACAAAAAAAACAACACACAAAAGCCCACTTACTTCAACAAGAATTTTACCACAGAACATTAGAAGAGCTGTGTTCAAGAATTTGATTTTTTAGAGGAATATGTCAGTTTTAAACATAAGATACAAACCTGAATTTGAGATATAATCAGGTAAAGATTCTGGCTCTATTTACTATACCAACCAGCAAATGATCTGTAGAACAAAATCGTATTGAAGACTTAAGTCTGATCCTAGTTCATACCAGTTCAGTTGTTAAAAGTGCAGAAGCCAGAAGCATGGACTTCATGTTTCAGCTTTGTTTCATTTGAAAGTGAGCAGTTCAAGTGGTGTAGAGCAGCTCCATGATGCAACCCAAGTGGTGTGTGTTTATGCTAAAAAATGCCTAATCCAAGGTAAAATGCTTACAAAGGTCCACCTTTTGAGAGTTATGTAGATCCATATGAACATATGTAGATAGCAGTCTACGAGTTCAGCCAAAAGTGCAATATTATAATAGTTATTTTTGAGAATATGTCTAAGTTAGGAAGAGTTTAAGCATTTTGGTGTTGATGTTTTTGTCCTGGTTTCAGCTGAGGCAGTGCTAATTGCACGCAGCAGTTTTGGTTGTTGCTAAGTGTTGGAAATTGTTTTACTGGGAGTCTTATTCGGTATTTTGACCCAAATCATGGATCTTGGCAGTCTTGTTTTAAAGCATTGAAAATGGAGTTTTGAACTTACGTATTTGTTTAAGAACAGTCTGGAAATGTTGATTGTCCTGAGGTTGGTCAAGCATGACCTGCCTTTCATGAACCCATGCTGGCTGTGCCTGATCCCCTGGATGCCATGCATGTGCCGTGTGATCTCACCCAAGATGATTTGCTCCATAACTTTCCCTGGTACTGAGGTCAGGCTGACAGCCCTGTAGTTCCCTGGATCCTCCTTATGGCCCTTCTTGTAGACGGAAGTCACATGGGCAAGCCTCTGGGACCTCTGTAGATAACCAGGAGCGCTGATAGATGGCAGAAAGTGGCTCAGCAAGTGCCCCACTCCCACACCTGCTGCTGCTGCACTGTGTGGGCAGTGTGGGCTGTGTTCACTCACTGAACCTCCCTGTTCTCAGTGGGCAGCAACAATGGTTACTTGCCTGGTGTGCTCTGTGGGCAAAAGCTAGCTTCTTCCCTCCCAAGGTTATTTAAAGCTTATTTCTACGTGCCAAGGTCAAGGGAGGGTGATGACATGTTTGTAGGGTGTTTAAACTGTGCTGCAAATATGCCAGCTCCACCCCTGCTCGCTCAGCAGCCTGCCCACAAGCTGTCTGCCCCCCAGCAGAAGCACAGCGCTGTTGCTGGCTTCAAAAGAGCCTTAAAAAGAGCTTTTTTTATGGCCTTTTTCACTCCAGATCCCTTGCCCAGTGGAGTCTTACCTGCTCTGAAGCTAGTCTCTGCAGCAAGTGACCAAAAGAATTTTCATTAAAGAATGAGGAAAATAATTAAACAAAATCTTTAATTGTATTCATTCAGAACAGAATTCAAGCATTTAAATTGTATTTACAATGCAAATACATAAAATCACAAAAGTTACACTCACTGGAACAAACATTTCATGTTGACAGATTGTACCTGGTAATGCAGATACATCATTAAAATGTATTTGGTTTGTTTTCAAAAGGTACTGTAAGTCTTGCAAGACTACTTGGTGAACTTCCAGACCTCATTAAATATTTATAATTAATCTTTACAAAGTAACATTTCACATTGTGTGTTCTAATTAAAAGGACATTGTCAGTTTGAATTTTTTTGACACATGTAAAAACTTAATATTTCTGTTTAATTCGCTTTTAGACTGTGGATGATACTTTATAGATTTCTTTTTACAAAACAAGCAATCCCCTAGTAAATTGTAAAAAAAAGATCTTTCACATGATCCTAAGAGCAATATCAAATACACTCAGATTCACACTTCTTAATCTTTCCCAGCAAGCACAGACTGCTTGCCTCTGTTATTTTTTCACTTGACCCGTTGCTACTGCTGTTGCTGTTCGACACCTTAATTTTGAGAAAGTCTGTTTCCAATACGCGTAGGTGTAGCAAGGAATAGAATGTGACAGAAACAGAACTCATAACAGAAGGCCAGTATTCAGCAGGATTCACTTCTTTGAAGTAACTTGTTCTTATTTAACCATAATATATTTATTTTTGAGATGAAATAATTATCAATAATAAATTTGATGGAAATGCTAAAATGTTTTCAGCTAACGCAATTAGAGATATCAGTAGCCAGTGCATCCAGTGCAGAGCTTTTCAACTGTTACGTGACTTTAAAGTTGGTATCATCCTTGTTTTACTACAGGAATATCTCATATATTAGTTCTATTTATTTTTTAGTAATGTGGAAAATTATGGCAAGCCCACAAACATCCAACTCGCTAATTTTTTAAAAGTTTACTGTATAACTATATTAAAATCAAACTATTGATTCACAGTTTAGTTTCAAAGCCACTAGATCTAATGACATCTGATTTTTTATCACAGCAGAGAAATAAATGTCTGTCAACAAAATGCTGTATGATTGCTACAAACCATTTGAGATGCATTAATGATAGCAATTCTGGAAATACTCAATGATAATTGGTGGTTGACAGGCAGAAAGTGACCTGGGGGTGCTTGTCAGCAGCCAGCTGAAGGTGAGCCGACAGCATGCCCAGGTGGCCAAGAAGGCCAATGGCATGCTGATCTATATCATAAATAGTATGTCTAGCAGGATGAAGTGCTTCGCACTCGTGAGACCACACCTTGATTTCATTGTTCAGTTTTGGGACCCTTCCTGCAGTAAGAATATTGTATTGCTGGAGTGTGTGCAGAGAAGAGAGAATGAAGCTGGTGAGGGGTCTAGTGGTTGAGTTTCTATCCCTAGAGATATTCAAAGAGACATGTGAACATGGCATTAAGGGACATAGTTTATGGATAGAGCTTGGTGGTATTAGATTGTTCATTGGACTTTTTTTCCATTCTGAGTGATTATCTGGTTGTATAATGACTACGGTGTTTTTCAGTTAAGTTGAAGTCTAGAAATTCATAAATACTGCATAAATCTAAGTAAGTAAAATATTTTCAAAGCATATATACATTAGTGAATAAAATTGAGTATATTTTGCCAGATGGGAAGCTCCTGGACTACCACAAGTAACTCAATTTAGTCTACTGATTTGCTTCAGTATTTGATGGAGATGACAGAGCAAGTTACTACATCCTTCTATGTTAGTACTTCCAAGCTACAGACATATATTTCTTAAAAATAAATAAATAAAGATTAAAGCAGAGCTAAAGCAATTCTTCTAGTTCTTCAACCAGATAAGGACTTCTGTTATAATCGTTTTCCTTCTGTAGCAGCTACACTAAATAGCAGTTGAGCCCCAGGTACTTATTTCCTTTCCTTTCTCGTAGGTGTTCCTTCCACACGCCTGCAGCCACCCCTCGTTGCATGCGTTGTTTAGGTCTCAAGAGCAACTCCTCTATTTTGCATTTAATCTAGAGAGATGAACTTTTCTTTGAGTATATTTTCTAAATTCATGTAGCATGCTTTTGTTTTTGTTGTTAGATGTCAAAATCTTCCAAGAAAAATAAATATTACATAATGTACTTTATTAATGAGAACCAAGCATTTATATTAGCTGGCATTCCTTTTGGGAGGTCAGCCTCTCTGTTGCACAAACTGGTGTCACCAGTCTGGGGAGAAGCTTCTTAAGGGCAAAGAGAAGAAATGTTCAGCTTCTTCATTTAGTTTGTTCTGTAAACGCCTTGTGACTATTTTGGGAATTAGCTTGGCCTCATAGGAATGGGAACTGAAGCACGAAGTGTCTTCATCTTGGCAACATCTATATACAATTTATAGACGTGAATATATGCTCAAAAACTTTGTGCTGTCATATGAAAAGTTTGAAGCAGCCCATGAAAAGAGCAAGACAATAAAAAATGTCAGCCTTGCTTTACAACCTGAGACCCTCCTGTAGCTGATGATGCAGAACTTCATGCAGAAAGGTAATGGCAAATTACATAGAAGTACTTGCGGAAATCACAATAACAGAAAATAAAATAGAATTTAAAAGAAAAAACAACTCTGATGAATGTTTAAGAGGATATGAATGGAACTGAGGATGTGATTGGACACAGTAAAAGCATCAGGTCTTCAGAGTTTTTAATATAAATAATTGATGATATTAAACATCTACTGTCTGAAAACCAGATGTGACATGTTGGCTTAACAAATATGGGATAACTAAGCTCTTTTATGTTGTTAGAGTATGTTGTTGCATAAGAAGCAAACTAAATCTTAGTTAAAAGTCAGCATGGAATTAATGATTCATAGTACCTGAGCAGCTGTAAATATGAAGTATAATAACTGGTCACTCAGTGACCACTTCCAGAAGCGAGCAAGTAAAAAATATCCTTTTTGGGTAAGCTATATGCCATAATTTGTTTATAGAGATAGGCCTGATAGGCAACCGGTGATATTAAAATGAAAAGAAATAAAACAGGCTGATGGTTGACTGGTGTTTTAGAAACAGAAAGCAGAAAGACCTAGTCCAATAGTTTTACATGCCTGAAAACTTTGACTAACTTTTGACGTGTCAGTGCAAGTTATGGGTTTGTCCATGAATCCATCCTTGGAAAACTGTTGTAATTTCACAGTTCAAAGACCCAGGCTTCTAAAACAAATCGTGTATGAGCGTCACTGAGATAGTGCAAGAACTTGTTCCTGTCTGAGATACCTTGTGATTTGTTGCACCAGTGCTGATATGTTGAAGGAACTGTGAAGTAGTTGTTACTCCATATATATTTTCATCCGAGGTTTTTAAGTTTTACTTAATAAGAGATATGAGGTCATAGGCAGATAATAACTAGTATTATGACTGTCATTTCTGTCACTGCTGCATTTCAGAAGCTAGGAAGGGCTGTTTCAGTCTGAACGTATTTTCCAGGGGCTTATCTACTGTGCAGGATATGTATTTCATTTAATGTGAAAGAAAACTGAGAGACAACTGGGCTGGTGCTTCAGCATTGCTGAGAGTAGCTGTGGTAAATCATACTGCTGTGTACATTTATTGAATTTATAGGGGTTTTTACCATATTCTTTATGAATGCTGAAGCGATTAGCCATCATCTTATTCCTGTTACTATTTAAAAAGTCCCATGCAACAGCTTCCTAAAAGATAAATTAACCCTAGAATACCTAGTAAGTATGGCTACATCATTCTGAAAATTAAATTTTCAATTGAATAACCTGAACAAGTCAGAGCTTTGGTAAACCAGAATGCATGCAAAACTCATCAGTTGTAAAACCTGTCTTCTTCCTCTCTTTCTAATTTTTTAATTTATTATTTACTTTATTTTTTATTATTTAATTTATTATTTACTTATTATTTACTATAGAGTTGGAGTCTAGAAGAAAGTTGCATGGAATTGATGCTTGATTTCAGAAAAGCTTTGAATTTTAATTCTGGAGGATTTAACTGTGAATTAACTGCTGAGCAGCCTGGTTGTTGGAATTACTGTGTCTGTGTGCGTTTTGATTTTGTAGATTTCGGTGTGGTTTCACTCAACTTCATCATAATAAGTACAGGTGAAAGAGGAGTTGGGTAGAAATTATCTTATGCTGCTTGACAACATCTATAGCAATGTCTGAGATCTCTGTTGTGTCCCATTATTGGAATTTGGCATTCTAAATAGTACCACTTATGTTCTTCGTCAGTCAAGTTCTTTGCTGGCCACTTTACCACTGCAAAACAGCTGTTGTACCTTTTATCAGATTACTATTTGGCATATGGTATTTTTAAACCCATTTAAAGGACTGCACTTAAAAGGATGCAAAGTATTTTTGGAAATTAAGGTACACACAGTGTTGTAACATAACACTGTAAGGTTTTATTTCTGTTCTTCCTTAATCACTTGGAGTCATTTTGAGAATTCTAGGTTTTTTTCCTAATCAGACCTGGATTTTTGAGTTTAGAGGCAGTTTGATCTTCTTTGGGCTGTTCACAAGAGAAAGATATAGTTCAAAGCTCTGGCTAACATGCTGTCTTGACAAGCAGTCAGATGCTGAAGTGAGAGTGCTATAGATAAGCCAAGAGGAAATTTAGACAACTGTCTTCAGAACAAGATTAAGATACAGTGAAATAAATACTGCCTAAAATATTTATTCTTATTTGGTTAAAGACGTAAAATGGAGTGTAGGAAGGAAAACTGTAGGTGATTAACTACGCTATTATACTCAAAACTTGTAAGGCAGCTTAATCATATATGGTTAGGTTATGCTCACAGTGGATTTTTCAATTATACAGTCTTCCAAAATGTCTGAGAAAGTGGCATTCTAGACTGAAATTCATAGAATCATTAAGGTTGGAAAAGATCTCTAAGATCATCAAGCCCAACTGTCCACCTACTACCAATATTACCCGCTAAACCATATCCCTAAGTACTACATCTGTCGTTACCTTAAACACCTCCAGGGATGGTGACTCCACTGCCTTCCTGGGCAGCCTATTTCAATGACTCACCACTTCTTATGAGAAGTTTTTCCGAATATCCAACCTGAACCTCCCCTGGCACAACTTGAGGTTGTTCCCTCTTGTCCTATCACTGTTACCTGGGAGAAGAGGCTGCCCTTCCTCAGCACAACCTTCTTTCAGGGAGATGTAAAGAGCAGTGAGGTCTCCCCTGAGCCTCCTCTTCTCCAGACTAAGCAATGGAAGTTCCTTCATCCACTCCCCATAAGACTTGTGCTCCAGATCCTTCATGGCCTGTGTTGGGTATATGATTGATTAATATTTTTTCCTTCTGTCTTCCTTTCTTGATTTTAATTTGTTGTTAAAGTAATTTAAGAAGAATAAGGAGATGAATTTTATTTCCCTACATGGTTTCTCTCTTCTTGTCTTTCATATTTTTAATGTGTAAATAGAGGAAAAGCAAATAGAGTGAAGTATAAATATATAGAATACAACAGTTCTTCTAATTATAAAGTAATTGTCACAGGGTTATCCCTAGATATAAGTCCATGACAGGGGGGTACAGGCCCTGGGAAAGAAAAAAGAAAAAAAGGAGAGATAAAAGAGTTAAGGAAAAAGAAAGGAAGGGGTTTGCTGTGTGACCTGGCCGGCCCCAGGCCACACGCTCCGGGAGATGGGAAAAGGCAGAAAGCGAGCAGATAGATAGTTTTAACAAAGAGAAAACACAATGGCAATGATTTGAGGAGGAACTGTAATTTACTAAATTTAACTAAATCAAACAAGATGAGAGAGAAAGAGTACCCCAAAGTACAAGTCAAACCACGACAGTGTGAGGGAAGCACGTGCTTTTCTCTGCGGCGAACTGAGACGGTCAGAGGCAGAGAGTGAGTGGGGTCTGGTCCAGAGCTCCACCCCACTTCCACTTCATGCCAAGTCCCCTGGGGATGCCCTCCCTCCCCTCTGGGAACCCAAAATGCCCAAAAACATGGTAACACAGAACCACAACATTAACTCTTTAACTCCCACTGTTCTGCATGGTGTTCTGATGTGGAATACTGACAACAAACACCACAAAACCACAACAGTAATAATCTTTTTATTTTATTTCAGTGTGATCGTTGTTTGCCGTTGTACAATGACAAGCCTTTTCGTCCAGGTGACCAAGTTCATGCCTATAATTGCAAACCTTGTCAGTGTTACAGTCATGCAGTAAGCTGCCGCTATGAGTTAGCAATGGATCCTTTTCCTCAGGAATACTACAGAGGCAGTGGTGGAGTCTGCGATAACTGTCAACATAACACAACTGGTAAGTCACAAGATTGAGAATTGGCTTTTTGTTCTGTAGTCACTTATTGGTGAGGTCTTGTATCAGCTGTGATATTGGTGGGTACATTAAAAGAAAGTTGTATACATCTCTATTTAACTAAATCACTAGTTATAGTTGTGTCAGTAATTAAGCTGCAGGAAAATACTTCTGAAATTTGACCAAATCTTGTAGTAAACCTATGCAAATGATATTCCAACTATTAGAATGCTTTGTTTCAAGGCCTTTTCCGTTACATGTTCTAGAGCATTTAAATCCAGAATATCAAGTCTATTTAATCAACCAATTTATAACAGATAACATATATGTTTTCAACTCTTGCTGTAATGTCAGCTTCTTGTTTATTTTTTTGTGCTTATTTTGTATTCCATCTAATTAGTATATTTTAGAATACTTATTTTTAAATATTGTCTTTTATTTATTTATTTATTTGCTTTGTCTAATAAAGGGAAAAAAAAAGTTTCAGGTTGAGAAAAAAGTTTCAGGTTTATCAATATTTTTTCAGAAGAAAATGTATAGGCATTTGCATGGCACAGCTTTTATATAAGTGTGGTATTATATAACAGATGGAAGTTTAATGGAGTAAAACATAGTTTGTAACAGGTTCATTGTTTCATATGCTCTGGATCACTAAATTGGCAGGTAGAGATGAAAGGTGCATTAAAATGGACGTCCTGAAAATTATAGAATTCTCTCAAAGGAATAGAGTCTTTAATTTTGAATTATACAGCTAATTTTAATGAATTGGAAGCCATAATGCATAACCTTTCTTTCATGCAGGAAGGAACTGTGAGCTGTGCAAGGATTTCCATTACAGACAAGCAGGTGCAGATCTTTCAGCCATTGATGTTTGCAAACCCTGTGACTGTTACGCAACAGGCACGAAAAATAAAAGCCTTTTGTGTGACAATGTAAGTAGCTTAAATACAGAATAATGACAAAGCATTTTAAATTAGCAAAGTCAATAACAACAAGATTTTACGAAGTGTGTTTGGATGGTAACTAGTTTATAAAAACTGTTCAGCCTCTCCAAAATAAAAGTTGACTCAAACAAGAGGATGAAAGCCAAGAAAACACAGAAAGCAGTTTGAGGCATACGACCATAGAGTTCTTCATCTGGATCAGAAACAGATACTAAAAAAAGCTTGACTGAAAAAATGAAGTTGGAGATACAGTGGGAAAAATGGGGGAGACTATTGCTCAATAAAGCATCAGATAGCTGCTGCATTAGCTGCGGTGCAGGGAGAAATGATTAAAAGGCATTAAAGAGTAGATTAATAGAGCTCGGGACTAAAGGCTGAAAAGAATTACATGAAATAGGAAGGCATCATTTAAGGAAGTGTTTCCAAATTTGACCTGTGGAAGATGGAATCAAAAGGAATAAGGACCCTAGTCATGAAAATTGTCACACCACAATGTTAATTTTCAAGGAAATATGCCGAAATTGGGGCAGAATACACTTTTACTGCGTAATTTACCATTTTCTGCAGTTCATCAACGTTTTTTTCTGCAAAGTGGTAGTTATTTCTTTAAGTTCCAAGATACAGAGTTTCAAAATTGATCCGTAGAATCACAAAATAAGCTATTTCTGATAGAATGATTACTTATCAAATGTAATTAGTATTATTAATATAGACAATTTAGATGATTTGTGAAAGGCCTTTCTGAAACACTCCCATCTCAGTTATTTGGTCTGATCTTGAAAACTCTATCCCTGTTCTATTCACCAGTTTCATTCTGCCATTGGTTGGAAGTACATGCTATGGTGTGTGGCATTTCTCACTTGCATAAGATCTCAGTTCTCATACACCTGTATAGTGTGTTAATTTACAGATTAGTGTGTAAAGTCATTTGTATGTTAAACTGCAGGCTAATGTAATAACAACTTAACTGTAAAGTCATAATGTTGATAGTAATGAGAAGGATTTTAGAAGGGTGGTGTTGCAGCACATCCACTAGCAGTGCATTAGGCTCTTTTGCAGAGAAATCCTTGCTTGAGGCTGGTGGGTACAATAGAAAATTGCTACAGCATGTTAAAATCTGCCTGCTTCTATGCTGGTTATTGGCATCTAATCAGTGCAGAAAAGATTCACACTGGTTGCATCCTCATTGTGAACTTTTGGCACAAAATATTTCAAACCATCAGAAAATCCAAATGAATTATTTCAGGTGCCTAAGTTTTATGAGATCAAAAGAAGAATTGGCTGCCTTCTCCCATTCTCCCTAACTATTCACACATGAGAAAATTCTGCCAGAATACTGCTGATGTGATCATTCTTGCTCTGTATAGACAGCTAGAGATTAATTTCTTCTGGCCCTCACACCACAATTCTTGACTCATTTTCCTGCACTGTTTTTTACCCAGACTGCTCTACAAATGCTTACATATTCAATCAGGCACAGCAATTTGTAATCCTTTCATGATTCTGTTATAATGCACCATATATAATGGTATGAAAAAAAAACATTCTTTTCCAGGGCATTTGTTTCTGGGCAGAGCTGAAAGCGGTGCTATTACTTTTACTTGGTTTTTAGAAATACCATTCAGGACTTAGTGAATTTAGACATCTTTCTTCACTCAACCTTTACTGTGTTTTTGTTTTGTTTTGTTTCTTTTTTCTGCTTTTTAATTTAATTTATGCTTATAAATATGTATCATATATTTATTGGTGCAAATAAGCCGTACTTTACTGCAGAGGATATTGGTCAGAATTGCACATGCTTAGTTGCCTCGTCTCAATGTGATGTCTGTATTGTCTCATTGCAAGAAAACCTATTTTAAAGCACCAAGATGAACAAAGTGATAGTTATTGTTTTCTCTGAAGGGTCAAGTGGGATTCTAGTGCAACCAAGTCTGCTGTTGAACAGGCTTCAGATTTTGCTTTTCTATATATTCCCTAAATATTGCTATTTTGAATTTCTTTGTACATTTCAATTTTGAATTTACAATTTACAATTTACAATTTTGAATGCATTTTATTTTAACATAGTAGATAATCTAGCTGGTATTTATGTATGCATATACATTTTAAACCAAGGCAGATTTTTTCATAGTTTTTTTCAGAGTTGAAAATTTCTTTGTTCCAAAATTGGAATGAGCATTCCTGTGTTCTCATTCCACCTACATGTTTTTCAACCAATTTATTGTTATTGAAAATAAACAAGCAAACTGAAATGTATGTTATAAGAGAACATCAGGTAAAGCAGCTATTAAGGGCATTTCAGACAATAGATAGACTGAGTGGAAAAGGATGCAAATGCAAACTACTACTAGGGTCAGTGAACAGCTTGTGTTCGTACTAGCTAATGGAGTCCACAAGGAATCAAGTTATACAACACTGTATGTATGTATGAGTCTTGGATTTGCCTTTATGGAAGGGCTTAATAAGCTGAAGGAGAAGGAGCCCTTTCTGTCAAATAATTTCTGCATGGTTTTATACCATGGCAATGCTGCTTTTCTGTGATATTTTGTAAAATGATTTGGGGGACTTGGCCTGGAATGTTGTGGACAGAGAAGAAACTCTTCATTTTACATTTTGAGCAATTGTAATAGAAATCCACTGACTTTTGAAAGTCATCTTAAGTGATGACAAGATGAAAGAGTAGGGGAGTAAAAAGGAACTTCATTATTGCTGCTTATTCAATTTTCAGTTCTCAAAGCTGACATACTGAGAATACTCACAGGTATTTGGTGGTCAGACTATTAACCTATCTGTGTGAGCCGGTACACCTTACAGTTTCCATTTCTTAATATGAAGAAAATGAAAAGAAAATAAATTCTCAACCCTCTTGTTCCCCTCCTCCAGCTTCCTGAGATTGCAGACTGTTGTTGTGTGCTGGCATCCTTGCCAGATTTGTGTTAAGTTAGAAGGTAGTGGGAAGTGTATGATTAGAATTTATATCAAGAAGGCAGCATGTTGAGATCAATACCAATCAATTGCAAAACCAGTAATGGCAGGATGAACAAAGAGAATGTAGTGCTGGACTAGATGTACATATGGACCTCCAAATGTGAGCCTTAGAGCATTCCCAGCTGATGGAGGAAACGTGCCTCTCTATTGGTCAAGGGTAAATAATTGAAAGGAATGTGCTCATGTCTATGGGGCCTGATATAGTATAGTTATTGGACAAGGAGCACTTTTAAGCTAAAAAGTGATAGGTAAGATTACATTTTAGTAAGAAATTATTAACTATGAGAGTGGTGAAGTTACTGTAACAGATGTCCCAGAGAAGCTGTAGATACCTCACCATTGGATGTGTTCAAGGCCAGGCTGGATGGGGCTTTAAGCAACCTGATCTAATGGGAGGCGATTGGAACTGGAGAATCTCTGAGATTCCTTCTAGCCCAAGCCATAGTGTAATTCTATCAAATAATGACTATACCAGTCTCAAAAAGGGGTGTTTTTTTGGTCACGTGGCTTCAAAACAAGAAGTTTCACTTCAGTAAAATATCAAGTGCCAAGTTGTGATTGACTTTACTGAATAAAAATCAAATCTCATGTTGTTTTCTCCAGATTTGGAAAGATTTTATGTATCTGGTAATGTGTCTCCTCGGTTACAGACAACAAGGATAAGTTTTTTGAAATTAGAGGTATATCCAAAGAGAGGAGATGATTTTAATTTTCAGAAGGATTTTGATCAGCTGTTTTTTTTTTGTGTTTTTTTTTTTGTTTGTTTTTTTTTAGTAAATTCCATCTTATAATTTATGAATACACATGAACAACAAATCTTAAGTAGTCAGAACATATTTCTAATTCCATGATATGTACACATTGAATATCTACCAAATGAGTGCTCTGGAAAAATTGTTTGTGCTGTAAGCAATAATTGAGACAACTATATGCATTATATCACTCACTGTCTGTTTACCCATATCACTTTGGTCCTTATATCAGTTTAGTAACTGGATGTTGAGAGGATTCTTTAACGGGCTTTTTTTTTTTAATTTTTTAATTTTGTGATTCTAGATCTGATGAGTTAGATTAAAATATTGCCCAGTTAAGGAATTGTATGACTATAGGCTAAAACAGCATGAACTATTAGGTGTATTAGGTGTATGTAAAAGTCAGAAATCTCAAGTGGTCTGCTTCCCGATTAAGGACAGTGATGTTATAACTGTGATTTGTGCAGGAGGAAATTGCTTGCATACTTTTTATAACCATTTACATTCAAGGATACGGGACTAATGTGTATTTCATTCATAAATTATAAATGACACAAGGGATTATATGCTACCTCAGCATCAGTGATTTTTCTGTATCAAATAACAATTGTAATTATGTGGTCCCAAGACACACCACCACTTGGTAGTAATGTTGTGCTGGACTCACTTTCATTGTGAACAATCTAGACAGATTATATTTTATAAGTGGTTTCGTTCCAAGATGGCTGCGTTAAGAGACAAGTTATTTCCATCTTCGTACTCCTAGGGTCAGATACAGACCTGTCAGGCATAAGCAACAGGAGAACAGATTGCTTTTTGCTCTTATGTAAGCAGTGTAATTAAAATCTATTTGTTTAAATGACTGATAGCATTTGAATTTGTGGAGGGGTTGTGGAGAGGGCAAAGTTCAATAATATCTCCAGTGCTCAACCAGTGAAATCCCAATTAACAAAGTATTTAAATATTAATTACTACCAGTATTATCAATGATACTATTGTTTATAGAGTAAGCTGATTTTACAGGTATTACCAAAATTAAGTATAAATAAAAACAAAACTATTTTGCTTTGTAAGTCAGTTTAATACTTATGTGGTTATAGAAATGGTTTGTTCTACATGTTTTGATGTAGGTTTCTGTGCTACATGTATATCCTGTGGCACACCTATTTCTGCACCTTTATAAACATCTGCAGTTTATACATTTTTGTAACAGTATTTATTGCCAAGCATTTCACAGTGCTTCTGGATTGTTTTAGTGCTGCTGTCCTTACAGAGAAATTCAAGATTTGTTTCTTCATTTTTTTCCTCTAAAATTCCACCTTGCTATTTGAAACACATGCGGTAGGATAAAAATGTGTGTAATATAGGATGCATTAGAGTGGCAGGTTTTCCCTACCTGATATTCATATCCACTTATAATGCCATGTTTGCTATAGAGAGTGAAGTTAGATTGAAATTATAAAATTGTATTAGTTACTTTGTATTTTGAAAGCTGAACTTAAACAGCTATCTCAAATTTTATTTATTTATTTTATTTTATTTTTTGTCTTGGCTGTAGGTTCTGCTTATTCTTTTTCTCCTGTAGACTTACAAATCAGTATTAAGGAAGAATGCCGGTGGACTTTTTTCCTCATGCTTTAATCTGGTACATAGAAACCTATCTTCAGATCTATTAAGAAACAATTTGATAAGCATTTTTCTCTAATGAGAACTTTGGTTTCCTGCACTTAGCCACCATGAAAATATTTCAGTCTTTTTAAAAGCAAGAAAGTAGTTGCCACTTTCGCTGGTTACAGAGGGAGAAATTCTTTTGTGCGTGACAGGGAGGAAACTTTTACTGGGAGTTGTCTGAAGGATGTTATCTTGTTCCTGGTGAGAATTTGCATTGTTTTCCTTGGGTAGCCAGCTATTTCTCCTTCATCTGGAAGAATTACATCTACTCTTTTGGCATCTTTTTTTTTTTTTTTTTTTTTTTTTTCACCCTGTTAAGGGAAAGCTCAGGGCATGCATTTTCTGCATCTGACTGTGATGAAAGTTACTACTACTTATGCTCTATAATAGCTTGACACTCTAAAGTATGCTGAAAATATTGCTGGTTTTTTTTTTTGCTGCTCTTAGCACTCTGTGATCTGTATGTTGCACTTGTTGCATCAGGAAAAGGCTGCTATCTGGTTACTTTTAGACTTTGGTTTATGCGGCTATAAGCACTGAAATGAGACTCTGATCTAGCACATTACACTCTCTGCTGTTTATCAGTAATATGAGTAAACAATTTATGGTTTTGGGACTACCTGAGACAGGAACTTCATCCAAGTTGTCACATTTGATCTTCACCTATGGAGTTCATCTAACTCATTTTTAAATATATGTCAAACTGTATTTTTCAATGCACTGACTGCGTATAGAATATGATCTTCTTTTCCATTTTTTTATACGTGTCTTTCTGTTAATTCTGCACGTGTTCTCTCTGTTGAAGATTTTATAGACATCTATTCCCTTCAGCTTAGTCACCTCTTTCTGAACCAAGAACTCTATTTTAGTCTCTCTGCATTCATATCTTTGCTTGTTTTACTCACTCTGCTATCTAAAGATTTCATTTTAGGATGAGTAACCAGAGATGCACGCATTATTAAAAATGTAATACACAATGGACTCTAGTGACAGTAACATTTTTGGTATAATTCTGTTGTTTTACTCATAATTCCAGTATACCTTTTTTTAACTGTCTCAGAGATTTGATACATTTTTAGGGAGAACCAAGGAGCTATAACAGCTCCTTTCTTGGGTGATAACAGCTAATTTTGGAATTATCATTGCCTACATGTAGTCAGCATTGCTTTAGCTCAGATGTTACGTTTACACTTCTTGATGTAGAAGTTAATCTGTCTTTTTGATCATCCATTTGATCATTTGATTCAGTATATGGAATATTTCCAGATATTCCATATATATCCAGAACAAAATACCATAAAGAAATATGGTAGAATCATGAGGCATGATTAATCTTTGCTAAAAATGTACCATTTTTTTTTCCCAATATATCAAACCTGTGATTTCGTGTCCACTAATTTGCTCTGTGAAGAAAAGCGCCTGAGTCTGTAGATCTCATAAGCTTTCTTACAGCTATTTTAGTAGATTGATTTAACTGTTATCATTTTATTCCTCTTTTACTGAGGCTGATTTCAATATTTAATAACTCAGTAATTTTATATTCAGTTCATCCAGAACTCTTGACTTTTTGAGGTCAGTTTTCAACATATCAGATTTTGCTTACATCTTTTCCTTCTGACATTTCAGTTTGAAAACAGTCCAGAAAACTGTCCCTAATGTTGTGGCCCTTTAATTGTAAACAGCTGTGAATTTTTTTTTTTTTTTTTTTTTTTTGCCTTCTCTGTTGTGCATGCATCTTCCCTGAAAGCTGTGCAGATTCGTGGAGAAATTAGTTGGTCATCTGCACCAACTCCAAGTAGGATTATTTTCAACACCGAGTCCAGTGTTGAACATGACTGAAACATGACTATATTTTTATCTGTGTGAGTCTTGAACATCTCTGGGCACTCTGTTACTGATGCTGCCCTTTGTTTGTATAGGAAAGTTTCTGATGTCCAATCTGAATCTGGTTATTTTTGATTCTTTGTTGACTTTCTTTTTCTTCTTCTGACTTTTGAAAAATACTTTTTTTCTTTTTTACCCTAACTATATTGTTCATTAGAAGCTATGTATTTTTTTTTCCTTTTTCATTTCTTCTTTTATTTTTAAAATTTGGTTACAATTATCTTAGTTAATTTTCTTGTTGTGATTTGAATTCCTCTTGTGGAAAGATTTGGTTTTGCTTCTAATATTTTCCTCAACAGGGTAGATTTTTGAATCATTTTTAAGTCTTTCTTGATATGGATTATGTGTTTAAACTGAATGATAGCAGAAGTATCTTTATGTAATGATGCAAGCGCATAATCTGAGGATGCTGTGATCCCTAACACAAAATTATTCTTTTATACTTGTTTATTAAATTAGGGTATTTTTTTCATTTAGTTGCTCAGAGTAAACTCAGAGTTGCTTTTCACTTGAAAGTTCTCTGGCTCAGAGATGAATGAATTGGTCTCTGGAAATAAATTAAATTTCTAGATCAAATCCAATCTGAAAAAAAATAACTTTAAAATCCTTGTTACTGTTTTTTTTTTTTTTAAACTGTAGTGGCTTCTCTTAACTCTTCATTTTTTTATATGATGTTTTCTTGCCTTTTGCTTAGAAAATACCATTTTCTTACTTTTTTAGTCTATTCCTTTTGCTGGAAAATGTGACTTACACATCAGTGGACATCTACTATAAAAAAAGAGTTTTTATTGGAATACAGAGTACTTTTATGAGGATGTGGTAGCAACACATGCTTCTCTATAGCATTCATTCAGTGTTTTCTTCATCGAAAATTTCCAATTAGATGTTGAATTACTCTCTTTTATCTTTCGTTAATAAAGCTAAGAATTTAATTGTATACTGGAGGGTGTGATTAAACCATTTATTTCAAGTGGAAATTGAGTAGCTTTGCCCCCAGCACCACAGAAATCTTCTGTGTCAACTTCTCTGGCTGGTAGTTTTAAAATAAAAACAGCAGTTTAACCAAGTTTTGGTCTGGTATCTATTTAAAAGCATTAACCCAGCTTGACCATAATACACATGTTTTCAGTCTATCCTGAAGCTAAACTGGAGAGGGGATAACTCACTTTTTTTTAGGCATTTCGATGACTTCACGAAAGAAAAAAAAAATTACACCTAAGTAATTTACAGTATCGTCTCTTTTTCTTGTGTGATGCAGATACAATCCCAATTTACTTAAATATTATGATATACCATGCTATACTAACTGCTAAATTCAGACAATCCAGAAAAGTGAAGCAGAGTCATGCTCCAGCACTGATACAGCCTGCAGAATACAAAGCTGAAATGAAGCTTATAGAATTTCTAGAATGAAGGCTTTCTTTGAATAGTGGTCAAGAAATGGAACTCACCTGCAGAATAGGATTTCCCAGACTTTCTCATATCCCAGTCACTGTCCTGCAGCTGGCTACGTCTAACCCTGTATAGCTACATGTAATTGTGCAGGCATCTGCAAAACTTGCAAACATATCTTGCTGGTGTTGCAAATTGGAAACAGGCAAGGTAGAGTGGAATAGGTAATTTATGCGTCATGGTGTTTGTGGAGTGCTTAATTCTTAAAAGCTTGAATTCAGTTGAACGTGTCATGTTGAGTTAGTTGCCCATGAGCAAAAATCCCTTTCATAAAGAGGGTCTTTATTTTACGTTTGTCTTTATTTTATGTTTTTGTTGAGAACAATGTGACATTCTTAGGCAAGCGATGATACAATTTTTAGTATCATATATAGTTTACATAGCATGTAAACTACCAGTGAAGAAATCCAGGGGACCTGTACTTGTAGTTAGTTGATCAAGAATTCTCCCTAACTTGTAAAGATTTCTTAGCCTCGAATACTGTGGTGTTGTACCAGGAATTACAAATGTGAATGACTGATCTGTAATTTCTGTCACAATGTGACCAAAAAAAAAAAAAAAGCAGATTTCCTTTCTGTTGCAAAAAATCGATAGATTTTATTTCTTCAAGCTTACATTAATTTAAAACAAGTGAAACGGAGGAAGAAAAGTATTCTTTTTAAACGTTAGTCCATTCTTTCTCCCAGGAAGCACATAAACAATGTCTCTTCATGCCCTGTTCTCTTTTCAGTTTTGCATTTATATCTGAAAATTCTTTCCTTATTTTTTAATGGCTTTTGATTTAAAGTGTTCTTTTTGATTTTTTATTTTTTTTTTTAATGTTCCTTGGATATTGATCATATTTATTTATTTAATTTTGCCTAAACTCATACTTCTCTATTGGTTTGACTCCCTGCTGTCATCTCTGTTGTGAGTTGTCTGGTGCCTTCTTTTCCCTATTTCTGTGCCATTTCCCTTTCCACGTGGGAAATTTTTCCATCGTATCAGAAAGTGACGAGTGTAGCAATTGTTTTTTTTAGGTTTTCAGAGTTTTGAAATTAACTTTTCAGATTCCCTTAAATCTCCCAGTTTACAGCTTAGGTGTAACAAAGGATGCCTCAGATCCTTCCAAGTAGTAGTTCTGTCCATTTAGGGAACAGGAGAGGACCATCCCAGCACTGAAGTGGAATACTGTGGTCTCAGGTGAACCCAGAAAACAGAGAGAGGGTTTCAAATACTGAGTCATTAGGTTACATCCTTTTGTAAAGGAGGATTAGAGAAGAAATCTTTCAGATTTCTTTATTCTCATTTAGCTACCATTTTCACTGAAATAAGAAGATAATGATAAATGAATATCTTTACCTTTTAACATAATACGATATTTTGTAGTAACTGATTCAAAAAACTGCTGTTGGTTTCAATTGAAGTCATCATTTACACAAAACTTCTTCGTATTTAGTCTTTCAAGTCCAGGTGTTAAATGGTACTGCACTGTTTACACAATTCCTTTTTTTCCTTCTGTTTAATTCTAGTTAAAAAGGAATTATTACATTGATTTTTTTTTTATTTTTTTTTCCCCCTCTCAGAACAAGTTTAAAAAGTATGTGTTATACAGGCTTATTTTTTTCTGTTCCATTTAAAGTTTTCACCTCCCCTACTCATACTCCCATTCTTGTTGCTAATGAGTGTGTCATCTAAAAATAGATATGTTCATCATTCTATAATATTTTGTATCTTTCTAGATTGGAGGCCAGTGTAATTGTAAGAGACATGTGTCTGGCAGACAATGCAATCAGTGCCAGGAAGGATTCTACAATCTACAACAGTCAAACCCTGATGGCTGCAGTCCTTGTAACTGTAATACCTCTGGGACAGTCAATGGAGATATTACCTGTCACCAAAATTCAGGCCAGTGCAAGTGCAAAGCAAATGTTATTGGTATGTGTAATGCAAGAGTTTGGAGCCATTTTTCTTGTTATCTCTGGAAGTAAAAAACACTTGATTTCTAAATGAAAAGTGCAGTAAACTTCTTTGCTGAAGGCAGATTTTAAGAATGAATAAAATTAACTGTTGGAAAATTATCAATTTAATAATTCTATGAAACTACAGCTTGAAGTTCAGTTTAATCAACCCTTTAGAAGTTTCTTTATGGTATAGCTGCATTAGCTTACATAGCTCCATACTAATAAGGCACAGAAATAATGCAATTTGCTTACTGCATAGATGTTTCTTTTAGGAAATTAACACTTTTTCAAAATGTTTTATACTTAATGAGTTCTAAGCAAATCATTTCCACGCTAGTTTTCTTAATATAGCAAAATAAATGGATTTTTTTTCTGAAAATATTCTGTGCTACAGGGTCCTTTGTGATAAATCTATCCATTTTTTTCTATTATATTTCTTTGAACTGTTCCTATGAAATGCAAAATAAGTCAACATAATTCCACAGATCATGTACATAGCTAAGGTTAGTTATCAAGGGCCACATAATTTTAATTTTGTAATTCAATGCCAAGCTGATTATAATAAACTGCTACCTTCTGTGTTATTTATCATTTTTTTTACAAGACGTGCTTTTTTGTTTGTTACTCCCACAGGTATTTTTCAGAAATTAGATTTGATTATAGCAATTTATTACTTCCAGCATATTTGAGGGGAGCCACAGCCACATAAGGACAAAATTTATCAAGTGCCCAAAATACACAGTATATATAATACACTTTGAAATGTTGATGTATGGGAATATTATGCAAGGAGAATTTCCTGATAAAGTGAGCCTTGCATGGTAACTGTACATGTCTCAGGCTATACATGTCTCAAGCAAAAAAAAAAAAAAAAGAAAGAAAAAAGAAAAAGAAAGAAAGAGAAGAAATAACTCTTTTTCTGCTTTGTTATTAACACAATTAGTAATGTACTCTTTGAATAATTAACCATGGTTGTAGGTTGTTTTACAAATATTCAAGTTCCTATCAATTTACAGTTCACTACTTTATCAAAAGTGACTTATTTGTAAAATTGTGAACATTTCTTTGTCTCTCTTTATTCTGATTGTGGCTGGAATTTCCAAAAGGAAATACAAAATAACAGCAAATAAGGGAAATAAACAAGCATGAGTCTGAACTATTTCTGTCTTCTCTCTGTGGATATCATACCCATGCTTTCTATATGATAAAGAGGATGCTAGGTGTCAAAAATAACCTCTGTGACCTCTTCAGTGCATAGTATAGCCACTCTGTACATTCAATAAAATGTAGTTCAGGATGGTCTTAATTATGCTTTCTTTGCATACGTTTTATGTTTAGTATAGGTCTTCTTCTGTGTCTCTGAAAACCTTTTTCTTAACTCTGTGGAAGTTCAGTGCATGAGACATGCATGCATTCTTATGTATTTCATTGTCTACATATTTAAAATATTTTCTCTCTTTAGTGGAAACAATATTTACTTTTATTTCCGCTAAAATACAGCACAGAAAAAAAATGCGTAAATCCCTGCTTTCTGCTAATGTATCTGTAAATAAGATAGGAGTCTTTTGTTACAAATATTTGACTGTTAACAGGATAAAGACCTAATTCTTTCCAGACTGATTCCCTTTTTTTGTTTTCTAAATCAATTGTAAGTAGGCTTGTAGGTATAGGCACATGTGCAGTAAACTTTAACAAAGAGAGCTTCCCTCTTTGGATTTGTAAATTGTTTTTTAGAGCAATCAGTCTATTGCCCTTTTATCTATTTAAACAAACACGATAACAGAAAAATGCAACTGTGTGTGGTAGTGTTATGAAACATGAACTGTTAGAGTTAACACAACTGTTAAATCTTACTAATGATTCTATCACCAGTAAAATACATTAGCACCAATAATTTTATTAAAGTAGGTCATTCATCTAGAATAAAAAGGTAGAAGAATGTGAATTAAATGCCAAGCGTGCTAACTCCCCTGTACTTGTTAACATTGAATGTGATGCCCTGTAGGCCTTCCTCAGTATCGTTAGGAATAGATTACCTGTCAGGAATATGTATGGCATATTCAAATAAGCACAGCACATATTTTTAAAACTGATATGATATGAATCCATGTAGACCAATTTTAATAGTTCAAAATGAGTCATAATTCTTGTTAACAATACAGTTATTTTTAAAATTTGCAGCAATAGTGGTCCTTTTTTATTTTCCTTATTGAAATTAAATGATATGCCTTAGGTGAGTCATTCATCACTGCTAAAGGAACTTGCCTTCTGTTGAAGTTTTTGAGTTTTTATCCATATGTAGAATGTATTTCCTACCATATTTTATTTTTATTTTTATGTAGATATTATATACTAAATGCATGTTTGTATTTTTTTTTATTTTTAAGTAAGTAATAATATTTTGCTAGAAGACTGTACTGTTTTTTTTTCTGGATGCAAAAATTAAGTGATGGCTTCACAGTGAAGGATTTTCCACTGCAAGGGAAAATACATAACTGAATTTGCATTTTTCATATAATAATCTAGTTTGCTTTCTTGTAATGTACATTTTATAAACTAAAATACAAATGCTATCCCTTGGGGCAGAGATAAAGCAAGCAATGACTTTGAAAACAGAGCTAATAAAACTACAGGATGAAGTGTGAAGAAAACAGTTTAGATTTGAATGTACTGTAGGAGTTAACTAAATCATACATTTAGATAAAAATATTTCATTTTGGATTATGGAAAACATTTCCTGCTTTCAGTAACATTTTTTCAGCTAGCTTTCAGCTAACAATAAACACCAACATAAATGTAATCATTGTTCAAACCGAAGTACAGTCTTAAGTAAGTCATCGTAATTAGTGCTGTGTTTTCCTTAAGTATATTTAATGTCTTCAATGTAGTGTGTAAATCTATTATCAGAACCCAGTGCAATTTCCTGTATATTGCATTTCTACATAATAGGGAGAATGGTTCACATAAGCATTTATCTTGCAACAGGTATTCTTCCTGGGAACAAAAGTGTGTTGGTTTTTTTTTTTTTGGTCTTAGAAATACTACAGAGAATCTCTTGTAGAAGTACATTAAATTGTATTGAGAAACCAACAGAAATGCATTACTTCTGGAACAATTGGAAAAATAAACAGGTTTTGGAGATACCACTGTGCTTCAATTAATTGGTGCAGCCCTTTTGTTCTTGTTAATTATGCTGGTGAAGTGAAGAATATTAGTCTACTTTGTTTTTTTCCACATGTAGATACTTGTAGGATTTTTGAATTTAAATGAATGTCTTTTCAGCATATGTATTTTTTTTTTAACTATTAATATATTTTTTTTTTCTCTTTCCAGGTCCTAGGTGTGATAGTTGCAATTTTGGTTTTAAAGCTCTCAGATATTCTAATGAAGATGGATGTGAGCCTTGTCAGTGCAACAGCCACGGCTCAGTGAACCAATTCTGCAACCCTCTCACTGGGCAGTGCAATTGTAAAGAACAAGTAAAAGGACTTCTCTGTGACACCTGCATGGACAACTTTTATGGGCTGGACATAACTGGCTGTAAGGCTTGTGAATGTAACGTTGCAGGGTCGTTTTCTGGAACTGTGTGTGATGCTAGGACAGGGCAATGTGCATGCAAACCGAATATTGGAGGAAGACAATGCAATGAATGCCTAGATGGCTACCACAGAATACAAGTAAATCATTCCTTTGTTTGTCTGCCATGTGATTGTGATAAGGCAGGTACAGTAAATGGCTCTCTGCTTTGTGACAAATCAACAGGACAGTGTCCTTGCAAATCTGGTGTAATTGGCCTTCAGTGCAATCAGTGCATGCTTCACACATACAACCTCAGCATGAGAAACCTCCTTGGTTGCCAGCGTTGTGACTGCGACACTAAGGGTACATTAGCAGGAACAGTTTGTGACCATGTTTCTGGACAGTGTGTTTGCCTGCCTCATCGTCAGGGGAGAAGGTGCAACGAGTGTAAACCAGGTAAGGAAACTGGGAGAAAATCTATCTGATGTAGACAGTTTTTTATTTGCCATATACTGTCATAGTTCCTATAAAGCATTAGAATCCTGATTGATATTAAATATTTACTCTATTGCTAGAGATTATATAATTTGTTATTACTGTAGTTTAAATATGTCTAAAAGAATATATTATTCTTATAGATATTCAAAATCTATCCAATGCTTTATGATCTATTCACTAAAGAAGTCAGTGTAAGAGGTAAATTTGCATACTTTAATGACCTGCAACTATTTTCATTTAAAAAAAAAAAAAAGGCAGATTGTGAGCTTTTCGAAAAGGGCACTTTGTGTATAAAGCTGAGCATGGTAGAGAGAACCTCCAGGATTCAGGTATGAAGATGTTTCATTGAACTCAGATGATGCTGGCAAACCATAGAATCACAGAATGGCTTGGGTTGGAAGGGACCTCGAAGACCACCCAGTTCCAACCCCCTACTATGGGCAGGGCTGCCACTCACCAGAGCAGGCTGCCCCGGGCCTCATCCAACTTGGCATTGAATGCCTTTAGGAATGGGGCATCCACAATCTCTCATGGCAGCTGTGCCAGGGCCTCGCCACACACTGAGTAAATTTCCTTCTGAAATCTAATTTCAATCTTTTCTCTTAGTTTGAAATCATTCCCTCTTGTCCTATCACTATCAAACCACATAAAAAGTTAATCTGCCACCTGCTTGTAAGATCGCTTTTGTAATTAAGTCTCCCCAGAGCCTTCTCTTACCCAGCCCAGCTCCCCTAACCTTTTTTTTCTAGGAGAGGTGCTCCAGCCCTATTGTAATCTTCATTGCCTCCTCTTGAGCTGCTTCAACAGCTCCACATCTTTCTTGTGCTAGCAACTCAGGCTTGGATACAGTACTCTAGATGAGATCTCACAAGGGTAGAGTGAGGTAGAGGAAGGAAAATCATCTCCTTCTCCCTGCCTTTACATCCCTCTTCTGATGCAAATCAGGATACCATTAGCCTTCTGGGCTACAATTGCCCATTTGCTTCTGTCAAGCTTTTCATCCACCAGAAATATGTACATGAAGCAAATATGCTTCTCTGCCTTGCTGTGTTGAGGATGTGCTGGTTCAAGAGGGAATGCTTGCAGTTTCTCCCCATGAATAGTGGATGCTGCAGTATCAGTTCATGGTTTCATACTGTATTACTGTAAACAGAGCCCAAATGTTTATTATGTGTGGGTAGCACTGCAGTTACAACTTAATGTTTTTGTTTTAAATAGTTGCTAGGTAAGATAAAACTATGGGTAATATTAACTACAGGTAATAATATTAAACAGATTTAGTTCATGTTAAATACATATGCAATTTATTAAAACACCAGGTCACATTAAAAGGTACGTTATAGCTCCATTGGTTTTAATATGCCATTCAGTAATTTGAACAGAGGTTAAAAAAGCTGCTTAACCTCCATTAAGTATTTTTGAAAATATTTTAAATTAAAGTATTTTAGGTACATATACTAATAAATAAGGCACTGTTCTGTTTTTCTTAGTTCCTCCTCCAGAGCTATTTGACCTACTAACCCTCTACAGCAGCCACTTAATCAGAGATCAGCAGAGGAGTGATGTCAAGGCTTCCTGAGTCAGTGACCGCCCTTGTCCTTGAAAAAGAAAGGCCAGGGTTTATGCAGAGCTAAATGGTTTAAAGAGGTTTAATTGATAGTATGAACAGACTGGTTTGTGGAAAATCCTACATGGCACTCAAAGGAATACTTCCAAAACAGCTCTTGTTTGAAAAAAAAAAAAAAAAAAAAAAAGAACAGAAAAAGAAGAAAAAGCTTGCTGTAAGAACCATATTTAAAGTAGCTAGGAAACAAGTGTGTGTATGTGCTGAACATTGAGCAGCTTTCTTATTTAGGTGGAAGTTTAAATCCTTAAAGCTGCCAATTTTACTGTAGCTCAGTGGACTGTGATATTTTCACTAACATTTAAATGTTGATCTCACTCTGAGCTGATTTAGAGATTTACTGTATATAGATTTTATATGAATTCTTTGTTTATGTATTCCAAATGATCTATACATAAGGCAGGATTGATTGTGTCTGGGAAGTTGTGACACAGAGGTAAATTAATATTGTTTACTGCTGGCAGCAGGCTAGAAGCAAGAAGATGGGGAAAAAAACCCCAACAAAAACCAAAACAACAAACAGAACAAGAATTTGTAGAAATTCAGATTATACTAGCAGGTCATTCATAGAAGGCCTTGGTGAATCAGAACTGGAAAAAAGATAAAATGCAACAACAAACAGTAAAATGTGGTAGTGGAAAAGCGTAACTAAATAGGAGAGGTGAATCATGTTGGACAACTTTGTACATCATAGAAGTATGAAGTCTTGAAAAAATGACTGTGAAACTCCCATTTGTTTTATAAAGAACTTGCAGTAGCCTTCTATTATGTAAACTGTATATACGTATCTACATGGAGAAAATTATTTATTTAATTAGATATGTACTAGTACTATAAACAGAAGTTTATAAACTAGTATTCAGTTGTAGAAGTATGGAAAATGATTGGCTTCTTGTATACTGAAAACTTCCTTGGATTTGCCTTAGGACAACGATAAGAAAATACACTCTGAGTATATAGAGAGGCAACATATAGTTAAAAGCACACCAGTAGTTGGTGAAAACTTGCATGCCTAAAGCATGCTGAGGACTTCTTAGGCTGTTGGGACATTTTAATGTTGTGAGCTGAGATTTTTAGTGGAATACAGCTTTTGCCTTTTTTTTAAAAAAACAAAAAAACAAAAAAACATCTCGTGTATTTGTATCTCTTGTACAGTTAACCTTATTTAAAGTAACTTTAAAAGAAGGTATTCCTCATTGTATCACATCTTCTGTACACTTCAAGAAAATCTGAGAAGTTTCCAGAAGTTACTAAAATCTTAATGCAAGAAGCGTTGCCATCAGAGACAAATTGAAAGCAAATATAACTTCAGGAAATCGTTTTACTACGAGAATTTCCTTTTTGCAAAACTGTTTCCAAAGTATTCCGCAAGGTGCAACATCTGTTTTGCTGTGTCCATGACCTGCTGTCTTGCACTGTATTCTGACAGAAGTAATATTCTTGGTAGATTTCTGTACACTTGCATGTATGTTTCAACTAGTGGCTAAAAAGAGAGCAAAAATCGATTCTAACGGGGAACTGAACAACAAAAAACAGTTTTACCTTATCTACAAACTTATTTTTGAAATGTCCAAGGTTGCAGTAGTAGAAATTCGATCTTTCTAAATCCCAAATAGGAGTGAATGGTTTGCCCTTCCTTATTCCACAGCTGTGGCTCCATGCTAACTGGGATTTGTTCCATACAAATCCTATCTAATGCAGATCACAGATCTGGACCTGTGTTATACAAAACTGTGAACCTTTCTGTACAAACTGCCTCTCTTGGCCAGTGACCATGAAGTGACCAAGTTGTTGGTGTTGTTAACTACATTTTGCAGCACAGACTTTGATTAAGAAATGAGTGCTACTGACATAGTTGATAAGCATGTGAATGTGCTAAGTAATTTTTCAGGTGTTTCTTTTTCATGAGATATACGGTGGGAGAAGTAATATGTCTATGATTAAAAAAGGAAGACAGATACTTTGCTATGACTTTCATTCTTCCTTTTGAAGAGTGTTTGATTGACAAATGTGATCAGTTATGGTTGAATTGGAAAAAAAATCTGACAAAGAATAAGCATAATACTAGCTATATACTTAGATCTTGTAGAGATTTGCAGTGGCTGCCTTAAAATTGGAAATTGGCTCTTTTATACAACAGTGGATCCTTCATAAAGCAACTTTTATGAGCCCTTCTAACCTTGCTGTAAATTAAGATTGCATTAAGTTGTTTCTTACTCCTTCCTGTCAAATGATAGGAGGTGGAAGTAAATAATAATAATAATAGTTATGACAACCGGTATGAATTTGTTATCCTCTCTTATCTTTTTCTATACATTAATTGCGGTAATTAATTTACCTATAAATATTTTGAGAGGTAGTGACTTACTCGTTTTCCCATCCCTCATTTTTACTTTAAAAAATCGATTATTAATTGCTACTTTCGAATTTTTAATATATCGGGAAACTTGGTTAAACTTTCAGAGTATCTGTAGAAGATTATCATAATAAAAACATCATACCAAATTCTTTACTCCTCTACAGTAGTATGGCAATTATGACATAAGGGTAGAAATTAGAGCCAGGCTGTTTAATGTTAGAATATAGATTCTTTGCAATTTTTTTTTTTCTGCTGTGACAAAAGCAACATACACTATAGTGATCAGTCCTGCTCAGATGAAATTAATTGCCATAGTAGATGTGGCTTACTTATTCACTATGATCCTTGCTTAGGCATTAATTTTATGCAAAATTTCTCTTGGACAAGAATCTGTTTCAGTTTGTGTGCTTATCATTTACTGCAGCAGTAAACTGGGTTCTGAAGAAGTACTTTGACCTTCTGCTGGAGTCCAGGCTTAACTTGTTTCCTATCTTCCTGTTACGTTCTCTGAGTAGAGTTGTTCATTGTGCTCAAGAGTGACATTGCTGGGAAATGGTCTTTCCTTATTTATGCACAGGATGAATACTATACTGTGCAGACAAGTGCAGTATGAGATAATACATGCTGCCTCACTAATAACTTCAAGCTATTCAGTCTCTGTGGTGGCTCACTTCGGGGCCTCTCTGGAATAAAGTGCCAACAGCATGGTTTTTTTATGATGCGAATGTATGTTAACTGGAGACTGATATCACTTCAGTGTCCACTTGAGATTTATCTCACTGAGGATCAGAGGCTAAACTTGAACAAAGATTTGAGCACTAAAATTCTAATGTTTTCAATTTGTTTAGTTCTTCTACTATTTGGAGATGAGCTCACAGTGCAACACCACTGTGAAGTCAGAGAATACCACCCTAGGGGTGTATATATGAAGCAATCTCATGTAAGAGAAAATAAATAATAAGGCCGTAGGCAATACGAGATTTTACAATACAATTTTAGGCCCCCTGTTATAAAACAAGGCATCAGAAAGTTATTGGACAGTGAAAAAGATTCGGTAACTGAGAATATGACTGAGAAGAAACTGATTGAACTTCATCTGTAGATGGGGAAGGTGTCTGAGAAGTCTTTGCAAATGCTGCATATCTTTTTGACTAAGGATGAGTTTTCATTTGTGCAATAATAATTAATAGTAATCAGCTGAAAGAGCTAGAAACTTCTTATGGTCCTGTCTTAGGACCAGTGCTTGAAGATTGGTAATCGCTGCTAACGTGCTAGTTAAGACTGGATCATTTGCTGAACTCATATGCATTGCTATATTTTTAATCAACTGTACTACTCCAAAAGAAACATCAAAGAAGTTTGAAAAACTCAGTGAAATAAACATTAATAATCATGTAAGAAAAGAAAATAATTTTGGAGAAACGCGTAATTTTATTTCTTACTAGTATTCAATTATTTGAATTGTCTTCTGATGTGGCATATAGAAGAGAACTTAGTAAGAATGGAATGAATTCATAGATAGAAAAAATAGATTATATAAGTGGTACATCATCACTATGAATTGTGATTAAAAAAACTTGTAATTTCAAGTGAGGCTGCAAATTCTTCAGTGTCCATCTTGGAAATATATATAGTCTATATGCATGCATTTATTTGTAATAGGTTAGAAAGCTGCATGGATAAAGATTACTTGTAAGGGGAACAGGGTGAAAAATAGAATGGCAGAAGTATATTAAGCATACTGCGTGGAAGGTAAAGTTGAATATTCCAGTTCATAATTTGAAATAATACAGGAAAAGAAAGATAGGTTTCCGAATGAAAGCTTTTTAATAGCAGAAAAGTAATATTTTTTCAACAGTTTATTATTTCTTATCTTTTTATTTTTTTGTGAGTGTGAGTAGAATACAAGATATTAAGTAGGCATCAAATAAAAATTTTTTACTTGGATCTGAGAATACTGACCACGTATAGGCTTTCTTAAGAAACATCCACATATTCCAAGTGTTCAGCCACCCCCTGGCTGAAAAAGATTGAAAGACCTTAAGGAAACGTGCATTTCTCCCATTTTGCACCTCTGTAATATTGACCGTTGTCAGAGATGGCATCAAACTAGAATAGATACATGCCTTTTCTTTCATATTACTACTTATGTTTCTCCTGCTTGTGGTGTATTTCTTAGTACCTCTCATGTGCTTGGATCTTTACTTTCCCATGGGCATGCTAATGAGCTCCTGTATTTTGGTTTGCGCTGTCTCAAAAAGTCTGTAGATAATAAAAGATTGGAATTAGCAATTAGAGGGTGAATAACACCTTTAGAATGTGCCAGTGAAGCTTAGGAGCTCTGCTCTGCAGGAAGACTATATCGCTTCGGGTTGGAGGTGTGTTTTTTACCTAATCTTTGGTTCTGATGTTTTATCCCCGATTATAGACAAGTTACTATCAGTCTTACTGTGTTCATTCTTTACATTTGTTCTTATACTGCCTATTCTCAAAGCTACTTCTCTTTTTTAGGTTTTTATTTCTCTCCATCCAGTGTCACTGGCTGCCTGCCATGCCTGTGCCACACAGCTGGTTCAGTGAATCAGGTGTGTGACAAGCTAACTGGCCAATGTATTTGCCAAGACGTCTCTGTAACAGGAAGGACATGTGAACGCTGCAAAGAACATCATTTTGGATTTGACTCTGTCACAGGAAGGTGAGTGTTTGTTTTTTATGGTTCAATTAAAACATCCTTTATGTTTTTCTCATAGTAGCTCGTTCTGCAGTTTCAGTGACAAAAAGTAGCTGCTCAGCGTAATATTCATCCTTTGGATTCTTGCATGCGCTTTGAGTAAGTTATGCAATTCTCTGTGCTCACGTGTGTGTCTCGCTCCAATTAATAGGAGTGAGAGGAGATTCTTTTAATATACCTGGCGTGAGATTAAGAAACAACGGTTCAAATGTTGGTCCGACCAGTTTATTACAAATCCTAGCCTTTTAGGGAGACGGGGAAGGGGAAACGGGCGATAGAAAAGGTAAGAAGAAAAGCAAGAGTTGCGGTAAGCGGGGATAGTCACCAACTTGATGCAGCAGTGTCCCGTTATCCGTTGGTCCGGGGTCCAAGCAGGCAACGAAGAGCAGCGGGCTGGTGCCAAGCAATGCGGGTGGTGGTGGTGGAAGCAGCAGCGTCTCGTGCAGCAAGGCCGGGAGAGTCCGTAGACAGTAGGGCAGCAAAGCAGCAACGAGGGATCAGAAGGCAGTAAACCCTCTCTCTGTCTCTCTCTCTCGCCTTCTCCCTCAAAAAGAAGATGATGCTTCATGATTTTTCCTGCGCCCTTTTATCCTTTTTTTTCCTGCCTACGTGACATTCCTGGGGGCTTGGGTAAGGGTCATATGAGTATCCCCCCCCTCCACCTCTCGAGATGGCTCTCTTCCTCGAGATGATGAGTCCAGACAAAAGGTTTCCTCCTGGCCATCAAGGTGCTTATCCTTTTCTTGATAAGCCCTGACCATCAAGGTGTGGTTCATCTTTCTCGGTGATAAGTCCAGACAAAAGGTTTCCTCCTGGCCATCAAGGTGCTTATCCTTCTTTCGCTGCCTCCAGTTAGCAAATCTTTAGAGAAAGGGATTGCTCAATCCCTGGACAAGACTGGCGTGGAATAGTCCATCTTCAGCAAATTTTTGAGACAAAAGTACAACAACATGGCCTCTTACAGTGTGCTAAAATTAAAAAAAAACACACAAACTTATGACAGATTAGAGCGGAGCAAATGTGATAGCTGTGTAAAGGCAATATTGTCTAATGTTATAGCTATTGGTAATTGTTTCACTACAGTTAGTGGTGTCTTCTGTAAGATGTATTATTTTGTGAGGTGTTAATCATTGACTAATAAATTACTTATTTTCAGTTATATATAGGAAATGTAATCTACCATTCTTATGTGCAGTGTTTTTGAAAAATTCCAGGAAGGCGATTTAATGGAAAATTAAAATTTTTACAGGCGTTCCTTAATTTCAGTTGGTTTTTTTTTTTTTTTTTTTCTTTTTTGGCAGCAGCAGTAGAAATACAGCGCCTTTCCTCTTAAATATCTGTTGTTCTGAATGTGTGTATTCTTATCCTGCACTTATGTGCTACAGAGTGAATTGTTTATCTAATGTACCTGGGGGCCTTTATGTACACTGAAATTATATGGATATATTCCCTGGAATGTAAGGGGTAAAATATATCTATAGGTAATGCATTGTTATTCCAACTATTGCTCTATCTTTCTCTTCCAGGGTTGTCTTTTTTTGCTTAATCCTCACCATCTCAATTTCCTTTTAAATATTGTCCAGAAAGATTGCACAGCTCTAATGCTATCATATTTTCATGCAGACTGATGGTGCTAGGGTTTTTTTTATGCTTTGTATTTTTGCCTTTAAGAAACAAACAAAACTGAAAAAAAAAACCAACAACAACAAAAAAAAACCCATAAGTTTAAGCAAAATGTGTAAAATATTCATCCCCCATGCTCCTTTCCCCCAGCTACTGTGGGGTAGGCATGCTTTTAGGCAGTGATTACCAGTCTTGTCTGGCATATACTTGACATTATTCTGCAGATTTTTCACTTTAACTTTTATGTTACTGTCACTCATTAGGAGATTTTTTAAATTATTTTTTTACTGTGATGGGTCACAGAGGCTTCTGCTAATGGTCATAAAGTAATTTGTAGGAATACGGACTTCCTATTTTCACTTCCTGTCATTTCTAATGGTGAGAAATAAAATCAGTGCAATATTCATATTCTCTTTTAAATATATTTTCTTTATTATTACTTTTTTTTTTTTTTTTTTTTTTTTTTTTTTTTTTTTTTGTTACTCGAAATTTTTTTCCCTTTTTCCCCTCACTTTTAGGATATGAGCTAAAGGTTTAGATGTTGAACCAGATGTTTGTCTCCCATTACTTGCCTTTTGAGCTGTCTTCTGAAATTCAAAATACAGAAATATCTAGGTTGGAAATAAGTCTCGTTTTGTAAAGAGAGTTCTTACAGTTCTGGATAGTGAATTGCAGTTGGCTTTAACACATTAATACTTCTTAATCCGCATGACAATATTGAAGACTGCTCTGGTAATATAATAGCATGATTAACTTGTGTTGCGTACGCTTGTCTTTTGGTTAGCATCTACTTGGGCAATGTACCTCTATTCCTCAGGCAGAACCATTTATCCACTGAAAATGTTAATCCAAGTCTTTACTTGTTAATCTATTTTAATCCATTTCTTTAACTGTTAATATCTTTTTAAAAAGAGCAGTATGCTCTTTTTTTTTTTCTTTGTAATGTTGCAAAGCCATTGAAACCATTCTTGCTCCAAGCGTCTTTTGAAAACTCTTTAGTAATAGAATAAAAAGGATATGAGCTATCAGTAGTGGCAAAGACATATCTGCCTTAACACAGAAGAAAAGAAGCAAAAGTTGTGACACACGGGAACTGTGAGGCTTTAAAACTCTATGAGTCTTAGAGGAATGTATGTGTGTGCTGATTTCTTCTGTGGTGTTTTCAAGACAAAACAGAAACTACATTTTTTTTAATGCATTTCAGGTTATGAAGGAAAATTTCCTCAACAATCAGTGAATTAGAGGTTCTGGTTGTTTACAGTGGCCTTAACAGATCTGTTATATAATTGCGGGTATTGGTACACTTGTGATATGCCTTACCTTTGTATTGTTTACTATAATGAACTGGTCAATGAGCATCACAAATTGTTTATCTATATATATATATCTTGACAGATTACTGTTTATGAAATCCATTTAGCAAGTGAGGTTTTCCCATAAGGATGAAAAATGAAGATTTTAAACAGATTGCTGGAGAGGCTCTAACTGCACCTAGAGAGTCAATGTAATAAAGGTTTCTCTATATTAATATTACAAAAGCCATTTATCCTCACAAAATCAATATTGCAATTCATCTTGGCCTGACACTTCTCTTTCCATGTTTTAAAAGTCTGTTTTCCCTGATTATATATAATTCTATTTTAATAAATCACAAATATATTTGACTCAGAGTATCCTGATGAAGTTGCATTTAACAAGAAGACCAAAAAGATTTCTTACACATTTAAAAGTTTCAAATAACTTTTTTTTTTTTTTTAGTCCTTAATTGACTGAATCCTTAATCTTTACTCAGAAGCATGAACTGTGCATAAAAACAAAACCAGTACTAGCGTTCCATAGTTAAGGAAAATGTGTTGTCTTGATCCTGAAAATGCATGTAGGTAATTGTATGGAACTGGATATGATGACATGCTTGGTGTCAGCAAGATCAGGACCTTAATTCATTATAGAGGGAGACGGGGAGCCTGTGCTTTTTCTAGAGGAAAGTAGAACTATTTCAAGTGAAAAGAGGCAGCCCCACCCTGTCAGGCAGTGAAAAGTATTACTGTGCTCTAACTGCAAATGTATGTGTATGTGAGTTTGATTGTCTTGTGTGAATGATAATGAAAACTGGAATACTCAGGAGGCACTTAATCATAAGAGGTGCAGTAATATACAGGAGTGTGGGAAGGGAAGCTTGTCTCTTACTGTTTAGAGATTGAGACAATTTTGTTAACCACCTCTCACCCCCAAACTATACATATTAAATGTCATCACATAATGAAATAAAGAAATTATAAAATGCTGTCTTGCTGAGCAAGTTATTCTGTCTTCTTTTTTTTTCCTCTAACTAAACCATTCTTTTTTTTTTTTTTTTTTTTCTTCAGTCATGGCATTTAAATAGTCTAAACAAAACCTCTATTTGAAGGGGGATTTGGAAATGCTGTCTACAGATGAAAGGACTTAATACAGTTTGAAAAAAAAAATTGCCCTTTTCTCTTGACTATAAAAGAGAGCAAACTACAGAATAGTGGTTTCCAAGAGAGAGTGTATTTTATTTATTCCCAAAGGGATATTAGTCCATAAAACAAATTTGCAGCTTATTTTGCAGCTTTAGCTTTTATCAGCCTTTTTAAGGGTGTTGAATGATTACCCAGGAGATCACACAGCACGAGCTGCTGTGGAGTAAAGGAACTCTAATACAGAGAGCTCTGTGATGGGTAGAGAATATATGGGAAGAGTTTTCTTTAACTTGTTTAAAAATCTGTCACATTTAATGTCTATTTCACTGATTATTGACCTGAATTTTCGTGTCCTAATGCGAAAACACTTTCCACCCTCCCCTCCTTTTTCCCTTGCCTTAAAAAGCCCACACCTAAGTCATAAGTGAACTCACTTTGCCTTTTGCCTCCTTACAGAAGGAGGTGATATGCCAAGGCGATGGTGAGGACTGCAAAAATGGTGAAGTAAACTGTGTAAAGGCACCTCTTTCTACGTCCTCATATTTGGTGAAACTGGCCAAGGAAAGAACATTAGAAAATAAACTCTAGTCTAATCTTGACAGAGTGAATGTGGCACAACTGCTTCTCCCTTTGAATCTTCCAAAGATGTCTTGGGACTTAGCATCCAGAATAATTTAAGATTTCTTCAAGGCCAGTGTTGCTTGTGCCTGAATATGGGACTTTCGCAGCTTAGGACAAGAGTGAAGTGTAGATTTTCCAGTATGTTTTAGCTGTACTGCACAGTCCAAAATTTCTCCAAGCTCATGATTTTTAAAAAATATTTTCAGTTTATTTCTCTCAAAATATAATTAAATTGAGATTTAAAGTGAAATATTTTATTTGCCACTGTTAGTTTCTAATGCTTTGACTAATAACAGAAGTCTGTATTACAGTGAGTACGATGGTATTTGAAGTAAGGAAAAAATGCTCTGCTTAATTTCTGAGATTTTGCAAGTCTTTGGATATTTGTATGATCAGACATTGGTTTTCCTGCTTTAAATGTATGTCAATAGGTAAATAGTGTATCAAGTGAAAATCAAGCTGATCACGAGAGGTTCCACGTGCAAAAGCCAACACAAAAATTATTCCAGAAAGTGCTCTATTGTTGCCTGGAAGATTTACAGAATTGATATCTGATATTTGTATGAACAGATGCTTTTATTTATTTTTATTAAGCATATAGATTAATTTGACCATCTAGTTAAATATTCGCTTCAACTGTTTTCAGTTTTGTCTTTCAGGCAGCAAATAAAATGAGCTTTCCATTAAAATATCCACATTTCTCCTATTTTGCTTATTTTTGCTATTTTAATCTGAGATTTTCTCAGCATTTGCCTTCACATTCTTTCTCCTTTATCTGCTGTATTATTTTTTTGCAACTTCAAGCTGCTTCTGTTTGAAATTATTCTCATTTTAGCAAAAACCGAGTTTCCATTAAAACAGATGTCCTGTTCCGTTCAGCAACCTGATTGTGACACTGACTGCACGTGTTACCCTGAACTGTACATTTGTGCCAGAAAGACTGTATGTGAAAGCACAGCAGGACTGAGTACATAATGTAGTTATTACCAAATATTACTATGCATTTGATAAATGAATCAGTGTATTTGATAGAGCTTTAATTCTGAACAGATTTAATGTAGATCAGAATATCATTCTGGCATTGAGATTTTAATTTTTATGGTGCACAACTTTTTAAAATTACTTTTATTTCTTTTAGGCTAATGGATTTTCTGCTGTGTCTCAGGCTACATAACTTTTTATGATTTTTTTCATTATGTCACACAAGAATCTTTAAAACAAAACCCTACTGTGCTTAACTGAAGTGTTAATGTGTTTTGATCAGTTCCCTGGTTTGCTTTTGTTTATAGATGTCAGCACTGTAATTGTCATCCTGCAGGAGCCATTAGTGGGACTTGTCATCTTGTTACTGGACAATGTGTTTGTAAACAATTTGTAACTGGCTTGAAATGTGACAACTGTGTTCCGGACGCCAGTAATTTGGATGTCCACAACCTATTTGGCTGCAGTAAAAGTAAGTGGATGTTAGGCCTTAAAAGCGTGTCTTTCAAATTGATGCTTATTTATTGAATTAAGAAGTGTAAAATTAGTTCATCAGAACTAAAACTGGGTTTGGCTTTTTTTTTTTTTTCTCAGTATTTCTTGCCCCAGAAGTTTGTATTTTCTGCTGTCAGTATCATAGGAGCACTTTCTGTTGACATGTACAGAATGCTCCATGCCATACATGCAGCTTTTACTTGCTGGTCAAACCCACTTGAGAGGTAACCCATAGGTTCCTTCCATGTTTTACCACTTTCTTTGCAGTGACAAAGGCAGAATTCTCCTTTTAGTCTCATGAATGCAAAAATATTTGTACAACTTACAGCTTAGCACCCCCCCCCCCTTTTTTTTTTTTTTTTTTTTTTTTTTCCCTGCCTTCAGAAGTTTTGAAAAACAGAAAAATTGTAGTTAATTCAAAATCTGGTCCTCAGCGCAGCGTAACTTTGCCTGTTTCCTCATGGACCTTTTTTTTTTTCAGTTTGGGAAATACATGATATGATCAGAGCATTGTAAACTGGGATGTATGAGGTTGGGCTAATGCTGTGCTGATGGCCAGATCATGAAGTATAACGACTCATGTTGCAAAGGAACATCTGTTCTTTTGTCCTTGCAGTGAGTCTGGATTTGAAGAGACGGCAAGACTTTATGTCAAAATGAAATGTTCATATTGCTCACTGGTGGTGCACTGTCTTTTTGATGGCAGGGATTTTAAAAGAGAGGAAAAGCATTATATGTAATAAGAAAATTCATTTTTTGAGTTGTCTTTAATTCTGAGTTCAGAAAAGTGCTTTGAGGACATGATTCTATACAATGCCAAACACTGTGACTGGGGCGTGTGCTAAGAATGGAAAAGTTGTTTTGCATTGTTGTGGCACACTCTACTGTCATACACAGTTAAAAGCTCCATCTTAAAAATTCTCATAACCACTTAATGAGGTTCTCTGCAGATGCTAATTGGTAACTTCTATCAGTAGACCTAATTAATAATGACATGACTGGTTGTATTGCAGGTTAGTGCAAGAAGCCACGTATAATGCATTAACAGGGTTAGGTGTTCCCAAGCAGTTTCTATGTATTTCTTGATCTTCTTTCAAGACATGCATCCTGCATAGGATCCTAATTTATATGCGATATATCTTTGTGATATATGTGTACTGTAGACTTGCAAGCAGATATGTATATGCACAAAGAGATTGTTTACAGGGACACTTTGATTCCTGCTTGAATTTGGATTGTAAATACCTCTGGATTGCAAATAATTTGTTGCAGATTGCAGAATGCGCAATACTATAAATGAAACAGAATGAAGAGTCAGATCTGTTTCCAGAGGTGATAGTTCTCTAAGACTGTTTTTAAAGACAGTTTTGTTTTGTTTCTTACATTATTCTTCTGTAGTACATGCAGCATCTATTCAGTATGTAGTTACTTGGTTAGCTTGTTTCTTTACAAAAATGTTAAGAAGTTTCATTTGAGTGTATAATGATAATACATGGTGATTTCTATGATGCTGTTCATCTTCAAAGAGCTTCAAAAACATAAACCAACCTAATTATTTTTGTTGAGATATACACTGGATAAAGGTCAGTTGCAATCCAACTATAAAATTGATTAATAATAACATGACATAGGTAAATAATATAATAGATTTTGTTAGAAAATACATCAGGCAATATTCTAAATGACAAGCATAGTCCTTTTCTGGACATAAGTGATATAGCAATTGCTGCTTTTTGAATATTCATGCCATACTACTTAGGTTGCTCTGAAAGTAATGCCTCCGATTTATTTCCATGGAAATGATGACAGATACAAAGAGCACAGTAGCACTGTTTGATACAGAAAATTCTCAGCTACAAAACACCGTTTTTCAGTGTAGTCACCACCATTAGATATGCATTTTTGCCAGCAATAAACAACAGCCTGCAATACTGTGCTTGTAAAAATCTGCATGGCCACTCAGAACAAGGCATGTATTTCAGGCCACTGTTGCCACTGCTGAAATGCACCACCCACCATCTCACTGTGCTCACATCCACTGTTTGGTCTCCACAAACACTCAGCAACTGTTAACGATTGTCAGTGGGTGCCATATTTTTTGCACGGAAGAATTCCCTGACACTCCTTGCTTGGTACACACTTCCATGGCACATGCCATTGTGTCAGAGTGCCTCTCTGCTGCCATCTGTTACATGGTAACAGCATGTAAAGGAACACTGTTGGGAAGGTTCAGTCTCTACTGCCATACCACCACCATCTGCCTCTGATGTCGAGGGCCAACATAATAAAATAGGATGCACTACTTTCAGAGCAGCCCTCATACTTGATGTAGAGAAGTGGAACTTTGCCTTGCTTTGATATGTGTGATTTTTGCTGTTGTAGCACAGTATTTTGTTGATACATATTATTATCTTTGCCTACAGGTGCAAATCAAAGTTGCTATCTCTGTAAAACTAACACTTTTTAAGATAAAGACCGTTTTTCACTTTTTTTCTTTTTTTTTTTTTTTGCCCACAAGTATCTTAGACTCTCAGTAGAAATGGATCAATCCAATGAATTCTAGAAATATTTTCTGCAGATTCTTGGCTGATAGACCTCAGTAGGAAAAGGACTTTTCAGCATTTTATTTGAAATAAGGAATTTCAACTGTTATTTTAGGTATATAGTAAAAACCCATACTTAGTAAGACCCACTGATATCAGCATAATTCTCTACATCTGTCACATATGTGAATGGCAGTACTCATGTCATTTTGTCTGCAGCTTCACTCCTTGCTTCTTTTCTTCTGTTAGTTGGCCTGAATAGGTTTTTAATTACGCTTTCTTGAACAGTATATTTTAAACAAATATCCACATAATTTTGATGATGATAGTTTATAAATGGAGAAAAAAAATGAATAAGAAGCTATATATTTCTTATGTTGACACAGAATAAACTTTTATTTCTCTTTCTAATCATGTGAGACTTTTGGCTAGTGAATTCCAGTCTTGTTTCTCTCTTTATTGTTAATAGTGCAATTAAGTAGAATTTTTTTCCAAAGTTGATGGAGATGCTAGAGTAATATTTTGGTAAATAAGAATCTCAAACCTATTTCTTAAAATGTTAAGATACCTCGTTCTCATTGATTTAAATTTCATTGAAACAAATAGAAGTGAATTGCCTTAATAAGCTTCACAATTTGCCCCATTGTTTTATGTCATTTAATTACATAAGCACTTCAGTAAAATATGTACTTAGTTAAAGATTCCATTTCTATTCTATTAGAAGACGTTTATTCCTGGCCTAAACTAAAATGGAATTAGTCCTTTAAAAAAAAAAAAAAAGAAAAGAAAAAAGGTGACCAGATAAACAAAGGTATGTTCCTCCTTATAGAGGCATTGAAGCATATTAAAAAAAAAGAAAAAAAAACACCAAAAAACAGAAAAAAGAAGAAAAAAAAAAAAAAAAGGAAGAGTGTCTGGAAAAATGTGGTGTATTTGCTTTAAATTGAAGGTAGGAATAGGTATGAATTATTTGTAGTTGCCATTTGTTTGAATATATAAATTTGAACTTGGATGAAAAGCTTTCATGGAGACCATTTGGATGGCTCAGTTCAACTGGTTTTAAAGTCTTTCCTGAATGAAGGTATGCTTCCTTAAAGCTTTTATTTAAAGAAAAAAAGTTTAAAGAAAACCATATTTTATATACCACTTTCTTTACGTTATTTGTGTGGCTGTTGATTACCTTCATCATTAAATGCTCTGTTTTTGTATATGTGTTTTAGCTCCATTCCAGCAACCGCCTCCTACAGGAGAAGTTCTCAATTCCTCTGCTATCAGTCTCTCGTGGAATTCCCCTGACTCTCCAAATTCTAACCGCCTTATTTACCTGTTGTATAGGGATGAGGCCAAAATTTATACAGCTGAAGACTACTACCCTTATAGTAAGTTTTTGTGTGTTCACATGTATTGTGTTAAATGTATGTATAATTTTTCTTGTTTCTGCTTTGTCATTATCATTTTTTTTTGTTGTTTTGAATACATTACTCTCTTTAGCTGGTTGTTCTTTATTATTTTTCCACGAAAGAAATGAGCACTCTAAATCTAAATCTAAAATCAGCAAAGCAAGTCACACAAAACAGATTTTTACTTTTCAATCTAAACGAACGAACTTACTAAAAGCATTCTGTGCTAGAACACACAGGCTCCAAAATCTAAGAGAGACGCTGCTGAAATCCTGAATAAAGAATGGAATGAATGGAAGTGCCCATAAAATGCTTAAACTCTTTTATTTTTCATCCTCCTGGTTTTAAACTGTTAACAGATTAGGAAAGCTTTTTGTGGTCTAACTTTTAGCACCTTCTGTTGAGCTATCAGTGTAGCTCCTGATTTGCCTTTTGCAGCACCACTTCTCTCACGTTGAAGCTTGCAAAGGGATCCTCAGAAGGCAATCCTCAAGGATTTGGCACTCTGTCATAACTGGAAAGGCCATTTTGTGCTAGTATTGATCCTCTTATCAAAGAAAAGGAGATGGATTTGGACCCTGTATTTATGTAATACTGCATACAAGTGCTTTTTAAAAGGACAGGTGTGTTTTAATACAGCTAGACTTTGATTTCCCAGTTTGCAGCTTCTTTGTTGCATTTTCCTTCCAGTGGAGCATTAGTGCTTTAAAGAAGTTGAATTTTTCTCATTATTGATACTTACCCTGTAATGAAGGGGAAAAGTAGATTTTTTATTTTTTTTTTCAGTGGAAGGACAAATTGTTTGGCTTACAAAATGTTTTCTTCTCTTTGTTTGTTTGTTTGTTTTATGTTCTGGTTCATTCTGTTTTGTTATAATTGATTACTGTGTATGGCTTATGCTTGACTTTGGACACTCCGTAGTATAATGCTGTGAAGAAAGATGTGAAATGCATGGATATGGTCAAGTGACAGGATAGAAAGAATCATTACAAAAAGTTTGTAGAGCTAATAGAAAATATGTCAACTCCTTTAATATAAATAGAGTAAAAATATGAAGTCATTTCAAAATTATATTTTGTTGTCATAAATCTCTGCTCTGTAATGTACTTGAAACTCAGAGTGCAATGTTGATGATGTTAATTCATAACTGCACTTACATACTTCAGCAAGAGTAAAAAACTCTGAATGCGCTTAGCTGGATAATGAATGAGATGAGCATATTTCTGTGTAACAAAACTTTTAATTTGTGAAAGCAATGATTTGACTTAAAAGGATTTATATATATATATATATATATATTCTGGCAATCCATCTTATTAATGATGTAAAGTCATCTGCTGGTATTTGAATACCAGAAAGTATTTTGTTAATGCCATCAGAATGTTTGATATTGTTTGGTTTTTTAACCTTTTTTTCCTCAGTGTAGTGTAAAATTTGTAATGCCTATGAAATGCACTGGGAGTGCATCTGGACAAACATTATCTTATAACCAAAAGAGAGTTTTATAGAAACATTGTACTTTGCATGGAAAATTAAGAATAATCTTCTAAATTAGCCTGAAGATTGTGTTAACAGTATTGCAGAATGACCAATTAAAACAATGTCTTGCTAACTTCTCTCAGAAACAAGAAGCTTGGGATATACCAATCTGTCTTGTGGATAATGTGAAATTCTTCCTCTAAAATGTGGCTGAAAAGCAAAGTTACTTCTGGTTCTAACTCCAAATCACACTGATCCTAATTACTTACAAATGTTGCTAAGTAGATAGCAGGTTGTTTGCCCAAGAAATGTAGAACCTTCAATTTTTTGTTTTTATCCAGTTTTATCTAGCCTGTATTCCTGTTGAAATAAAGTTTACCAGATGGCTATTAGTTGTTGATCAGCACTGAATAATCTTGCCAGTTTCAATCCAAAGTCTTGCAATGCACACAGACATCACAGTAACCACCGCTACTGCTGATGGGGCCATTTTGGAAACTTGCCTAAAGTATCAGAAATTGCCTGATCCCTTTACTGCTGAACTCTAGTGATAAGTTTTGTGATCACTCTGTGCTGCTGAAGCACTGTGAGCAATTACTGGGCTGACACTGCTGCTTTTGTACTATGGTTTGAATAGGTAACACTACAAATTATTTTCTGATTGTCATGAAGTTGTATCCAGGCCTGTCTTGTCAGTGCAGATCTACAGGGAGGACTTAGAAATAGCTGTATCCGCTCCATTTGCTTTGAAGAAGTTTAAGAGCATTCATGCTCTAGCATGTAGGCAGTTGTTCACTGTTCACTATTTATTGAAGCAAAACCATGGATGGTATTAATCACGTGGAAATTCGTATCATGCTGTGGCTGGACATAGACCAAGATGCATAACTGCTTCTGTGGCTTGCTCAGGAGATATTCATGGTCATGGCTGCTATGAAGCTTGTCTAGAGTAATGGAGAGTGAGGAAGGTAAATACATACTTCAGGTATACCTTTTAAATAATTATTTGCACTTCTATTTCATTTTTTATTTAAGATCAAGTGTTTTACAAATGAAACGTTAAGCACTATTTTGGAAGTGAGGAAGTGAAAGCAGAGAAAGGTGAAAGATTTTGTCTCATGCTATAAAATAAATCAAAAACAAAGGTGTAAAAATTCACAGAATGTTTTTGTTTTCCGTTTCTATATCATCTCCGTTAACATTAGTGCGTTCTGATTTATATTTTTTAGAATTCTTCCCAGGCAAACAAGATAAATGTATTAATTATGTTCATAATTAAAGCAGGAACTTGGAGAAATTCTGCGGAAAACTTATTTCTCTAGTGATGCTTGTGTGCAGTGGAATATTAAAATTAGAAGTTGAGAAGTGATAACGATCATAGTGATCTCAAGCAGAGCATGCGAACATGCAGAAATATCTTACACCTTGAGCTTGCTGGAGAGACTTTAAGTATGCAAAGTAAGATGTATTTTTCAATGCACTAGACTGAAATTTTTTTTTCTCACCTGTTTGTTTTAGGTATTCATACCTTCATCGATACTGCTTTATCTCCATATACGTTCTATTCCTACTATGTCCAAGCCAGCAATATACATGGTTTTACTAGAAGTGCCTCGGTGACATACAGAACAAAGTCTGGAACACCTACAGGAAGCTTGAATTTAAATCCTGTATTTCCTGTTAGTCACCACTCTGCTTTACTTTACTGGACAACCCCCTCAAATGACTCTGGGCCCATAGAGAAATACATTTTGACATGTACTGTCTTGGTTAATCTTCAGCCTTGTGGCCAGTATGAAGGCTTAGAAACTTCAGCAATTATTTGGAATCTCATGCCATTTACAAAGTATGTTTTTTCTGTACAAGCTTGTACTAGTGGAGGTTGCTTAAAGAGCCAGCCAGTGACAGTAATTACTGCACAGGCTCCTCCAGAAGGCCTGCAACCACCGGTGATAGAAAACATCAGCTCTACAGAACTGTCTGTGGAATGGTCAGCACCTGAGAAGCCAAATGGTAGGACATACATATATTTATTTTCATAAATCAAAGATTTTGCAAAGAGGAACAAGTATGTTTGCAGGTCTGGTTAGACTATTCTAATCTGTGTGACATAAACTGAGAATAAGGTAAAGCATCATCTGAATTTGCCTGTCTGATGCCACTAAATGTATTTTTGGAGTCTGGTTTTTTTTTTTTGTTTTTTTTTTTGTTTTTTTGTTTTTTTTTGAGTCCAAAGTTCCAACTAAATGTGTTGGATCCAGGATTTAGCCCTTAGTGGCATCTGGTGCAACAAAAAATCACATTTATAGTTAAACATCTACACTAAAATTAATTTTTTCCTAATTCGCCAGATTGCTGGGTTCAGACAGATGTGACAATATTGCCATATAAAGCACAAATATGCAGGCAATAGTTATGGAAAAAAAATCTAAGGATTAACGGAGAAGGGTGCTTTAAAACCATCCGTCATGTGTAGTAACTAATTCTATTACCATTGTAACTTTGTTAGGGATTAGGCCATTGCCAAGAGTTGCTGGTCTAACTTGCCTAATAGTATTTTGGGTTTTTGAATCTGAGAACACAGATGTTGTAGGATACTTTTGTGATGCCACAGATTTTACTAGTAAATGCTTTATCTTTCAATATATGTGCAGTTGAGCTTTGTGAACTTGCATTTACAGGCACAGATACTTATAAACGCTAAAACAAACCTTTTTGTATCTTCACAAAATGAATGTATTTCTCTATTCACAAAATGAGCTGCATGGGGAACTCTTCAAATATCTTACTTGCCAGCTATTACCAGGTTAGACAGGGAGAATCCCTGCACGAGAATGCTTCTAATTATTTAGAGAGACTATCCTTACTATACAGGACTTGAAAATTGCTGTGAATACTTGCATCTTAACATAAATCATGGGAGATATATGCTTTTCCTTCACAACCTTTATTTGTGTGCAATGGTCTGCACAGGAAGTTTTAAGCAATCCTTTTACATCTCTTTTGACTTTGGGTTAGATATGTGGGACTTTGCAAAAGACAAGGGTGAAGTTTTTTTCTCCTAAGCCACCTCTCAGATTTCATGCATGAATATAGCACAGAAATCATCTATCCCCTCACTTCATTATGTCTTCTTTATTTTGAAAATCTCTAGTCAACTCTTTTGTACTCTGTTGTCGGAGCTTGGCTGCTTCCAAGATCCAGCTGAGGTCATGTATCTCTTCATACACAGTGAAGAAGTTGGTTTTTTTTCTTCCAAAGGAGTGAGATTCTTCCCAAGTGTGTAAAGGGTTTACTCTGATGGAAATTTAAAAAGTAATCTCCCACACGTACCACACGTACCACCGCTATTCAGTAGCCGATTCTGAAAGATTAGCATTTAACTGTCACTCAAATTTCCCATCTGTTGTTTAAAAAATTAATAAAAATAAAAATATCCTCTTAATTCAGGTGTTTATTATCAAATGTCCAAATTGTATGAAGGAGAAATTAGCTTAATACAAGAAATGCTAAAGTGAGTGTTTGGCTGATAAATCACAGAAATTTATATATTTGATTTATTCTGTAGCACTTTTTATGCTATAAGTTTTATGATATTAATTCTTCAATTGTTAGGTCTTTAAATGTACCAGTGTTATTATTTTAGTAGCACTCCAGAAACAGATTAGATGCATTTTTGTGTGTGTTACTTTATTCATAAACAGGAGGGGGAATTAGTGTTTACATCAGTTGATAGTGATAGGACAAGAGGGAATGGTTTTAAACTGAGACAGGAGAGGTTTAGGTTGGATATTAGGAGGAAGTTTTTCACACAGAGGGTGGTGATGCATTGAAATAGGTTGCCCGAGGAGGTTGTGGATGCTCCATCCCTGGAGGCATTCAAGGCCAGGCTGGATGTGGCTATGGGCGGCCTGGTCTGGTGGTTGGTGACCCTGCCAACCCTCCCTGGCAGGAGGGTTGAAACTAGATGATCTTTGAGGTTCTTTTCAACCCAGGCCATTCTGTGATTCTATGATGATTTTTTCTTTCTTTTTCTTCCCTAGGTATAATTATAAGATATGAACTTTATATGAGAAAAAAATTAAAACCATTTGATAATGAACCTCCTCCTGAGATTCGTGTTTTCCAAAGCAGTGGATGGCTCAGCCCTCAGCCAGTTTTGGAGTCTGCTAACGAAAATGCCCTAGCTCCACCGCAGACCAGTACGACAGTTTCTGACCTTGAGCCATTCACAGAGTATGAATTTTATGTGTTAGCAGTAAACATGGCAGGTAGCATATCTTCAGATTGGATATCAGGACGAACAGCAGAAGCTGGTAAGTATTGATTTAAGTTTGTTCATTAAAATTTAAAGGAAAAAATACATTAGAATATATCTGTAAAGTCTGGTGCTTTTTTTCACCGGAATGTGTTTAGTAGTGAATATAATAGAGAAAACTTCTTTTTAAATTAGTTAAAAGAAAAGACAATGTATCTCATAACCCAGCATGCTTAGCAAAAAACATTTTTGTTCAATATAAAATCATATTCTTAAAAATGTCACTTGAAAATTTTAAGACTACAAGATGCAAAATCGACCAAGCAGAGTTTGAGTTCTTTGCTGTTTTCCCAGTTTTTTTTTTTTTTTTTTTTGAATGACTGTAAGAGGAAAAAGACACCTGTGACAGAACTAATCTGTTTCTAATGTATTAACAGTTGGTATGAATCAGGAACGTTGTCCAGGAAGGACCTTCAACTTAGTTTTCCTGAAGGGAGGATTTGATAATTTAGAAAGCAGTTTTTTTCAAGGAACTTTAAACAGCAACTTTTTCAGGAGTATAATACCTGAAACTTTTCGTAAGCCTGTATGGAAGCCAACTATTGCAATATTTATTTTTGAGAAATTTTGAGCATCATTTTACAACAACTCTTACCGTAAAACCTTTTATCAAATTTTCAAAACAGTTTGCCATTTGAATTATTATTCTGAAATAACAGCTACTTATTTCAGCTTTTAGATCAGAAATCTATTTTAGTTTGATACAGCCTCTGTTTTGCAATTAAATATCTCCATAACATGACTGTTGCTTTTGTTTGCCAAAAGCGTGAAAATCATGTCCTCAGTCATTTGCTCCTGGAGAAGAGCTGGCTAAACTAATTCCCCTTTAGGAATGAATCTTTGTGCTTATCTGTTCTTAAATACTATATGTTATAAAAGTGTTAAATTGTGTTTGGGAAGAGGTCCATTAGTGTGGTTGTTTGTACGTAACAGAAGTGCTGCGAGTTGGTATCCTATTATTACAAAGTAATCAGGTGGGGATTTAACTGCAGTGCAAACAATCCTTTTACAGATTCAGCTATGGAAGACAAGGGAACTGTTTTGTAGGAAGTGAGAGACACGTTAATTTCAAACTGGCCTAGCAAACAGAATAGCTTTTAAGATGCTGAAGTATTGAACACTTTTTGCTTTTATCAGTTTTTTCCCAGGTTGCATGAAGTTTTTTGTTCAAGACTTTTTCATTTCTATATACTTTCTTTCCTGCTGAAGGGTTTAGGACTTGAGTGTCTATTAGTGTTTCTTTGAAGACGTAGGCAGAGTTTTCTTCTGCATTTGTGGCCAGAGTGGAAAAGAGGAGAATGATGTACTTTTAATGTCTATTAAAATAATAAGAAAATTCCAGTTAAATTTGAAAATATGGTTGAAAAGGGATTTGATTGGAAAAGACTGCCTGAAATGATGTATTACAAATACTGTGTGAAATGTTGCGTTACATTTGCATTATTTTATAGGTGTTATTGCATTAATTTGATTTCAGCCCCAGTGTTCATGCCATCTCCATCAGTAGTCCCTCTTTCCCCGTATTCCCTCAATGTATCATGGGAAAAACCTGAAGATAATTTATCAAGAGGAGAAGTGATGGGATACAGCATTAGTTTGATGACTGAACAAAAGTTTTTGCCAACATTTTCCCAGGTATAATTTTACAGTGAGTTTTTAGTATATGGTAACAAGAGAAATGATAAAGTCTGGTGTCCTCCTTGGTATTTTCCTGGCTTATTTTCCTGATTTTTAGATAGTTACACTGATGTAAGTTTTTCACCTCTCAATTTATCTTGACTGCTTTGTAATGTTATGCATTACTCCTGTGTTTAAAGTTATATTCGTGAGATGATTTGTTTTCACTGGTGATTAAGATTCGAAATTAGGAGGGATCAGTCTGAGCAACCTTGATCTTTGCAAGGTCTGACTTTGTTCTATTGCTACATTTGCTAAAATGCTTAAAGACATGTTGTTTTGAGGAGTCTGTTCTTACATTAAAAAGATAACTGTCTGAGTCTCTGCATAAACAAAAGGGGACAAGTCTTTGGGGAAACCTAACAGGGCAGAAAAACAACTTTATAACAGCTAAACAAATGGTTTTAAAATTATCTTGTTATTTTTGAGTGACTGGATTTGGAAAACAAATACTACAGCAGTAATAGTAAACTAAAAGCTGAGGATTGAGCAAAGAAACATATGATGAGAGTGTAGGAGTGGAACTGATGCTCTGAAATTACACTTCCTAGCTCAGAACTGAATTTCAGCTTTCAGTGGTACCACAGATTGACCTCAGATTGTTTGTCTCTGAAGTGGGGGTTACATTACTTTACCTTACTTTTACAGCTGTTGTCACAGTAGATAATGTGAATTGCTTCTGATCTCAGGCTAGCAAGATGTTTCATGTAAATAATCATCTGATAAAGAAGTTATCCAAAATACAACATCTTACATACTTTCCTTATAACTAATAACTTGAAATAATTCAAATGAAGCAGATTCAAAGGTTTGTAGGCATTAGTTATTCCCATTCCTCTCAATGCCTCTTAACTACGCCATTTGGTGCTTGGTCAGATTTCACCACTTCAAAGTGTCATCCTCGTCACCAGGGTTGTAGCTGTACAGTTTGTAGCGACAACTGTACCATCACACGGTTTTACGAGGCAATAACTTTGTTTCCTCATTTATCCACTCAGGACCTGTCTTATCACCTCATAAAACAGTGTGATGAGAAGTATTATCATTTAAATCCTAGCTTGTTAAGATTTGCCAAAATAATCCTTTCTCTCAATTGGTCTTGTCAAGTTTTTCTACATACAAACGAAGAAATCTGCAAATTCAGAGACAAATAGCATATTGATGAATAGGAAAGAAAATATTATTAACCAGCTGTTACCTTCTAATTTCTTTGCTTGGCAGGTTTTACACATAGCTGAGGCTCATGAACTTTCCTATATAGCAACAGGATTAAAACCTTACAGGACATACAACTTCACTATTACTCTCTGCAATCAAATTGGTTGTGTTACCAGTGAACCAGGAACGGGGCAAACTTTGGCAGCTGGTAAGGAAACTATGTCTAAGTGCAAATCTGACACACAGTTTCTTAATAATATTTAAATGATCATAGTCTGATGCAGAGTGACAAGAATAGATGTTGTATTAATACACGATGACTTCCTTAATTATTATTTGTTTATCGTGACAGATTAAAAACAATGTTTTCCACAAACATTTGAGGTACATTATATTATGGCAATAGGATATGTGTACTACTCTCTCAACTGCAAGTTATATGTACATATGGATATATATGTTAACCTGCTTAATTAAGCTGTAACTGTACATCAGTGTTGCTGAGCTCATTCGTTTCTGATGCTATATTTTTAATCTGTCTCTTTTGTGTAACAAGGCATGCAAAATATACATGTTACATGATGCCTTGCTTAACCCACAAAGAATGAATTGTACAATTTTTGTGCACGACTAACGTAGCTACATAGCATATCTGTGTGTCAAAACTGGAGGTCTGCTCTTTTCAAAATGCTTATTTAACCCCTGAAATTTAAGATATCTTGCAGATATGTATGTACATTCTTCCCTAAGTTAAATGATACTTAATAAACTGCATGCCTGTGCCTGTGCAACCTAAAAAAAAAATTCAGTCTCTGAGCTAATTTCAGCCACATCAGAGGATTTCTAGTGTACTAACTTCCTACAAATTCAGAATAAAATATGCATTCATACAGAACAGAGAGGAAGGAAGCTTGCATTTACTTTGAGGAAGAGATTGACATTGTGTCCAAGGATCAAGAAGTTTTTGAGAGAAAATTTGTTAGAAAAGTTGTTAGGTCATGCTGGTGACCTACCTGCTGGCTACTTAACATTGTGGTTTCCTTCTGTATAGGCATTTAAAACACACTAATTGCTTTCACAATATTACAATTTGCAGTTTAGTATTTAGTGTAGCTGTCATATGGTTGTGATTATGATCTTGGAAATTGTCGGTCTTATTAAATGTGGTCTCCTGTAAGCAAAAAAATCTGAAAATTTCTTATGTGCAGAATGTTTTCATCGCTCCATGGACCGTATTGAGGTTTTCTGAATTCCATCAAAGGTCCTCTGTATAATCAATGAAGAGATACAGGAGCTCCCAGGCAGAAAAAGAATAGCTCGGAGACAGTAAATATCCAGGTTTATATACATGAAATGAAGGGGAATGTAGGCTGCTGAGATATGACCTCCACTATGCCCCTCAGTCTTACTCTATTTGATTGCCTTTCCTTTTGTTTTCAAGGGGAAGATGCCTTATGTTGCGTTCCTTGATTCATCATATATCTTTTTGTGTCTAAGAGCAAAGATTGCTTTGTCAGTCTTCTCTCTTCCTGAAAAGTTACTATGACGATTTGTTTTCTCATCCTGAAGCTTCACACTGTTTCAAGCTGGCCGGCTACAGAGTCTTGTATGACTTTATCTTAGAGCACACAGCCATGCAAGGAACAGAGGTCCAGTCTAAGTTGATAAGCATGGAAACAAAGGTGTGGCCTAAATGGCACACCTTATTACTACAAATGATCCAACTTTGCATTTATACATTTATTAAAAGAATCAGAAACAATCAGTTATACTTGACAGCTTATGACCGCCTCCTCCAAGGTTGTGTTAATTCTTAGAGACATTCCATATTAAATAAGACAGAAGAATACAGAATAGAATAACAAACACATCCTAATTTGTTAGCTGTTTTGCCATGTAGCATTTCTTGCTTGCTATGGTAGGTCTTGAAAGCAGAGTCCTTTATGGGTTTTGTTTTTGTTTTTAAAGAATATTAATGCAGTGTCTTAAATTCTGACAAACCTAAGGAGTAAAACATTTAATTTTTACATGCCATTTTATCTTTTCACATTTTTCATTTCTGGAGAAAATTGTTTAATGACCTCCAGTTTTTGTGTGCAAGTTCAATTTTGGGAAGTATTGGAAATCTGTATTTTCACAGAAAATTAAAAATACTTTTGTGATGACATTTGATCAAAAGATGTTTGAATTTGGAATATGGTTAAGAAAAGCCAGTCCCGTTATTTGTAAAAATAGATGATCAAGTCTTAGTCCATTAATAGCCTTTTAAGTCTCTGAACAGTGCAAAATGAAATTAAGGAGCTCTTCTTCATGAAGGAATGTCCCCTGGCACGGTGACCATCTCCCTGGCTGTGTGCCACTCACCCTCCATACCCTGGCACAGGGAGATACTGGAGGAAGTCTCAACTGAAATGTGCTCTGGCATAATGGTTTCCTCACACCATAATAATGCAGGAGCTTGGAATTTTGCTTCAATTTGGGCTAGAGATTCTATTAAATTATATTAGTTCTTCACCTTTGATCTGGTGGAGGAGAATGGAAAATCATCTCTGACCCTTCCATTTATGGAATTTATCATATGGAGCGTTTATATCAATGGGTGCTGTGCTGGCTATAATTTTGGCACGTCCACCTGAGGTAAACTAGTACAGGGGTTGCTTTCAGCATTGCCAGTGCCTAGAAATCTCAAGTTAATTTAAACATTTGTTCACGTTTGTTAGGATAATTTCTCTGGGAACATGCTTTATATATGGTGTAACACAGCAAGTATAAGGACAGAAACAATGCCATTAAATTGCTGGAAACAAAAAGGCTGAGGAAGTACATTAAGATTTTGAGATAGAATGTAAAAGCTAAAGAAAGAGACTTCTGTAGATTACAGGAGCAGCAGTAGCAGTACACTGATCTTTTAGTGAGAAGTCTTTTGGAGTAAACTTAAATTGATTGTTTCTGAATTATTTAAAAAAGCAGATCTCTTCTAACATGGGTCAGTACAGGTGTCTGTACTGGGGATATCTCATGAGTAGCTTAGCTGGAGGAGAGTGAAAATGAAAGTTAAAATCAGCTATGTGCTTGTGTCTGTCAGATTGACAAAAAATCTCCCTTTTACCTGTATGTACAGTCATGATATTTGTAAATGATTGTAAAAGATGACATTTGAGCCAGAAGAATGTGAGGAGAGGGAGAGAGTTAAGTAAACAAAATAGAATTTGAACTAATTAAGTTATTTTATAATAAAGCTGAATGGAAGCTTTCACAAATGCAAATGGAACCAGGAAAATAAATAGGAATGAAGTGTGATCAATAAAAGAATTTGCACAGAAATGCCTGGTTCTTGACAGGCTCCTAGGATGGTAAGGAGCACTGGTAGATCAGTGTTTTGAGGTAGTGCAGTATAGGATGAAAAATCTAAGTATGTCAAGATAATGAAAGAAGGGAATTAACGCATCCTTGCTACGCAAAGAGAAGGTGACAGGACAGTAACAGGACCTCTTTATAGTTATGTTGAGTCACGAATATGTGTGTAGTTGGCTTCGCAGGTCTCAAATCATACTTATACTTTCTTGATCAGACTTAAATACTAAACTAAGATGCATATTCCATAGTTTTGAAGATTCTGAGCTGGTACCTTGAAATCACACCTACTAGTACCAGTGAATGACATGTTCCCTTGGAGGTGATTTTTTGATGATGTGTTTGCATGAAGTTATTATTTGTATTACTCTTTGCAGCATTTACCATGACAAAAGATGCACGTTTTCTGAATTTTTCAGCAGGATGGAATTAGCCATACAAGTGCTTGGACCAGTACTACTGCTTACCCTATCCTTCTCTATATCTGTCAAAGTGTGCCTTAAACAATCTATACAGCTATGTTTCATTAACTACTGTGTGACTGAGCTTACTTCTTGTAATTAAGTTCGTCTTTCCTTTGCCCTTCTTCATTTTTTTTCAACTTCATTTAAAAAGCCTTTTTTTTTTTTTTTTTTTAAGAGACACCAAAGTATAGCTTTGTGATTGCTGCCATTTACCCCAGCACATTGTATTAGTGATCCTTTGCTTTTGATGGCAATTATAGGGTTCAGAAGCTAATTTGTAGAAGATATTTTTCCAGCACCAGCTGCATCTGGCTTCTTGGCAGACTTCTCAAGTAGTTGTATTGGTGGCTTTGGAGTTGCCTCTGGGTTTACTGGGGTAATGACGCTGATGGGCTTTCTGGGCTGTCTTGCACTCCTTGATGTTATTTTCTTTTTGATTACCATTTTAATCTAAGTAATTTTTCTGTTTTTTTCCATCCATGAATAAGGTACAGAGCAAGCCCTTTTCAAAAGCCTCAACCTGTTTGTCATGGCAATATAGCATTTGTTTATGCCTGTTATAGACTACTTGTCTATGAAATGCTATGCCTCAATTTTAAAATCACAAATGCCCATTAAACAGGTAATTAGTAATGTATATTTTCTTTTGTTGCAGAAGAGAAATGCGAGGGCCATTTGCTCCTGGCCTGAAAACACAGATTGTTTTGCATGCATGTACATAAGTCTCTTCATTGTGAATAGGACCCAAAGTGATTAAACAAGCACTCTTAATATGTTAATTTATAATTTTAATTACAACAATCTTGTATATATAGTCATTAGTGAATACTAATATAAATATTTTTCTACCTTTTTATTCATAATGCATAAACCAATCATCCACTTACTTCTCGGCAGTTGCCTGTTTCCGTTTCATAATACAATCTTTGTTCTTAGTTATGAATGCATTTTGTTCATTCCTGTCTTGAATAATCCCTCATTAAGCTAGTCACTTTCTGCTCCACGCTAAAAAGGAAAAATTATCATGCAAATGTGGCATGCCATATTAAAAAGCACATTACCAAACACTTTTGTTGCTGTCCTTCAATTAGTTTCCCTTCTTTGAATTTAATTTCATTTGTTGTTAAACTACTGACTTGATGTATGGACTCATGAATTTGAGGCTGCTGCCAAGAATGTAACGGGGAAAAAAAATCAAAGCCTCTTCAGAACACTGCAGAGGCAAAGCTGGAATGAATTTGCTTCACCTTTGACAAGTACACTTGAACAGCATTGGAATCCTCTGATGATTCAGCCTGGCTAATTATCCAATTATTTATTTCAAGAATAAAGACGCAGTTTTACAATTAGGAAAGTGTAAAGCAATCTGAGAAATTTGGTAATGACAGATGACTTAGGTAACTTCTGAGATAAACAGTGTCTGCTCAGTCTTGCCAAGTGCGCAAGCTGTAGTTAAAATACTCTTTGAGTTTCAGGAAAATAGCAGGGACTGAAAAGTTATTTGTTCCTCCTCCCCTCCTAACACACTGCACTTCAGAAAATAGCTCAGTTTGTTCTTTTCCCTCTATGTCAAATTTGTAAGGTTTTAAGCTATGTTTAAGTTGTACTTCTCTTGATTAAAAGCTTTTGGTTCAAAGCAATACTTTTTAATTGCCTAATGATATAAGTCAGTTCTTAGGAAAGAACCGTGCATTTAGGAGTTCATTTGCAATATAACTGAAAAATTCATTGCATGGCAGTAAAACAATTTACTGTTAATTACAAGGAGAAGAATTTGCTGTACCATGCTCACAGATTGCCATGAATCATGCAGCACTCCTAGAGATTTATAACAGATGTGTAAGTGGGATGAATTAGCAGGGTTTAATAACAGAGACACAAATCATGCAGACTTCAAGGAGCTTTAATTGATATACTAGAATGTGACGGGCATGAATCACTCAGCCATTCAACAGCACTGTAACATATGGTCAGCTCAATATGCTGCATCTTAAATCGGTTGGTGAGTCGTTGGTTGTCCCATATGGTGGAAGCAATATATTTTTCACGATTTTTAAAAAATACTGTGTAGTACATCTATTTTTAAAGAAATATGACTGTAGCATAGCCATGTTATTAAACTTTCTTTTGATGTTGTTAGGGGTGTGAGGTTTTTTTGTTTTGGCAGAATTCCCGAATAGACTCTAAAGAATTTTCTAAAAAAATTAAAATATTGTCCATAGGTATAAGTATTATTTTTTTACTGTTACTATTTAAATGGCTGATGCTGTTGTGAAGAGCAGGGAAATAAAAGATCGTGTCAGAAATGTTATGACTATCTCAGGGTCCTCTGAACTGTAGCAAAAATGAAATGGATGACCACTAGCTAGGCAGGTAATTTCACCTGCAAGCAGAACTCCAAGATGATAAAATGCAGCCTTGATGTTTTTGTCCTTGAATTTCTGTTTCAATTTGTATGTGTGCATTTTGAGTGCAAATGAACGATTATTAAAAATTGTATTTTTGTGTATTGTTACCATTCTGAATGATTCAGAATGGCTAATTGAAGTGTTCTGTGGAAAGGTCCTCAAATATCTACCTACAATATGCTGAGTAGTAGTTATTCAAACATACTTAAACCTGTTAAATTTAGTCACGCTGTAAATATGTTATTTCTGGGACAAGAATCTGGCAGAGTATGGGAAAGCTTTAGCAGTTGTATTAGTAAACCTGACAGACTTGAGAAAAGAGTATTGTATCCTTAGAACTGCGGCTGCCAGAATTTAATGTCAACAATTAAAATTTATTTTGATCCTTACCTAGTGTTTATTACTGTTTGTATACACAACAGACCTTACTAATACAGAGATGCACTATTAGATGGAATTACCATCTGTTCAGAGTGAAATGCTGGCATCTGTCTTGGAGTCTAAAACTAAAATGATATTATTTCAAACAAAACAAAATTAACTGCTCTTTACTTACCAACTTCATTTTTGTGTACATGTGTGTGCATGCACACATGGGAAAGGCTTATTTGTAATGACCTGTGTAGCAACATCTATATTTAGATATATGACTTCAACGTAAGCTGTATGGACCATCTGTCTTTATTGGTCTTTTTTGTGCCCTGTGCTACACAATGGCATGCAGCAATCATAGACTTTTAAATACTGTTCTAGCTTTATAATATATTAAATATGTATTATATAGCAAGACATTAAAACTACATAATTAAAATACACAAAATGTGACTTTGAATCCCCTAAAATGTAGTGCACTCATTATTTTGACAGATGTGTCTTAACAGAACGTGACTAAAAAAAATTAAGTAGGTAAAACTGTAGTCGATTCATTTTTCAGAAAGTAGCTACAGGTACCACAGTGACACCTTTAGGAAAATATATAGTGTATCTTTTAGTCTTGAATATTTTTAATTTCAGTGTTTAGTACCGTGCTGGTCTAGTGCTACGGATTTATTTTCTGCTGTCTGTGCCTGTGAAGAGTTGTTTGGGGTTTTTTTTTTTGTTTTTTTTTTTTTTTTCCGGGTTTTCATTTTTTGACTGATGTAACATTGTGTATAGTCTTCCATTGTCTTGATGCACAAGAATTCTCAAGCATTAATGAGGCTCTAGTTTAAATACTAATGTTACAGCGTGAATGTTACTTTCTAAAAGGGTAGTCTTCTATTCCATATATCACAAAATAATAAATTGTGTCATGCCAGTGTTTAATGCGTGTACACAGTGCATTAACTGTAACTGTAGTACATTTATTTGTGCTGGAGGAGACTTGAAAATGATTAAAAAATCAATACTTCCCTGTCAGAGAAGCAAGTGTTACGATGCATTTAAGTAGTTAATTGCATAAGCCCCATAAAAGCTTCAGGTTTGGGTACCAGAGATGCCATAATTATGGTCCAACTATCTGCCGTTTATTAATACTAGACTTTAAAGGAAGATATAGTTATTGTCATGAGTGTTAGCTGTATGTGTTTTAGAAATAATGAATTTTATCATTTCTGTTTTACCGTCATGAAGCCAAACTGAAGGGCTCAACCTCTTATGTTCACGTTTAAAATGCTGACGTACACCAGATCCTTCCAAAGGTGAAGTTTTGATTGTGTAGACATGTTTTCTATTTAAACTTGTGCATTAATACCACAATTCATTAGCGCTGTGCCCTACTTATTCAGGAAAGCTTATGACCTCACGCTGCATTACTTCAATTTTAACATTGTAAATTTCTAACATAGCGTGAGATACTAATTAGATTGTGAAGTCATAAATGATGCCTAAGCAGGAATTTACAGCACATAGTGTCACTGGCAGCTTCCCAGTTCCCCCACTCACTGCTTTCTCCAAGAAGAATATTTATCAAGTCGGGAGAAGGGAGGGGAAAGAATGAAGAAAGGTAGCAACATACTACGGTCAAATAGGAAAAATGAAAAATATGTAAATTATTGTGGAAATGCACTAATGTTTAAAAGGATGTTATTAATTCCTTGTAAATGAAGCAATTTCTTTTTCTCCAAAGATCTCACTATATATAATGCTGTGCTGTGAAGTAATGTCAGATTTTGAAGACCCATATTTTAATTCAGATTTTATTGTTCTTGAGAGGCGTTTATTGCTCGTTACTATGTCATTATGGGAACAAATAATTTTTACAAGTTGTCATTGTATTTCACTTCTTGGTTACAAATGAAGTTTTCTGTTTCTAAATCCTTTTCTTTATCATGGAAAGAAGAGGAAGGAAAGAAGGAAACATAAGATAGGTAGAGATTAAATAGATAGTAAAGTGTTCTTGTACTTCTTCTCCAGATGACATCTTTTACTGTTTCAGTGCTGAACCATTCCTTTCCACCTGTATGGCCATTATGCCATTAACCAAACAGATCTTGCTGCCCTCCAGTGGCTTGCTGAACAGTACGTAAAAGAAATAAAAAAGATGTATTCTGTTCAGAATTCAGCTACAGAGTGACAAAATCTATCAGGTTGTGTAATAGAATCAGCATAGTGGTTTTATTGGTAGGAGGACCATTGTAATACCACAAAGCTAAATATACTCATAGCCTCGCAGACACAGTCTTGCATGGAGTCTTACTGCACACCAGTGATGGTGGAAAGAGGTTTAGAGACAAGCATTTTCTTGAACTAAATAATTTTCTGAACATATGTTAATTTCTTATTGGGTTGTGTATATGCCATAAAGAAGAAAAGATCTTGTAGGCCTTCATTATTCAGCTTAGATAGCTGTTCTGCTCCTAGGATAAGTTCATCTAGTGATGAAAGACTTGTACTGTTATACACTATGCTGCAAGCACAGGATGCTTCTTGTGAAGATAAAAGCAAGGTCCTTTAAAAATTAAGAATTCTTTTTTTTCTAATGAAGCTTCTTTGGAAATCTGTTCTTAAGGGGACTAGAAACTGAAGCTGAATGTTTTTTGGAAAACTGTTATGTATAAGAAATGGTTTTTCCTATAATTCCTAAATATACATGTCTATATGTTTTAATGCACAGCTCCAAGAAAATTTGGTGCCCCTCATGTTGAAGGAATAAACAGCACAATGGTAAAGATAAGCTGGAATGAACCTGACGAACTTAATGGACCTTCTCCCACCTACCAGGTGGAAAGGATGGATTCATCTTTAGCTACATGGAGTACAGAAGTAGCAAAAGGAGTCCGTTTCCCAGGAAATGGTTATTACAGATTCGCTAGTTCAACTCTGCCTGCCAATGCTTACTTTACAGGTAAATTAGTTTAAATGACTTAAAAATATATATATCAATTATACTCTGCATTTTTTTAACAATTTATTGTCATTATTTTAACATTTCCATGGTAAAATATGTGAGTTCTAATTTACAACATAATGTGATTGACAGTGATGTGTGGGCTATTTTGATTGTCACATAAAAAGCCTGCAGAAAACTTTATTGGACATGTGGGATTTGTTTCCTTGGCTTTAGGCATAGAGGTGTGCACGATGGTGAATGTTGCTTCATATTTGTCTCATTTCCTTGTGGTAAATATAAGATGGATTTGATTTATTTATCTGGGATCAAAACTTCTCAATGAATTTGCTGTGAATACTAAGGCCTGTTTTATTTCATATCTTTTTAAGGATTTCTCAGGTTGTGCAAGTGCTCATGAGCTCCTTTCCGTATTCAGATCATTTGTGGTGTTTTGATACTTTAGTCAAGGGAAGAAAAAAGACTGCCAATCTGACAGACATGTGCTCTTTCTGGACTGCTCTATTTTTGTTTAGGTATATATTTTGGAACTGCGAGTCTTTCAGATCTTTGCAGACCAGCTTTCCTATGGCCTGTGATTCCCAGATTTCGCTTACGTCTTCACTTCATGGATAAATCAAAGATATAAACAGTACAGTTCTGGGAAAAATATCTAGATAAATCCAGTTTTGTGTTTGAGGTGCTGTAGTGGTCTGCCACTGAAATATTACAATGATGTGTATAGAACATGACTTTTTATTAGTATAAGAAGAAATGGCAAAGCTGAAGATTTATTTCTTTAATTTTAAAAAGGTATGCAAAAGGTGTGTGTGTGTGTGTATACACATTAACTTACAGCAGCAAAGGAAAATCCTTGAGGAATCTGGATATCAGTGGCAGCAAGTGTTCCACTGCATGCTGACAATATTGAAGCCCTACTGCACAGTGGTACGGCTTAGCCTGGTATTGAGACTTGATTGCTATGAGTTAAGGCTGCAAAAAGCGTGCAGTATTGTTGACACCTGAAAGAACCCTAAAGATTTGAAGCAAACTCAGTAGCTGATGTATCTTAATTTTCTGGATCACCACAGACAATCTTGGCAGTTTTGTTGGATCATACGTATCTTTCTACTTGCTAGTATGTGTGTGTGAATCCAGTTTTTGTTTAAAACAGAAGCAACCTTCTCTGTCTATGATCACACAGTGAATCTGATGTTTAAAAAAATAAAAAGTTGAAGACCATTTCCATTTTATTTTCTTGCTAGGTGCTTACTTGATTGGTAGTGGAGTAATAATAACAAGTGATAATGTGTTAGTTAAATAATGACACCATGTTGATTTGCAAAACCTGTCTCTGTGCAGGAGTCTATGAAAGCAGCTGTTGAGCTCTTTTTCTCAGCCAAATGGCTACATAGCTTTCCTGACATCAGTTTGCACATTTTACCATATATTTAGTTAATAATAATAATAGCAATCTCTTGTCTTTTTTTTTCCTTTTATTAATTGTGATGATCTAAACACCGAGCTACAATTTTTCTCACTAGAGCTCTAGTCAGCCCCATCATTGCAGTATAGTTAAGTAGTTTAACCAGCTGAGTAATTACAGGTATCACAGGTATCCTCCTCTTAAGTCTATGAGAGTGCTGAGGAAAAAAGAGATGCTCTACTTGGATTGTTAACATGACTACCTAAGAAAGCCCAGTGCTTGTCTATCCAAGCTTTGATTCAGGCTGGCATTCTGTTACGTTGTACAGACTAATACTATGCGCAAGGCTTCTTGAGGTGGTAGTTTGAGAGAGTTTGAAAAGATGGATTCGAAGAAGATGTTAAAGCTCCCTTGAAATTGGAACCTGTTGGCTGATATTGTGTGAATAAACACAATTTATTCTTTTTAATATTATTTTTATTATTATATATTTATTATATTTTAGTATATTTATTATATTTTATTATATATATTTTTATTATTATTTTAAACACTGGCTACCCTAAGCAGCATCTTTTTGTCTGTAACAAAGCCTTCAGCTGCAAGAGAAGATGTGCTCTGAGTATGCAGTAGATGAAAAGAAGTGAGGTAAAGTAAAAGATCACTTCTGCCAGAGCTGTCCACATGTAACTTTGTAGTCTTTTGGACTGTAAAGAAATTTCAGGCATCTGCAGCGTCACTCCACTAAAGATGCAGATATTTTTTAATACTTGCTAGTATCGCTTGAAGATGTTAGAGACAGCAATGCCAGCCATATCTAGCAAAATACCACCAGACAAAGAACTGTTATTGTTTTCATTTTAGCTAAGGAATCTGTCCCTATTGCTCTGGAGACTTGGGTATTCAGGTGTTTATCTTTGTATCTTTCCCATGAGACAGCAAAGTACTATTGTTCTGATCTTATAGGCGAGGAACTGAAGCATGCAGAGTAAGGCCCAGATCTCAGTGTACAGTTCGGAACTCCAATCCATTAATTTTAATTAAAGTTTGATACTTAATTACCTTTCTGAATATGGGCCCAACTGGACTACCCAGGGCCTGCAGGAAGTCCATAGTGGGGAAGATTTAAAGCAAGGTTTCCAAAATCTTTAATTTGTTTCCTAAACATGGGATCTGTTTTCCTTTCTGCCACAGTAGACTGTCTGAAAATCTTAAATTCAAATTATACTTGTATTGTTCCTTTACTGACAGGGTCTATTGGCAAGATCCAAAGAAACCCAAAACACCTGAGGGTTAAGGTAATGAGCATGATGCCATGTTAACCTGGCTTTCATGGCTAATGAATTGATGAGTTGTAGAATAGTTTTCCTTGCAGGAAAGCTAGGGCCTTTGTCTGCTTTCTAGCAAGGATATACTAAAGCTCACAGTATGATCCACTGAGACTGTTGGATACAGTCAATGGAAAACAGCATGCTGAACTGCTACAGTGTGTATGTGTCTGTGTGAATTTCAGCAACTAGCCAACAAATATATTTATTAAGTGTTATTCCATAATTCCTTTTTGCTCTTTGGTTGAAGGTCAGGTGTGTGAAGAGATGAAATAAAAACAGGTATATGAATGATAACCTGTGCCAAAGAGTCCTGCTTAGGATCATGTTTGGTTCTAATTTGAGGCACTACCTTCTCTTCAGGATTCATAACATGTAAATATCTCCAGAAGATAGGCAACTTCATCTTTTTGTTTCATGGGAAGTAGGAGATCACATCATGTTTTCTTTGAAAACAAGACTCTCTGAGAAAGCAGGTGTGCACCCTCTTGAATATATTGGTGGATACTGCGTGTTACAGAAATAGGGTAGCTGTTTTTTAAACTTCATAGAAAATCTTGTCAAAAACTGCGGTAGTCTTTTCTATGGTGGGTATACTGGATTAAGCCTGTAAGGACAGGTGAAAAGGTCATTTAGTTTCCAGAATTTATTTTGCAAGTAGATGACAGAGTAAGTTCTTACAAAGCTAAAGAACTTCTGGGCCCAAAGAGCAACTCACTTTAAGATTGCAGATTGAACCCAGAATACTTGGGATTCAAGATTTGAACTTGTAGCTTCCAGACAGCAACTAAGCTGTGTAAGGCACAGTCATGGATTACGTATATTCCTTCTTGAATCTTTCCTTTGATTTCCCCATTGCAAAGGAAAAAGTCTGTGATTGAAATGATAGGATAGGTTTTGATTTAGTTAGAAAGGATGTAAATTACTAACTGTTGGATATGTGAGTGAAAAAAATCTCTTCACTGTAAAGGTTGTTGGGCTCCATGAAGTCAAACTCAGGGCATCTGCAGGGGTACGTGTATGAAAACTGTTCAATATGTAAAGAGTGGCTCAGTTGCCACAAAAGAAAGAAGCTTCTTCTCTACTTTTGTATAACTTTCTTTTTAAAAGCCTGTTAGTTTTGTTTCTTTTGTAACGAGGGAGATTTACTAACTGCACTTGCTTTAAGCCTTGAGTGGGTTTAAATTTTCTTCTGAAGGAAAAACTTTGCAATTTTTGTGGAGAAAGGCTGTTGAAGATCTGTTAGTGCTGAGTGTCATACACGGGAAACAGACAAGACAGAACAAGAGAATAAGAGAAGTCAAACTGCATCCTTTGATTTCAGGCAGAAGCCTATGAACTATTAGAAATTATTTCAGTAAGAAATATGCCAGTACTTGTGCCATCCTTTTTTATTCCATTACATTGGACTAGCTCTAGGCTCATGATGCTGCCCACTAAACACGAATCATATCCTCACAGGTTCCCATATGATTTGAAGAAAATGTGAATACAATATCTTCCCAAATGGACTTTGATTCAGCTCAAAAAATCACATAACTTCTGATCAGTAGCAAGCAGAAGCTGAACAAACAACTTTGGATTTAAACTGGGATGTACAGCTATGAGCTGTAGATAACTGTAGAAATCAAAGAGTAGAAAGATGAATGTGTGGAAGGTTTCTTCTGACCTCTCAAAATTAGGCTACTTCTGAAATAAAACACTGAATATAAATTGACCATTTGCTGTCATTGTTGTGGGCTTTATAAGTAATATTGCATATTCTGTCTAGGAGCAAATATTCCATGCATACATCATAGATTGCTCAAAATGTTATGAGCTCAATTTCAGGAGTTAGAATTGCACATCTATGCAGAAGGGAAGCCGTTCTTTATTTAGTGATAAAATATGGTGGGGTTTTTTCCAATGGGTGAAGGATTCATTGTTCTTTTTCAAAACTGTTGAACTAACTAATGTTATTTTAATGTGGTTCCTCTTGGATGCTGCTGCTTTGAAGAGGAAGCTATTCATATATTAAAAAATTCAGTCTTCTCTAAAGAAATCTTAGTGTTGGGCCTTGCTTTAAATCAAAGTTGTCTGAAGTAAGTTACTTCAGTAGGATACTTAAAAAGAAATGTCTTGCCTGCAGTGCAAACTCTTTGCCAACCTCTACATGATGCAAATTCAGCTCTGCAATGATTAGAAAATAACTATGAGGTAAGATGTTCATATATTCATCATTACACGTAGAGCTCTTTATAATTGCATTTTTAATGTCAGGAAATGGTCTTAAAAATGAGTATTCCAGCAAAGAAATACACCTGTGCTAGTGTTTTTATGGCCAAATTCTGAATCAGGTACTCATATATTTCCCAGAGTTGAAAATCTTGACAGAAATGGTGTTTCTTAGTGAGTTTGCCACTGCACAAAGATTGTTTACCTTTGAACTGAGAAGAAGAGTTGAAAATGGCTATGGTCATTCAGGAATTTGATCTCCATGTTGCTCTTCATCACAGTGAGCTCTCTTTGCAGTAATGTGAGACAAATTCCATTCCATACAGTATTGTGCAAGCATTTCATAGTAGAAGTCACAAGTATTTTCAATAGCATATGGAGCCAAATAAATAGTCCTTTTCCAGCATCCCAGAGGCAGTGCGTGGAATGTGTTATTGGCTGAAAACTAAGCAGAAGGAGAGGATTGAAGCTCTAAAAGCAATGTAATAGGAAAAACTAAATTTATTTATTTATTTATAGAAATGAAGACTAGAAGGAGACATGATAGTGGTCTTTATGTAAAACTGTGTGCTTTAAAGGAATAAAATGAAATTTTCTCTGTCTACTGTGAGTACAGAGGCAATAGACTTATAAGCTAAAAATGTAGAACGGGAGATTGTCTTGTCAGAAGTAAATTTTTCTGAAGTACTAGTTTAGCGAAGGAATAGATGGTTGTGGGAGATAAAGCTTTGGCATAGGAGATTTTAGAGAGTAGTTGGATGAACATCTCTCAGGAATAACCTAGCTAAAAATTGATTATGCTTTGGAGTAAGTGGATTGATTCTTTGACCTTTAAGAATGTTTTCCAAACCTGTATCCTATTATAAACTCAGATTAAGCCAATGAATCTGGGAATTATGTTGAATTTCACAAGGTTTCTACCAGCCTATTTCTTCAGCCTGTCACGATTCTTCTGAATTGCAGTGAATCAACTGCAGCCCTCAATTCTTTGTCATGAGCAAGCTTTTTGAAAGTACATTCCTTCCCTTCAGCAGGGATTCATTCTAATGTATTCTGTTAAACAGAATTAGTCCTAGTACCACTCCCTGGGAAATTCTGCATGGTGTCCTTGGTGACCAAGATTAGGCTGACCAGCTTCTGGTTTCCCAAATTTATAGGCACAACTCTAAGGCAAATGGTATTTTTTTTCTTCAGCCTTACCCTAAAAAATGAACAGAACAAGAAAAGGAAAAGATAAATTGACCTTTTACTTTGTTTGGTTTTATGTATTTGTTCTTCTGTCAGCATTTTTTCCTTACGTACTGAGCTTTATAAGTACCATCCTTTTTTATTTCATTATGCTGAACTGAAGAAAGTAGAGTTTTTCTGGGGGGAAACTATGACAAATGAAATTCTTACACCCAGCTGTCAAATACTGAGAGAAAGGAGAAGAGAGCACTGTGTTAGCTGACTTGGGGAACACGCTTTATATTTCAAGTAACTTTTGATAATGTCACTCATTTTTCCAGACTGTTTTAGTAAATCGTGCACTGAAGAGCTCTTCAAACATGTATTTTATTGCTTCCTTTCTGTCTAGGTTGCTGCCGCAGACTTCCCCTTAGTCCTGCTTTTAATTTTTATGCAAGTACTTACATTTTCTCCTTTCCACAAAATTTGAACCCATATCTTGCTATTCAGGGAAGAAAGTAAGATAAAGATTGTCTATATTAGCATGAAGTGTCTGACTTCAGTAAGAAAGGAAATCAGCCTTTTTTCTGCCTGGTAACTGTTTGCACAGACATTTTAGCTAGGATTTAGTCCTAGTACTTGACATGAATTCACAGCTAGATCTTGAAAAACACATCCCTTTCTTCCTTCCTTCCAAATCCCAAGAAAGTTAGGGAGTGAGGAGTTGTATCTCAAGAGAAAGGAATGATCCAGTACAACAAAGTGAACTCTGCTGCTTTATGAGAAAACATCTTAAAACATTTTCTAACGTGCACAAAAGGGACATAGGCAGCAGATAAGCCAAGCTATGTTGACCTTGCCAGTGTTACAGGGGTAATATTTTCACTAAGATGAACTGGTTTTGTTTAGGCACAGACATACTTTCTATCAATATCAAGTATCTACTTTTTCCATCTTTTTTGTTTTAAAAAAGATTTATTGTAACCGCTAGAGAAAAAGAAAGATTCTTCTTTCTGTAGGATTTCTCATGCTTCCCTTTTTCAGTTTAACAGATAGCTACGCAGCCCAAGCTTTAGCATACAATCACATGTTGTTTTCTTTTTTTTTTTTTTTTTTTTTTTTTTTTTTGCATCTTGTCTTTAATGCCAAAGCACGTTCTTTTCTGGTGTTGTGTGACACTCTGCACTGTGTGATTAAAACAAACTTTTCTGCTTGTGCATGTCAACTTTCAGAGCATGAATTAGTCCTAATGCTTTGAATTAGTCTAAAACCCTTTGCCAGACTAGATCATAGTTTCAGTTGTTTGTGAAAAACATTTACAGAACTGGGTCTTTTGATTATCATAAATGTATCACATAACTTGTGCTCTGTAAAACAGCATCTCTTCTCCTTGTGTCAGCTCTAGATGTTTTTCTGCAAATTTTGTGCAAAAGTGATTTTTAAATCTAGTGGACAATTTCTCTGTGCATGGCAAACCTAAGAACAAATTTTTTTTTACAGTTTTTTTCAAAGCATGCAGGTGTAGTCAAGGGTAATAGGAATCGTTACCAAGTTTGTGTTTTTACAAGCTGATAAACTATTCTGACAGTGTTACCATTTATACTCCAAAACATTTTATGCCAAATGCATTTCTGCATATGAAATGTACCTATATATCTGCTATTTCTTTTACTTTCTTGTGTCCAGATTAAATACTGATAGGATAGGTAATGGCCTCAAGTGGTGCCAGAGGAGGTTCAGGTTGGATGTTGGGAAAAAATTCTGCGAAAGTGTGGTTGAGCACAGACTGCCCGGGGAGGTGGTGGAGTCACCATCCCTGGAGGTGTTCAAGAAATGTATGCATGTGGCAGTGAGAGGCATAGTGGGAAATACTGGTGGTAGGTGGACAGTTGGTCTAGATGATTGTAGAAGTCATTTTCAACCTTAATGATTCTATAATTCTGTGATGTAGGAACTCTGTAGAGGGTCTAAAGAATAAATCATTTTTCTTTTAGCACGTAGTTTGGCCTTCATTTAGTAAGAATGGAGTACTTACATATTAGCTGTGCTCACAGAACAAGCTAAAGGTGCAATTATATTCTGTTTACAATGATGCAGAAGAAGAGGAGAGTTTAAGGAGAATTCTTTATCTCCTCTTTGTGCAGCAAGTGTAATGGGTGTCCTCACAGATGTCTCTGAAAATAAATAGTCATAGAAGCACTGTGTTCTGCTTCACGTATAACATCTTCTAAGGTTTCTTTTGTGATGGTGCATTACCTCTGTGCAGTGCACCTCTAAGAAATGGTTCAAGATGGAGGGACTCCTTGGGAGAGAGATTTGGGTAAATGAATATTGCTGAAAATAAAAAACAAAGAAAAGGCATAAGATGGAAACTGCATAAATGAAGGAAGTTTATTAAGGAGTGCCAGGTATATCTTGGAAGTTTTAAATGTGTGGGATTCATGTACTCCTTGTTAAATGAAAGCTCATTTCATCTAACTATAGGATTAGGACTATATCATGTGGATCAAAGAAGGAACTTAAAGCTGGTTTGAGCATAGAAGGTGGTAGGCCAAAAGATGTTCATCTTTTACAGAGAGTATACGAATGCTTCTGGAAATTCTGTCTCAGTTACCTGATGCAGCAGACACAGGTGGAAGACAACCGAGTACTTCCAGTGCTTTACATTTGCTAATGCAATTGTAGGTCTTCTGTGCCACTGCGTCAGTACTTTGTAAGATTTTTACGGGATTCTTGCATGCTACTATAATGGAACTTGTAATTCAAATTGTGTTTTAATAAACAAACTTGATAAATACTTCAGTATTTTAAAAGAAGTGAATAAACTTCTCAGAGAGGCACACACATTTAAGTAAAAAAATATTACTTCCTCACTTCCCCAAGAGGCGCACACGAAAAAGGTTCCAATTTCACACTTAAGTTACAAGATACTTAAATCACAAAATGCAGAATGGTCTTCCCGAGGAGGCACACACATATTAAATGAATGCAAATAGTCAAAATTAATTCATACGTCCTTGAGTGGTATACACATAAACAGTAAAGTTTCAGAATATGGAGCACTCTTCCTGGAGAGATGCTCACATCTAAGTTATCAAAATTATTGCTTCTTGCAACTCCAGGAAGTGAACACAGAAAAAAGTTTCAGACTATATCTAGAAAGACAACACTCTCACAGTGGGCATCCTGCTCTGACTACGCCATTAATAAATGTCTGACTATATCTGGAAGGACAGCGCTCTCACGGTGAGCATCCTGTTGACTACGCCATTAAATAAATGTCTCACTCCAATTTACAGGAGGGAGAGGAGGCTCTTTGGTATATATATACCCGGTGTGAGATTAAAAAACGATGGTTCAAATGTTGGTCTGACCAGTTTATTACAAATCTTAATCGGGGAGATGGGGAAAGGGAGGATGGACAATTTAGGGTAATGGGGAAGGGAAGGCAGGCAATAGAAAAGATAGAAAGAGGCAAGAATTGCGTAAAGCAGGGATAGTCACCACCAGGATCCAACAGTGGTCCCGTTGCAAGACGTTCCAATGGTCTGAGGCAAAAGTGCGAGGTGAGGGAGAGAGCAGCAGCAGCGTGGCCAGCCTTGGGCACAAGCGGGTAGCGGGAAGAAGACACAGGGTAGGTCCCAGAGCAAGCAACAGGATTCAAGTAGCAGTCCCAAGAGAGTCCTTCAGCAAGCAGGACTTCTGTAGTGAGGGATCTGATGGCAGACATCTTTTTGTTCTTCAGCATGCAGGCATCACATTGTGAGGAACCTGATGTCAGAAACCCTAACATCATTGTTGCTGATCCCTCTTTTATCATCCCTTTTTCCTGCCTATGTGACATCCCTGGGTGCTTGGGTAAGAGTCATGTGCAGCACCCCTCCCCCAAGATGGCCATCTTCCTCAAGATAAGCCCTCTCAAAAGACTTCTTCCTGGCCATTCATCTGCAGCTTATCTCTCTCTCATTGCCCCTGGCCTTGTCCATCTGTGTCCCTCAGACAAAGGATTTCTCAACCCTTGACCAGGACTTGTTTGGACTTGTTCATCTGTGTCCTTCAGCAAGCTTTGAGTCAACAGTAAGAAAGAATAATCTCGCACACAAGAAGTTTAGTACTGTCTTGATTGGTGAGATACTTCATGTGAAATTAATGCCTTCTGGCCCATATTTGGCCTTTTTTACTATAAAGGGTTATTTCATCTGATGACTTGAGACATTACATTTGACTGAAACTGAACTTCTAAATTATGCCTGCTTATGAGATGTGAATTCCTCAATTCCTTCCTGTACTGTGTTTTTAAGTGGTGAAGGAGTAACTACTGAATTATATATTGACTAAAAGTGTGTGAAGAGTCATGCATTGATTATGATCGCATTGTGCATTTGATCAGGAAATTGTCATAATAATAACATACGGAAGTTTTTATCTTCTAATTGATTTTCAGAGTGATTAAATTAAGACCTTTTCTAAGTGTGACTGTCCTTATCAATTACTGGCAGAATAGAGAAATTAAAGGATTAAAAATTTAAGTGTGTTAAGATTCAGTATTTAAGGTCTAAAATCAATCAGATTGTAGACTGAGTAATACCATTACACCAAAAGTATCATTCAGGATTAGACTGTGGCAAATTGGAGGAAAAAGTGCCTGTCTGTATTAGTGCATATATGAAAAATTGGATTGCACAATGAAGTGCCTGGAACTTAGGAAACTGAGTTTGAATGATCTGTACAAACTTAATTCAGCTTTGTTATTTTTGTGTTATGATTGCATCTTATTGTTTGATTAAAAGCAAGTTCTTCCATACGTTTTAAGCTATTCCCTTTTACAAATTTTTACTAGTCTGCATATGGTTTGATGTCTGTCTCACTGTGTATATCAGCTCAGAAAGTGCACAGTTTAAGTTTTTTCTTGTGCTGTTTTGGTTGATGTATTCCGAGTACTTTGTAAACATAGGTTTACAACTTTACAGAACTGGTATTGGTTTTACTACGAATGGAGACAGAGTAAATTAAAAAGAGGACTGAATGTGTTAGGGAATCCTTGCTAATGTTGAATGTTCAGTTCTACATAGAGGACTCAAGATTTAGGAGAAATATCTATTCACATTAACCTCTGTTCAATTAGGAATACAGAAAGCTTCCACAGATCACCGTAGGGTGTTTAAATGCAAGCAGGGACACCTTCTACTAGACCAAGTTGCTCAAAGCCAAAGATGAGTGCATAACAGGTGAATAACTCTGAAAAGTTCAGGTTAAGCGACTTGCTTAGTACTGCAGAACTTTGTGGCAGAGGTAGAGGCAGGTTTCTTCAGAGTGACATTGAATGGCATTAGCAATGAAAATGTCCGTTCGCTTTTCATACTCCCCTTCCTCTTTCATCAAACATCCTCAGAACACTAAATCAAATAAGACAAGCTTCTATGCACAAAATCCTTATTTGCTACATGAATTCTGTTTTAGTTGCTGAACATCATAAAATCCTCGAGGCAAATATCTTATGGGAAATGTGTGTGTGTGTATAATTGTAGACTATGTCATTATTCATCCTCCATATGTACTATTTTTTGCAGACAATTTTTATTTTATTTTACTTTGTAAGTTTTGAGGATTTACTTTTAAAGTCCTAATGTTGACTAAATAGTTAATCTGAGTAATAATAGTGACAGTTTAAAAAATCTATCAGGAGAATCCCAGACATATCCATCATTTGGATATTCATGAAATATTCATGAAATCTCTTTCTGATCTGAACTATCAGAGGCACTGACTGCTGTACTATACGATCACCAAGAATCAATAGCATGATTTTTGACTGTATTCTGTGTGTAGTATCTGTGAACATATCTTTTCAACTGTATTGGTAAGAAGAGTTTTTATTGGTGGTTATAGGTCCTCCTGGTTTTGTTTCATTCTCCTATCGCTTTCCTGTTTTTCTTTTTTGTTTTCCCCCATTCTTTTCATGTTTTGTCATTACCCACGATTTGCTTCTTTCTTTCCTTTTTCCAAATTTGACCGTTATAATGTATTTGATCTTTCTTCTGTCTTCTTCAAGGTGTTGTCTCCTTTTTCTTTGTGCATGATGGACACTAAATAGGAGAAAACTGAGTCCATGAACAAGACTTTTCACCTTTCTTTCTAGTGTCTAGCACACCATCAGAATTTCATGGTCAGGACCATGTCATGGTCAGGTCAGGTTCGTAGAAATGTAAAGGCCAAGATTTTAACAACAAAATCTTTTGTTGTTAAAATTTAAAGAATGGTGTAAATTAATTCTTCATAGTGGTGTTTGGCACAAAGCAAACATGTTATGGAATGTTCTCTTTTTTTTTTTTTTTCCCTAAAATATACTCTTCTAAGAAAAAAAGTGCAAAACCGTTAGTGAATGGCAGAAGTGTTGCTGCCATTCCATTTTGTGACCACTGGGGTTGGAAGTACTTTCTGCATTGGATGACTAGTGATTTAAATGCAGTGACTTGGAGACTATACTAAAGTTGCAGCATTTTAGTTTCACTAAGTTCTTTATTAGTTATCTTATGTATGCACATTGTCTAAAGATTGTGGTACATTTTGTCATTGGATGGGATCCTCGGGATACAGCACACGATGCTTTTGTGAGAAAGCATGTCATTTGAATGTTGAATTACTTGCTAGTATTTTTCTTCAGTAAGTGTATATTTAAAAAAAAATGAATTAAGGAGCATAATTCATATTTAGTTAGGTGCTGGCTATATGCATTTTGTTATCTTGACTTCTAAAGAGAAATCCAGATCTGTAGTTGTTGGGCTAATCAAGGCTGTCCTTTTCAACTTTGAAAGTAAGTACCTGTAAAATTAATTGTTTTTCAAGATATTTTTGCATAATTAGATGAAGTTGCACATTTGCATCTTTTCTCAAGCTATTCAAAATTTCTCTGAAATGCACTTGAATTGATAGATGGTCTGTAAAGCAAAGGTAGATGGACAAAATTATTACCTTAAAGAGCAGTGCAGTGGCTGAGAATTCGGAAATCTGCTGCTAGCATAAATATTAGAATGAAAATGTAAGTCTGCCAAGTACTCTTGTTCTAGTATAAGGACAATTTAATTTGGATGACAGAAATGTCCTATACTAAATTACTGGAGGATTTGTTGCTCTCAGTAGACAGTTGTTGCATGGCTTTTTTCATCTAAAGAGATTCTGAGAATGATATACTTACTGTATTGTAGAAAAATCTCAAAAAGTAACAATGTCTGTATGTACTCAAAATGCGGTTTGATTGAAAGTAGTTAGATCTGTGCTTACTGACTTAAGATCTATAATACTTTAAGATTAATTGGGAACGTAAATGGAGAAGCTGACAACCTGGAACCTTGACTTCTTAAAATTGCTGACCCAATTACTGCTAAGCCCTTTGCTGACATGTTAATATGTCTCTTTAAACTGGTAAATCACCACCATTTTAGTGTGTGCTAGAGTTGCTCCATCGGATGAAGGAAGATGTAAGTTTAATTTAAATAATTATTGACCTTTTATGACCTTTTCATTTCACTTGTACTGCTCCTCTCAAGGTAAGCAATTATATTTTTATAGTGTTGGATGGTAATCAATGTTCAGGAGCTATCTTTATTGATTTAAGTAAGGCCTTTGATCTGGTGATCACCAACTACTGATGCTATTGCTATCTAGGCTGGTCTTAACTACATCAGATATTACTAGAGTTACTCGTTCTGAAATATTCAGAATTGAGAATCTTCTTACAATATTGCAAGCAAAGTCAACAATATTTGGAAATTCATAAGATTCCATTGCATAATCATTAGTGTCATGGTTTCAGCTGGGATGATTTTTTTTTTCTTCGTAGTGTCTGGTGTGATGCTGTTTTAGCTTTAGGAGAAGAATGGTTTTGATAACATACTGATGTATTAGCTGTTGTTTAGTTGTTGCACAGAGCCAAGGACATTTGTTTCTCATCTTCTCATACTGCCCTGCTAGTGAGGGTGCTAGGGGGGTACAAGGAGCTGGGAGGGAACAGAACCAGGAGAACTAACCTCAGCATACAGTATGACATCTTGTGGAGGGAAAAAAACAAACAAACTACAGAACTGAGGGGAGTTGGCTGAAAAGGGCAGCCACTGTGCATGGACGGGCTGGGCATTGGTCAATGGGTGGTACACTTGCATTGTGTATCAATTGTTTTGTAAATATATGTATGTATGTAATTATTGTTACTATTATTTTTGTCTTCCTTTTCTATCTTAGTGAATAGTTCTAATATCAATCTATGAGTTCTACTTTATTTTTCCCATTCCTCTCTCCCATCCCACTGGGAGGGGGTTGTGAGTGAATTGTTGTGTGGTATTCTGCTGCCTGCTACGTTAAACTGTAACAATTAGAAATCGGATACAAATAATTTTATACAATATACAACCCTTTTTAGCTTGTAATAAATTCTAGTTCTGCAACCTGATTTTATTCCTTGAAGCAGATGGTCCTTTTATTGTCAGTTTACAAGACTGAGAATGTCTGGCTTTCATTCATTCATTTGTTCTCCATTTTGGACATTTCTTGGAGAAAATTTGGTTTCTTTGTTGATTTTTGAAGTCTGTCTTATACTGTGATGGTAGAATTGTAACCTTCTGTCCTTCTAGTTGTAGATGGAGACAGAATTACTCATCTTTGATGAAGAAAATTTGTTATTTTCATTTTGAGCAGAAAAAAACAAAGAAAGTGAGCTGAAAGTCTTTTTTGTTTGTTTGTTTTTTTTAACAGATTTGACCTTTTTTTCCACATGCATTTTGTGCAGTTTTTTTAGCCAATAGTCATTTCAATGTATTGGATAAGAATACCAATGTGTACACTGGGCATTTATCATAGTTTGTAAATGGTGCCTGAGTGTCTTCCAAAACATAATGATCATTTGTGATCATTCTGATCTGTTTCTCTAATGAGTTCCATAGCCTTTCTCCTTGTTACAGAGGGACTTTAGTCTTGCTCTGGTGAGCCTTGAAACTAACAGCACTTGTTCAGAGAGGTCACCAACATAATGAGAAGGGCTCTTGAGATATCTTGAACCACTTCCATAGGTGGCCATGAAGATTAATATTTGGCACTTACTTTTGACTTAATGTTCTGTGGATAGAATGTTGCATGCAGAGCAAATGGGATGATGTGCTGAGAGTGTAAATAAAGCTACGGCATTCTGGATTTTTAATTTGGTAAGCTAAAACTTCGTATCTCATTCTTGCTTAAGGTCATGATGGTATGAGTTAATGTGACCAGGTGCATGTCGAAGAAGCCATGGCACAGTCTCTCTCTTACTCAGAGATGGAAAAAGGCAGATTTTGTTTGCTGCTATCTCTGCAGTCTGTGCTGAAATGATTGAAACTTGAAGTTTGGAACTGTGTTCCTGAAGAAGCTGAACAACATTAACTGTAAATCTGCTTCTTCACTCCTGATTGTATCCTGTGGTGTTTGTCAGGTTAGATTGCAGAAGGATCTTGGGCTTATGGTGACACCCTTTTCTTGTTTTGGTACAGCACTGTGTATATGATGAGTATTTAATAAATTATAATAAGATAAACAGGCTGTAATGTTTCAAATTAAAACTGTTGAACCAGGTCATATTCTGGATATATATGTTCTTAGAAGTGTACTTGCTGATCTGAATTTGTCTTCCCATGAAATTTCACCCAGCTTTCATATAGTAACGGTTTATTAGCCATTCCCTAATACACATTGTAGATGGCAGGTGCTAGCATCTTTGTTATTGTGCCCCAAGGCTAATGCACTCTGCCTAAAGATATTAGATCGGCCAATTTTATCTGTGTTTATAAAACTGGCATTTCTATTTTCTTAAGTCTACCAAGTAGCCTGAGTGTGCTCTGCAATTCTTTTTTTCTATCTTTTTTCCCTCAGAGGCTCATGGGATATTAATCATATGAAGTTATTTTAGAAGTTTATATTACATTGCAAATATTTTTAAATTGATTGTATAGAATGTACAGGGAAAAGGGGAAGCACAAGCAAAAAAAAAAAAAAAAAAAATCTCTTGGTCCATTGGGTAAATTTTCAGTACAATATATGAGCATTTAGCCACACAAGTCCCATTAATGTTAATGGTCCCAAGCTTTCTTTTATTCATCACAGCACTGATTGCACTTGGTCAGCTCTTTTATCAGTTTGAAATATTGTCAGTAGGAGGAGGCGTTCCCTTAGCCAGGTCTGACTGTTGCAGTGCTCTTTTAACTTAGTCATCCTGCAAATGCTCCTATAAATGGATTTATTTCAGTAGATCCAAAATACATCAATCGGATCATCTTACTCTGGTGCTAGCCCCTTTGCATTGGCTCCAATTTGCAAGAGCATTGATTTTAAACATTGATCATTATTTATAAAGCACTCTGTAGTATTTATTAAACTAGCTTAACTGTGCTGCTGCTAATGTCCTATCTGTAAAAAAAGTCCTATCTTGTTAAAAAGGGACTGTTTGCTCTCTCAGGTCATGATTATGGTTTAGATTATAAAATAAAGCTCTACTCAGAAAATATGTTTGCCACATTAAGTCAGGTTTTCTAAAATTTCTGCTATGCAGCTCCGCTTGTTACCTTAGTAGTCTGGGTCTCTTCAAAACTCATTCAGTGCTTTCTGCAAACTATATTGTGCTTATTAAAGTTATTGCGGAAGAGATTTTTCTTTTTGGCTTTATTCTTGTATGGTATTTTCTAATTTTTATGCCTACAAAAAACAGGCTTTTGGGGGTCAGATCTTTACCTTTCTGAATATTTTGTGATGTATCTTTCTCCGCTATTTGATGAAATCCACACAGTGCTGTACAAGCAAATAGTGTAAAATATTTCCTTAGACCAAGTAGGGGAGCAACTACAAGCACGCAGTAATTCAAGTCACTGTTATACTAATGGTATTTATACTAATGGTACTTTTCAGTGCTATACAGGGTGGTATTCTTTGAGAATTCAGAAAGGAGTATGCCCTCTACTTTCGGGAGGGGGAAGGAAATAATTCGAATTTGACATTTGACCTGATACTTCATATCAGGTTCATGTTAAATTATTAACATTCATGTTAAAAATTCTTCTTCTGTCCACACTTATATGGACATAAATTGGGATTAGCATTGTTCTGAGAAAGTGAGAATTAAAATAACTGGTGTTTAGAATGGCATATGTTCTCATATTTCTTTTGAGTGAAGAAATTATAATTAGTATCATACCTTTCTTTAAACCTTTTTTTTTTCCTCTTGAGATTTGTGATTAATACTACTCTTTAATTCTGGTTTACTTTGGAAGTTTTTGTTTGTTTGTTTGTTTTTTTAATGAAACCTCTCCAGCAGAGGAGCCACTGTTAACAGTATGTATTCTCTTTATAGTAAGTAGTGGGGATTTAGGTGTAGTGGAGTTTTAGCCCTATGGGGATTTTATTTTATGCATTTTCAAGTCATTCAGTGACTTGCTGCAGAGACAGGGAGGGAGGGGAGAATCTATTTACAGAAATTAGTCTTTGTTCCCATCAACCTTCATAACTGGATGAACAAAACAAAGGCTAAAATGGCAGGTACAACTATCCCAGGTAATAACTTTTGAGGCAGAAACTAATTATTAAGTGAGCTGTAGAACCAACAGAAAAACTTTTTGGGAAGATTCCAGGAGGCAGTGGAGAATGAGTGTTTGAAAATGCCTACCATTGGGAAGACTTATTGCATTATGGACAGAAAAGAGAATTTTATCTTTTATCTTTTATCTTTTAAAAGTTAACGCTCCTATGAATGTTTTGGAGCTATTCAGATGGAAGTTATCTGCAACCAACTTATTCATTTGTTACAATATTTGGAAGGCTTTAGTCAGTGTTTTTAAAAATATGAAATCTCTTTTTCCAACTGCACTTCAGCTTTCAATTATAGGTGTTTCTCCCTCTTTCCATAAAATGAGCTAAATGGAAGTCCTGCGTGAAGCAAAGACTGCATCATTGGCTTTATGCCGGACCTTCTGCCTTTCACATAGGCTGGGAAGGGCCAGGTAAATGTCAGAGGTGGAAATCAGGGCAACACAGTACTGCAGAATTGCAAAGCGATCACCAACTGCAACAAACTTGAGAAATGGCTAGTGTTCAAGGTTGCTTTGAGATAGAAATGCCCGATGTTATTGGCTTTAGTAGCCATGAACTGAAATCTTCCTACATACAAGAGTCTCAGGGTACCTTACTGTGTACAGTGAGAGGAAATGTGGTAATAGGTCCCAAGAAGCTCTTAGAATGGCACAGGGCTGAGCTGGTTGTGAAGCTTCAAGCTACTCTCAAGTTTGTTTGAGAACGTAATATTTTCTTTCTACAGTAACCTGGGATTCAGATTTACCAGAGTCACTGTGCCCCAAAGCCTCCGTCAGCTCAAAGCAGAAGCAGTGTTCTTGCACTGAAATATCTGAGAGTTGCATGCTAGTCTTTGGCCAGCTTGCCTGCAAGGCTAGAAACGTGTTGCTGATACAGCTACCCCAGTTATCTCTTTCAGTAGCAAAAGGAAGTTCAGATTTTGTTTGTGGTGACTTATTTATTATTGTTTTAACTGCATTTATAATGAGACTTCTGTTAGTACACTTCTGTTGTTAAGGATGAGGCAAGTGTCTTATTTTTATCACTGTCCAATACACTGCCCTAGCTTCACAAGCAAAATTGCAAGATAATCAGTGGGAGTTAAGTGCCATTAAGCCCTCAGGGAACACAGGACAGGAAAAAAAGGTGACTTAGATCTGCTGTTAAAGCACCTGGACAAGGATTGCTGTTTGGTTATTTTAGTTGTGTTTTTTGAATGTGGTTGTCTTTCTGTGAGGTATTTCAAGAGGTAGTAATTAAAATGTTCACATTGGAAACAAAAGAGGAATATGGAGTATCGCTTCTTGGTAATGTTGTATGGCAAATCTCTCATTTTTTTTATTTAATCTATTATAATATTGTAATCAATCACGATTTTCTGTGTTATTGAGAGCCTCTTATCTTGGGAGAAAGGGAGTGGGAGAAAAAAGAAAAAGCTGTCAATGGCTTTAACAGCAGCAGCAAAGGCATTTCCTTGTTATCAACATTCAGAATTAGTCATGTATTCTACAATCACTCATGTTTTAAGCAATAATATAAAAATCAACACAAAAGTAGGCTGCAGCAAAGTGGTCTTTAACTCAGGAATCCCTGAAGGAGCTAACATTCTGAGATGACGTAGTATCAATCAATAACTGCTTGAAAATGTCACAAATATATTTAAGATAAATAATGTCATGCTATGTTAAAGAAATTTTTAGGGAATGTATTAACACTATTGTCCTAATATCTTTGTTTATATTAATAGAATTGGTTGAAGGTTAGTCTTTCCTGTTAGGAAGAAAAATTAATAGTCTCTGTGCTAAACAGTTTACAGTGCAAGTATAAGATTGGATCAAATACGAATGACAGTGGAGGAAGTTATACAAAAGTTACTGTTTCAATCCCTGTGCCTTGGCAGTTTAATTAATTCCTTGTTTAGTGTTGCAAATTAACTTACATTGGGCAAACAGAATTATGATAGTATTTAGAAGATGTTATATGCTGTATCAATTAATTTCCTGTCATTATAAACTTTCTATATATTGCTCAGTTTCTCACTTGCCTCGAGTTGAATTTTTGTGTAAACTGTCTTTTATTTAAGTACTCATAGCTTGAGTTCTACAGCTGTTCATACTACTGAAGTATATTTATTAATGCTTATTCCTGGATCACATTTTCTACTGCCAGTGATGTGGTTCAGAATGCCTTATCTAGAGATATATGTAATTTCCTCCAAGTATTGATAAGACCTATGAGAAAATTGTGAACTCTTTGCCATTCATAGAAAAACACTGAAATACCACAGATTGCACTGCGGGTGCTGCTTTGTGTTTCTGCTGTCCTATTACATTTTCATTTGCATGCTGACACAAGGAAAACCTCAGCTCGGATCCTCAGCTGAGGACCAGTTAGCACACCTGGCTAGGAGGAAGATGCCATCCCCGATCTCCACTAGCACCAGCATGATTTTGTAGTATCCCAATTGCACAGGTAGGTGGCTGCACTCAGGACTTAGCATAATACCTGGCTGCATGTGTCTCCTGCAAGTTGTCAAGTCAAATTAGTTGTATTACTGGATGGTAGTGCAAGAGTTTTTTCATACCTCCTGCAAGCCCTTATAACAAGGGGAGCTGGAGAGGTTTGAGTTGTATTTATCACTCAAAGTATTTCCTAGTGAGTGATTATTGAGCTGATAGATAAATGCTGTTTCAGTACTGTGCTAGTTTTCATTTATTCTTCCTTGTGCTTAACTCTTACACTGAGTGGTGGAGCATTTGATTCTTTGGAATAAGCCTGGCTACAAATTGATGATGGAAACTCCACAGCTGGTTTACTCCACTGAGTCATATTTTGTGACATACTCTTTACAGAAGCTGAGGAGAGCAGAGGAGGCTGATGACTTTGATAAATATGGCCTAATGTATAATAACCAAGAAAAAAAACCCTGTTGGATTATTGTCCCATAAACTGCTGTTGACACACCATACAAACAGCAACAACAACAAAAAAAAAAACAACCACAACTGATGCAGAACAACTACTACAGGTGGTTTTCCCTCCTAATCCAGTTGTCCTTCTATAACATTCCATAGACTGTGACTTCCATACACATGATAAATTCTTCCTCCTGTGCCTTGGGAAACATAAGTGAGAATAAGCAGGGGCCCATACATATGCAAAAGTTACTTCTAAGAGAAAATTGATAGATTGCTTGTGTGCAGTCCTTTCTGTCTTCTTCATGTTCCAGGTGGTGGATATTTGTTTACTTTTACAGTATCAAACCTAACATTTTATCTTCATCCTTTTGACTTTCATACCTCTAATCACATGGTCATCTAAAGAGAGCAAGACCAAAGCTGTCTTTCCTGATTATAGCTAACCCTATATCCGATGCATTATGTGCTGATCTGTAAAGGGCAATGGTTAGTTTCACAGAAGCTGAGCTCCAAGATTGGAAGGTAATGTTAGGTGGTGTTTTGGTAGCTGTGAATCTTTGTCTTAAGGAAAATAGTCTGTATAATTGTTACAGTGTTATCTGAAAGTTTTCAATGAAGACTTCATGCCAAACTACATCACAAATTTCAAAGAAATTATCATTTTTTTTTTAAAGTACAAAGGTACATGGAACGTTTGAAGAAAAACAAACAAAAAAAAAAGCTATGAATATAACAAAATGTAGTGGAATAATACTAACTCTTTTGTAACCAGATCTGCTATAATTTCAAGGTGCATTTCCGTTGGATGGCAGATGTCTTTGAAGGCAATAATTGACATTTCAGAAAACCTAAACTGGTGGAGATTGAGGAAGTTCAGTTCAGCCTATATGTCACAGTTATTCTAGCACACTGTAAGCTTGAGAAAAGTGAATTGTTTATGTGTAAAAATGGCACCTGATTAGGCCTTTCAAACCTACTATGAACGTAATTCTTGCATTTCTTGGATAAGTCACTACCTCAAAAATAATGAGAAATACTGCTTCAAGTACTTCTAGATAAGAATATTATATATTCCTTTTAGTTTGTTCTTCATTTGTTAGAAAATTTACCATTTGGCAATTTTTAGTAGTTTATTGGTACACATTGAAACTCTGCCCTACCTTGAATATGTTGTTAGCTTTTTGTTGCAGTTTTACTGTGAATACTATTTGTTGCTGAATTTGTAACTTGAAATTGTAGTTTCTTATGAGTGTTTGTTTTGTGGTGGTGTATTTTTATCTAAAAGTTTCTTTCTCTCCCTGTTACAATTCCATTTTTATCCTATGATACTCCACAAGATATTCATTAGGTTATTTTAGATATTTTTTCCATATGTCCATGTCTAATCAATAAGCTTCTTCATTTGCTACAGGATTTCCACCTTATTGTGCTTCTGCAGTCTGTGATGCTGTGATTGGATTCTGCCTTGGCTAATGCACTGTTGTCTAAATTTTCTATGTTTCAGATCATTACACTGACTTTAATTTTGATGTATTTGCATTCTACACAGTTCTAGTCATACTCTTTTCCCTTCATCAGTTAAATTACTCTCTGTGCAGTATTACATTTGTACTACTGTTGTAAATACTAACTAAAGGCTTATAATTGAAGTGCTATTTACAGCTACTGACCTCCAGCTCATTTCTGATTTCTCTGTGATGTTGACCTTTTATAGATTGTGCTGTTGTAAATCTTTGAAGCGATTTTTCTTGTCATCATATTTCTAGTAATTATGATTTGCATTGCATTAACACCTAGAAGCCTCTCCTACCTTAACCTTGTTGCGTAAGCTGACCTTTTTTTTTTATGTGCTAATTCACAAGTGGGTAACAGAAAACAATCCTTTCTCCAAAGAATTTATCCTGAAATGAAGATGAATGCTTGCTTCTATTTCTGTATTTTCAATATCAGAATTTGAAGTCAGGAAATTTCTCATAAAGGACTCAGTATTAGAAAATATTTTCTTCCCTTTCTAACAAAAATCTGAGTCCATTTGACTTTCTTTCCAGTCTCTATAAAGATAAATAAATGAAAAAAAAAAAAAAATGATTACAGATGTTATTTGTGAGAGATCCCATTTTTAGTAAAGCTTTCTCAACTTTAGTTCAAGTTTGTCAAAAATGCCAATCAAAGCCTTAGATGAAAATTGGGCTGGTGTTTTTCCTTTGCGTGTATTTCACTTCAATATTAAGAGCAGCATAGAAATAACCCTGCAGCTGACCCCAATTCCAAACAGGACTTTACTCCTAGAACTTCAAGATCATTGTTATTCTTTCTACTCTAATAGGTAGGCTCTAAAGGAATAATTCTGTTTGGATGCCTACATGTTGTATACTATTCCCATGCACACAAGTGGAAGACAATTCTGAATTTTGTTCCTGGGTTTGCTTAGTGAATTTGAGTTAGGACACCCATTTTTTTTTTCATGATTGTATTGCTTTGAACTTCTTTGAAAACAACAGAAAATTGATTCTAACAGCTGGGAAACACTAACAGCTAATGTGATCATCTTCATCTCTAATTTCACCCTGATAATTCATACGTGATTTTTCTGAGGTCCTCATTTATTTATTTAGATAAATTAAGTAGTCAAAATGTCCAGTGTGTCTCATGTCTCGGTAAACCCTCAGATAATTCATGCTGGTGTTTTACAGATCATCATTGTTTTGTTTCTCATTTTAGTAACATACGAAATGCCTATGAAAAGATCTTGCTTTTCTTGAATGCTTTCTTTTCTGTTGAGTATATTAGGAAGCTTCACCTTTACCTGTTTTCTCTCTGATATCCTTGTGTTGTGTTCTCTTCCCTGTTTACTAAGTGTAGCAATCCAGTCTTTTTCACTTTACCTTCATGTGAGAGTATTCTCATGCTGTGATTAATCTTGTTCTGAGAAGATTGTTGTTTTTTTTTGTTTGGTTGGTTTTGTTTTTTTTTTTTAATAACTTCTTAGGATAAATTTAATATCTTAAATGCATCGAATCTGGTTTATTTATGTATTTCTGGAGTGTAAGGAACTGATTGGACGAGTCTGTTATAGATCAGTTAATTGATTTATTGTTTTCTGCTATTGATGTGCAAAACAATATTAATACAGACTGGGAATCTGCTCTTTAGGAAAACCTTGTGATATTCTGCATTATGTAGTAGTATTCAGAGATAGTTAAGCTAGTAGCCTTTTTGGATATATTAGTTTTTCTCAAATGACAATAAATACCCAGTGCTCAGGTAATTTTTTTTTTAGTATATATGGACATTTTGCTGATTTTATATTTGCTTAACAGTAAGGAGAACAAGGCAGTAATGAAGTTTACAAATGTTACAGAACCGTACATGAGTGATATTGCCTACCATCTTCAGGAAGGTATCTATCTGAAACAAGGGGTATTAAATGGTGGCTCTTGGGTCACATGGCTCAGTTATTGTCTGGGTGCAGACTTGGGGTTTCCCAATTCTTTTAATCTCTTGATTTTGCCAGGGAAGGGAAGAAGGAAAAAAAAAACCAACGCAAAAACAACTATCGCTCTATAAGTGAAGGGAGAAAGTACTACTAATACATCAAATCTTATCAAACGACTTTAAAGTTATCTTAGCTTTCTTTTCACCAAGGTTTGTTGTAAATCTTTCTTATTAGGGAGTAGCAAGACTGTTGTCCTTGCTAAAAGGAGAAGATTGATTTACTGTATTCATATGGAACCAGCAGAGTCCTATGAGTATGCAATAATGAGTTAAAGTCCTATACATCTTACTTCTGTGAAATACTTTAGAAGACCTTATAGTCTGGAATGTGCTATGAAAGCCCATATGATAGAAACTTATAAATGAATGTGTCTTCTGCACAGAATAACAGCATAAAAAATCTTTTAGTATGTGCAATATTCTTATTCTTCAAATACTCTAATTGATTGTTCATTGGACTCAGCCAAAAGTGGAGAGAAACTTTGTACAGACATCATTAGTTTTTCTCCATTTAAAGATTAATCATGAAGAGCTCTGGCTCTTTAATTCTGTAATTTGTATATTTAATGGGCTGCTGCAGAATCTATGACAGTAATTAGCATAGCCTGAAAACTCATTAATACGCAACAACATGATTAATGCAGCATTAATGCAAACATGACTGAAGTTATTTGGGTTATGTAGTAAGAAGATTAAAGCTAAAATGTCCTGTTTGTTTTACCAGTAGTGGGTACAATGGGATAGCAAGCAAAAGAAGAAAAAAACAGGTATCAGATTAGTCCTTTTAGTACGAAAAAGATGCTCATTTCTCAATAAGAGGATTTAGGGTTTCAGCTGGTGGCTTCCACATGAAGTGCAATGTATTGCAGCCTTTCAGTCATTGTATACCATTGTTATGTTTGTTCAACCTTTGGTTTGACTTACTTTTTTCTCAATTTGAGGTATTAAGGATATACTTTCAAAAAAGTAACTCTTCAAATTGTCATTCTCTATCATAAACTTTTGCAAAACACGATTTTTCTTTGATAGACTTTATTTTAAAAACAGTTGTTTTCCAGCTTCTCCTGTTGTTACTTTCATCATATAAGTCTGCTGACCTGAGATAGGAAATTCCAGTTGCAGTTTTGAAAAACTTTGGTTTTTTGTGCTTGCATATACATATGCATATCTGAGCATATATCTATGGTTTCTAAGTATTTTGAATTTCCACTAAAAAAGCAAACCAACTAAATAATGGATAGGATTACTAACTCAGTTTAATGTTTATGTGAACAAACCTCGGAAGTATTTTCAAATACACTGAGATAATGGTAGGATGTGGAGTCTATTCCTCTGCCAAAGACAATGAAAGATAGTCACATTGGAAGAACACTTTCCAGTTTTTCTGAACTAAATCCAGAGATCTGTTTATATTCTAAAGGACTTGTCCAGGAAATGTGTTGTCTAAGCTTTTTCATCTCCTCCAAGGCCATTATTCATTATGTGGAGATATGGTTTTAATACTGAACCATTTTTCTAAGGCCTGCCTCATTACTTTTTTTAAATGTAGTTTATAATGGTAAATATATTTTAAACTGTTTTTTAGCTATGCTAATGATGTAGCGTGTCACAAAAAAATAAACAAATACTAATTGAATGGAAGTATGTAGTAGCATAAAAGGTGATGTGGTTTCATGAAATATAGATAACTGAAACCAGAATTGAAGAATTTATTGATTTCCAGTTACCGAGGGGTTTCACTCATCTATCTCTACTCCAGTTAAAAAGAAATTATTTTACAATTTCTGTGGGAAAACTTACTTTGATTAGGCAAAAGCATTTATATGCAGTCTTAATGTTAAGTAAGTGATTAAAGTTTGTCAGCATGAGGGAGTGCTGAGAGCCTAATGCTTCAGTCAAACTTTATATACAATTTCTATGATTTTTAGGTGTCATTATGTAAACATAAAGGCTGTAGTAAACATAAAAGTATCACTTTGCCAACAGATTTCTGTTTATTTCTTTGGAATGTACAATTATATAATTATTTTCACCATTTAATACAGAATGGAACTACAAGTGGAGTGTCTTAGAGAATTTGCACTGAAAAAGCATGTACTTCACAGATTATACAAGACTGAGTTCTAATAGTGATTTGTAATGTTCCATTGATTATTAGGCTTTTATGTGACTGTACTTGTGTGTTTTGGACAGGCTTGTTTACACGCTTTTGTATTTGTTTTTGTAAAGTATCATGAGACTGAGACTTGTAGCAGCTTCAAAGTATTTAGCATCTCTAAAAACTTACACTTGTTGGCTCCTTTGGGGTGCGCTTTGAATGTTGAGTTGTAAAGAAGTGTACATTACAGGTGCTTTTTAGTTGAGTCCGTTCGTCAAAGATTAGTCTGAAACTCACTTTCTTGAAAATCTCTCATATTATTGTAGAAGATCTCTCCAATTACCAACCTTCAATTACCTTTGACTGTAGTCTCCCCTTAATTCTTCCACCTAAATTTTTTAAAAATCAAATGTTTTTCTTTAAATTCTGTGAATGTTTTTGCATTTTTGAAATAGTAGACACAAGCTGTTGAGAAACTTTCTTGCAAAATCTACCCCAATATATAATGGAAATTTTGTTTTCTGGTGATCCACTTTGGTCTTCAAGTTCTGTGAAACCAGATTTTGAAAAGAAATCTTTTTATGGTCAGGTTAAATAAGATCCATTTTCAGTGCTCATTGTCAATAAAGAAAAAAAAAAAAATTATATATGCCTAGTTATTACAAATCTTGAACAGAATTTCCAGATTTGTTTTATTTTGAGTCTGGAGTCCAGTCTGGATGGACTTGAGCATCATAGAATGGCTTGGTTTGGAAGGGACCTCAAAGTTCCATCCCCCCTGCTGTGAGCAGGATTGTGAAGAGCTAGATTAGGCTGTCCGGTACCCATCAAGATCACCTTGAATACCTCCAGGAATGGGGCATCCTCAGGTTCTCTGGGCAGCCTGTTCCAGTGCCTCACCACCCTCTGAGTGAACAATTTCTTCCTAACATCTAACCTAAACTTCCACTGTTTCAGTTTAAATCCATTCCCCCCATCTTATTGCTATCTACCTGTTTACAAAGTCTGTCCCCCTCCAGCTTGTAAGCTTTTTTCATGTTCTGGGAGATCACAATGAGGTCTGCCTGGAGCCTTCTCTTCCCCAGGCTAAACAATCCCAACTCCCTCAACCTTTCATCACAGGAGAAGTGCTCCAGCCCTTTGATCACCTTCTTGGCCCTCATCTGGACCTACTTGAACAATTTCACATCCTTCTTATGTTGGAGGCCTCAGGCCTGGACACAGTACTTCTGATGGGACCCGAGAAATGTATATTCCAGTGAAAAATAGGTTTTAGAATAATCCAATAATCCTTCAGATGCGTTTGTTCAATTTGTTCCCTTGTACTGTTTTTGTTTGGGTTTTTTTCCAACTGGTATTTTTTTCTCAGCTGGTTTGCAAAATTTGCAGAATATTGACAGTGAGACACTGACTTGCATAATATCTAGTTTCTCCATTCGCTTAGAGAAATACAACAAAATACTGAGGCATAAAAATATTTAAGTTGGGTTGTCCTAATTCCTTATCTCATAAGAGACTCCAAAAATACCCTTGTTTAAAGAAGTAAAATGTTACTCTGAATAATGTAATAGGCAACAAATGAAGTTAGAATTGGTAGTATGGACTCTGAATGAAAAAGATGATTCCTGACTCATCAAAACTTTATATGAAGCTATGGTAGCTCCAAAGGCAGGAATTAAGGTTTTGTAAACCTCTTCAGTATCCAAAGAAGAGAGCTCCCATACAATATTTGTAATCTTCAAGAAATACCACATTACAATTATGAACCATATAATTTGTTTTCTAACACTTGACATTATAAAATATTGATGTTTTTGCAGAAACTCAATTATGTTCTTTGCAGTTGTCATTCTGAATTAGGAGTGGGAAGGGATCCTTCAGTCTTCAGAAATATCTTTTGTCAGCTTGACAAAAAAATACTGGCAGCTTGTTAAATTAATTGTGCTTCACAATGCTGGGATTATAGGCCATCATCAGTCTTAGCCCCTCAGTGGATAGTGATACTGACGGAACCTCAAAGAATAGCAGTTAGTTAGTTTTCTTTGCTTAAGTATGGCTACTACTCATTGATTTTTTTATTTACTTGGCAGTAATTGTATAAAGTTGCTTTTTTTTTTTTTTTTTCAGGTATGCTAGTTGCATGACCAGTTTTCCTTTTTCTCAGAGAATGTTTCATACATGTGTATGCATCATATGCTTTATTTCATAAAATGATTTACGTGAAGTGGCTTCAAAGGATATTTCTCATAGGTATTGGTAACTAACAGTCATGATCTTCTAGGAATGCGCATCAGATTTATGATTGTTTTTTGTATAGTTTCTGTCTACAAGAAAAACTTTCATCCCTAATTGTTTTTGGCCTGATACAAACAAGTGAAATGTATTAGTGTGAAAAGACGAAGTAGTTTGGTCTAAAACCCAATAAATTACACCGTTCTGTAGAAAACGTTTCAAACAGAAACATCATGGAAGTATATAGTGTACGAATGAAGTAACGTGAGAATGTTACTGGAAAATTTCTGGACATAGTAGCAATGTTTTTTTCTCACTAGCCTTTTCACTGCTTTCTTAGTCACCCAACAAGCTTGTGATTTTACAACATACTACTTTCTTACTGGAGCCATTAATGAGCCCTAGAAATCTTTTTGCTCCATCTTTTTCCACTTCTCAGCTGCTGAAATGAAAAGAGAGAAAAAGAAAGTAGAAATGTAACAATGCAGGAAAAAATGTGAGGACTGTGTCACTCAGTATTCTCTCAAGTAATTATCAGTGTTTTTTTTAAGTAGAGTGTTTGTTCTATATTACACATTTGAAGTTGAGAGAAAAGGCAGGTGTTTCTATTGCTGCCTTTTTTTTTCTTGTGCAAAAAGCTTGTAGAGTAAAAGTATAGAGCCAACATAGATTCAGATATCCAGTTTTGCACATTAAAACAGTTGTGCCAAATTATGCCTATGATTTGTAATTTTCTTATTTCTATAAGGCGATTTTCTAGGAGATGGCTTAAAAGAAAGGTATTGTGGTGGTGGTTATCCAGAAGTTGCTTATTCATAATTATACTTGTCAAAAATGGATACATAATTGAGTTGTTTCATTAATGTGTCCTTAGATTTTTAGTGAGTATGTTTACATTGCAGACACCAATATTTAGGGGCTGTTTGGAGTGATATTTGATATTTTATTTGTAGTCATAAGTAATGTAAAAATATGTTTTATTCTGTGCTATTTGAATGACATTTCATGTGCTGAGGCAATGTTTTATCAGAAACCAAATGAAAACTATTGATAATGATCTGGAAAATTCTTAAGTAAAGGTCATCTGTTATCTCTTGGAATATTTCCAGCTTTTTTTAAAACTTGTTCTTTTCCATACAGTCTTTTTTAAATCAGGTACCATCACGTGTGAATATATATACATGATATACGTACACAAATTACATAGCTTGGAATCGAAAAAACATTACTCTTCTTAGAAACACTTCAGTTTAGTAACCTCATTCCTGCTTTACTGATAGGAGTGTTAAGGGACAGGTTGAAATCCACACATGAAACTGCCTGTTGATCAAATATTAGAACAGGATCCTAATACTTGAGTTGTTTCTTTAAGAAAGCAATTACCTACTAGCGTGAGTAACAGTTATATCCAGGCTCTGAAATCACAGAACTTTCTCTCAAAGGCCGACTCAGAATGGGTTATGAGAATTTCTCCTACAATTACTGGAAGAGTTTTAAAATGGACAGAACTTCCAGGCCAAGCTTTTAGTTTGCCACTTCACCACAGTTTTTAAGTTGATCTTCTGTTTCTAATTACACTATCATAATGCATAAGAACTATTTTACTTATCAATTATTTGCTTGCTCTCTCTAACCAGGTATTAAAGTGAAATTTAAAACCAAGGAACCTGATGGTTTAATTTTTTTCTCTGCTTCACCTGGAAATCAAGAAGAATATATTGCACTTCAACTGAGGAGAGGACGTCCTTACTTTCTTTTTGATCCACAGGTACACCAAAAACCAAGATCATATAAGAATAGCTACATTACATATTCTAGTAGTTTTTTACCTGCTTATCTATTTATTTATTTAAAATGAATCAAGTAAACTGTCTCTTCAGAACCAACGAACATTTAAATATTAAATCCATTCTCTTTTTTAATTACATTAGCTGCTATTTACAACTTCATTTTTACACTTTATGGTGTTTTTTTTTTTTTGTCAATACCACCAAACACCACTATAAAGTACCAAGATTCCAATCAGATGGAAGTATTTTTTGTATTGGCAAAAAGTCTCTAACTTCCAGCACTAGTGACTAGTAGCAAAGACAGGAGTAATCAAGGAAATGTTATAATATAAATTCCACAAAATTAAATTAAATTAAAAAAAAAAAAAAAAAAGACTGCATTCCTTGTATTTTTTGTGTATTTTTTGTTTATAATACAAAACTGTATTTTCCCATGAATAATGGATTGGATAGACCTTAAGCCTAAATCTTTATTCATCTTTCATGTTTTTAAGCTTGTCCTTTCTAGTGACTATAATATTGTTAAGAATAAATCAAAGTCAGAACTACAACTATTGGAAAACACTTTATGTAACTACTTATTTTTTATTTAAGTGATCAGCAGCTCTGAAACGTTTTTTTTTAAAGCCCACCCATCTTCTACCACACGTCCTTCTTTTCTTCCTGTTCTTCGTTCCACTGGATTCTCTTCTCTCCTACTGGTTTACTCCTTCATGCTCACTGGGAAGCATGGACTGATGGTGCCGTGGTCTGCACCTTTGGGTTGCATTTTTTCCAGTGGAGGAGGTCATTTCTAAGGTTTTATCAAAAGAACTAGAGAGATCAGGCTTCTGATGACATATTTGTACTGGAGTTTTAAAACTGTAATTTTATCATGTATTAATATGGTAATGTCCAGAGATTCCTGTTTGGATTAAGGTTGAATTGTAGCTGTTGTAGTAGGAGCACAAATACATAGAAGTTTATCCTTATGGATTTAAGTCCCATAACAATTGCTTTACAGCATCCTGGAAATGACAGCTCTAATTAGACACCTAGGGTCTTCACACAGTGCATGAACAATCTGGTCTCTAACTGTTCCAGGAAAACCTGCAGTCAGGAGTTCTTTGTCCTCATTTGCCATGTAACTAGAGGCAAATACTGAAAGAAAAAGACAAGATCTTATGTGCTCAAGGATTCAAACTAGATTCACAAAGGTGTTAAGCATCTAAATCTTGCTAATTTGTTAAATTTATAGCACTATTCTTCAGATACTCTTCTCTACTTGGATTTATAGAGACAAACCCAGACATAGTAAAAAAACCAAACAACCAACCAAACAAAAAAAAAACAACAAAAAACCACATTTTTTTGTTATGGTAATGCATTTTTACGTAAAAGAGACTATATAAGTATTCCTGGCCTTCTTGTGCTTAATTCCACCCCTTCACTGAATCTATGTAGCATTTGGAAAGAATCATAGAGTGGTTTGAGTTGGAAGAGACCTCAAACATCACCAAATTTCATTGCTGTGAGCAGTGTTGTTATCCATTAAATTAGGCACTCGACCAGGTTGCCCAGGGACCCATGGGACCCATCCAGCCTAGCCTTGAACGCCTCCAGGGATGTGGGGCATCTACAGCTTCTCTTGGCAGCCTGTTCCAGCACCTCATCACTCTCTCACCTAATCTGAATCTCCCATCTTTTAGTTTAAAATAATTCCCTCTTGTTCTATCACTACCTACTTATGTAAAAAGTTGATTTCCATCCTGTTTATAAGCTCTCTTTAAGTATTGAAGACCCCAGTGAGGTCTCCCTGGAGCCACCTCTAGGCTGAACAAGCCCAGTTCCCTCAGCCTGTCTTCACAGGAGATGTGCTTGAATCCTCTGAGCATCTTTGTGTGGCCCTATTCTGGACCTGCTCCAAAAGCTCCTCATCTTTCCTGTGCTGGGGGGCCAAAACCTGGATGCAGTACTCCAGATGAGTCCCCACAAGAGCAGAGTAGAGAGGAGCAATCACCTCTGTTGCCCTACTGCCACCCCTCTTTGATGCAGCCCAGGATACTGTTGGCATTCTAGGCTGCAAGTGCATGCTGCTAGTTCATGTCTTTTCATCTAGCAGGTCGCTGAGTCCTTCTTGGCAGAGCTGCTCTCAATGAGTTCTTCTCCTAGTCTTAACTTAGATGTGGATCTCTAAGAATGCCATATCTGCCTTATTCAAAGATTTTAATGCATTCATACTGCTACCAAGCATGCTATAGTGCTGTCTTTACTGTGACTGCATCAAAATGTAGCAATTATATGGCCAATTAATGCAACCAAGGTTTTCACTGTCAGTGACAACTAATGACTTCCTAGGTAGCAGTGACATTTCTTGTTTGTTTTATATTATTAAACCTAATCCTGTTTCAGTGTGCCAGCCTTTAACATTCCTCTTGCAAAGATATTCAAATCTTTTTACATATTAATGAAGCTTTCCGAGTTTGTGTCCTCAGCAAGTTTTGTGGGATAACCCTGCTTTTTGAGCCGCAACACTTTAGGAAATGGTAATGATTGAACCTGGAGGATTTTTATTAAATAACCTTTCTCCAGCTCAGTTGTTTCTTTCTGAATATAATTGACTGTTGTCATCTCTTCTGCTGCCTTCTTATTCACACAACTGGTCCCTACAACTTTTTGAATGTAGCTGCTTACTATTTGTTATTCCTATTCTGTAAGGTCAGATATGTTCTATAGCAGCAATTCTTACTCCTTCATTTGTGTATCATAGTTTGCATTTGTATGCAAATATTTTAATTGCTTCTTATTGGCATAGTGTGGTTTCCTAATCAGGTTGTATGCATTGTTTTCTCTAATTACGGTCATGATACATATAACAAACACTTAGGGCCCTGCCTTTAAACACTTCTATTAAAAGCGTCAAAAGTTCTTTTTCATCTGTGTCTGCTGCTCTTTCTGTATATCAGCCTGGCATAATATTCTGTGCTCCACTCCAGCTGTGTCCTGTCACAGGTTAATTATTTTTATCCTGGTCCTTTTCAGGATTCTTGTATGTATCTTTACTTGCGATGAGTAGTGTATTATTTCTTTGCTGTACCTGCTCTGAGGATAGTCCTGCCAGACCTTCCTAGTCAGGAATCTTCAGGTACTTTAACATCTTCTTTCTCTAATTGTGAATTTCAGATATTTTTCTTCCTGTCCATTCATACTTCTCTAAGCTTTACATACACCATTATTCATCTGTTTGTTGTCTGACTATCTCTTTTGTCTCCGTTTCATGTTGCCTGGCTGCACTTTTTTCCTTTCTTATTGCTTTACTGTCATTCTTTACTTGTTTCTACTCATTCTCCAGGAGGCATGAGTTTTTTTGTGCTAACTGATCTCCTCGTTGGTCTTGTCTGCACAGTCACGTTGTTCATAGATCTTCCTCCAAGCTTGGTGTTTCTGCAAATCTTCAATTGTCTGTGGAGTCTTTAATGTTCCCACTCTGATTTTATAGTTATCTGTCATAGGCTACAGGTCATTTGTTCTATATTTTTCCCAGTGAAGTACTGAATATTTTATACAAAGTGAAATCACTAACAGTGGAAATTTAAGGCTAATCCTAATGACATTTTTCCTTAGTGACTAGGACAGTCTTCTGAGGACAGAATTTCACGATTCTGCTCCTTGTACTGGGGGAATTGAATCCAGCTCTTTCTTCAGCAATTGATCCACTCACTAAACTTACCTGCAAAAAACCAGTTACTTTTGTCTGATGTTTCTTGAAAGGTCAAAGTAGTAGAACACAGTCTGAGAGTTAGCTTTTATTCCCAAGTAAAAAGGAAAATGGAGAATACTTAATGATGAGTATTGACCATACTTTGCTTCTTGTCACTGGCAAAACTTCAATACATTTGCATTTTTTTTCTTTTTTCATGGATAAAAATTTGGATATTGAAAAAACCTGACTGGTAGACTTACTTCTGGACTTTGCCACCTAGCCAATAGCTTTGAAAATCCATATTTGTGATCTTTGTACATCTTTTCATGAACAGCACAAAGAGCCACAGAGATTCCAATTTGTCTGCATACTACTGAGACCTAGTAAAAATTAAGGCTTACTGTATGGCTCAACAAAGTAATCCAGATTTGGTTCCCCATGTGTGATTTTAAAAATGTAAAACAAGCCATTTCATGACAGGGTATTTGAGTGTAAACACAGAATCACTCAGGTGGTTCTGGATAAAATGTCACACAGAACAGGCCTTCAATGCAGTGCAATCTGAATCCTGAACGCAGTTTTGTTCCTTCTTTTTTTTCCCCCTAAACTAAGCACAGGTTAGCACATATGGTTGTGTGGTCTCAGATTGAATTCATTACAAATAAACGTGGTTTCTGATGTATAAAACTATTAATGCTCTAGACTGTTGCCAAACATAATATGAAGAACCACTTATTCAGGCACCTGATCTTTAGAATGCAGCATCGTTTGTAACAATTTTAACGCTAACTAAGTACACTTTGATGAGACAGCATTTAATAAAATGCTCATTAATTTCATCATTAGCAAGGGTATGCTAAGAAGTAAGCCAGTTTCTTATGTCACGCCCAATTAGCATCCCATGCTAGTAATCCCATTAGTATTGTTGAATTCACTAATGGAAAAACTAATGGGCATGCTACCAGGGCACATTAATTGGGCATGACACCAGTTCTGGTTTTAATTATTAAACTACGATAATGAAATGTGTGTTTGTAAAATATTAAAATGTTGAAATAGAGGAGAAGACAATAAAAAATAGTACACGAAAATGTGAGTGTTATAAGGATATATAGCTTTGAATTATTATAATGGGACTGAGGACCACTGTACAAACTATTTCAATACTAAGATGTTCTCTGAGTGGAGTGAGAAACATGCCGCAGATATCCATGGAAAATGATTTTCTTCTGTAACTGAGTACACGTGTACACATCATATGTATTCTCATACATAGGACAGTCCCCAATTAAAAATACACCATATAAAGCATATGGTAGTGTAAATCTCTGTGATGAGAAGCAATTTCTCTTAAATGCACATCACTTTCAGTGCAAAATACAATATTCTAACAGTGTCATTTAAGTATTAATACTATAAGTCATTGTTTTTATCAACAGGTTTTCTTCGTATGTACAATTCAAAAATCTTTATGCCAGAAAGTACTAGAAGATCTGCAGTTTCTGAGCTGTTTAATTTGGAAAAAACATTAGAAAACTTTAGCAAATTCTAGAAATTGCTTTTGTGGAGCATAAGCTACAAAGTAACTACAAAGATTGCAATTCTTTGATATTATGCATTCTTTGTGCAAAGTAATCCTTTACTTGTCACTTAATACATATGACAATTCTATTTTATGAATTTAACTGAGTAATACTGAGTTACCACATGGTTAAAGTATGATATAAAGATCTGAGGCAATATTACTGGAATTACTTGGAAAGCTGAATACAGTTTGAATATAAATACCATGTCAATTCTTGAAGAAAGTTATTTTCACTGCAACACAATTTAAATTTATACCTTGTTTTGATGGTTTATAGTCTTGAGATCTGCATCTGTTATTTTCCTCTTACTCAGCAATTCACAAAAGATTTATTTGATTTTTGTCATGGAAATCTATAAATTTACCCCCTCATATCATTATATTCTTCTGTTTTAATAAAACCGGGGTAAAAAGAATATTTTTATAGTCTGTACTTATACCAGCTTGTACTATATATGCATCCTCAGTAATTACCTTCTAGGTTTTTTTGTTGTTGTTCTGAACGTCATGGTGTGACCTTTTCCTTCACAAATGCACTATACCCTCTCACAGAAAAATTCTGTTCCTTTTGATACCAACTTAAAAGGGAAATAACACACTTTCTCTTACTGCTTTGTAAATGCTCCCGTGTTTTGAGTCATCTCCAGCAAATAGGCTTTGCAATCAATGATCCTGATATGAAGGTGCTTTCTATAGACTGCGTGTTGAACCATGTGCCTCAAACCACAGAAACCAATGAAGTAGTTAAGTGGAGTTTTGTTAATAAGAAATCAGAAGCATCAATATTTGTGCCTCATCCTCTTTTTCATCAGAGGAACAACACAGAGTTTTCTATTTTTGATAGAAACTGAACTAGGTCCTGCATTCCTTATGCATTTGAGAAAGTTAATTTGGGAGGGGAATTAGTAATAAACTTCATTCAGTATTCAAAAAGAAACAATACAGAGGACTTTTGTCTTTATTTTTGGATGTTGTTAAGCAGAGGGATATGAAAAGTAGAAATCTAAATCTTATCTACCTAATGTTCTAACTCGGATTCTTCTGTTAATAAAAAGGGATCTGCAGTAGCAGTCACACCAACTAATGATGGTGGAAAAGAGTACAATGATAACAGTTGGCACCAAATAATTGCTACAAGAATTCAAGCGCTGGGAAACATCACAGTAGATGGGCAGTACACAGGTAATCAATCCAAATTTGCGTGATTATTTTGGTATTTCTCAGGTTGTTGCTCGCTTGCTTAATTTTCCACTACTTTTGTTCATCCACAAAACAAAACAAAAAAATCACTGTTTTCTGAGAAATCCGCTACTCTGTTTGTGCATCTGAACTATGCGTCTGCTGTGAATCTCAAGTGTGAGGAGTTTTTCCTCTTGTGCTTTTGATCTTTTAATTGTGTTGATGTTCTTTTGTAAATTATCATTATAAATATTTCCAGGATATGTATGTACGGGAAAATATTAGGATGTGTGTTACATCAGTATCTCTTCTAACCAATGTCATTATTCTATTGAAATGAAAATCTTGTGTTCAATGGTTTCAGCAGGGTAATGACCTGTTTTTTTAGGTTCATCCTCAGCCACCAGTGGCAGTACCATTATTGGAGAGAACACTGGAGTTTTTGTTGGAGGACTTCCACAGGGTTATGCTGTTGTAAGAAGGGATGAAGGTGAGTACAATTGCAGTTTGTATTATACAGTGTACTTGGAATCCTAGGCAGGGGCACAGTCTTAACTGCCTTTGTAGTATTGTGCTTTATACTGATGTTGTGCCGGGGACATACTTAATATGCAAAATCATTTACCTAATTGTTTTGATAAAAATTATGCCTGTGCAGTTTAATTTTATCTTTTGGGAAAGAAATATCTTTCTAGCTGAATTTCATCAGCACTGATGCACTGTTGCATCTAATAAGGTCCATGCATACTTTAAAAAGTTTACATGCAGAATTATAAATCTGGAAGCAACTTGTTATGTAGGCAAATGTATGGATGTGTTTTATGTTCTAGATTCCTAAATTATTATCAAAAGAGGCATAAAAATTGTTTTTAATAGCTTAAGGACAAGCTGGATTGAGAAATGGAACATACTGGCCTTCTTTTGGACCAAGTTAGGATCCTTTAGGGTTTGTTGCATTGAACACTGTGGTGTACAAATATTCTGTATTCTGCTGCTGTATTTCTGTGGAGCTGGATTGTAGCTGGCTCCCACAGAGTCAACAGACATTCTCCTTCACATATAAATTGGTCTGTATGCCAACAGTATATTCTACCCAGGACTTGTGTCTACATAAAAAAACAAGGTACAATCAGCTGTCCTCGGTGAATTCATATTGCGATCTACGTTTCAATCATACAAATCTAAAAGTCAAATTGTTTCTTAAGGTTGCATTCCTACCATTGATATGTATGTGGAATTTATTTGATGGCTTGCATTGCAGAATATTTGAATAACTTTCTCTTTTACTTCTTTATTTTAGCTTGCTAAAACCAGAAGGTTGTGCATGAGTTCTTCTAAACACTGGTTCATAAAATTATGTAGGAATGTCCTCCTCAAAAAGTTCAGCTAAATAATGAAAATAAGATTAACTATAAATAACGTTTAAGAGGAGGCTATCTATAATTCCAGCTAGACAGAAGTGAAATGAATGATGAGTATTTCTTTTATCCAAGTGAGGAAAGAAAGATGTCCTAATGGAGAATCAGCTGAAACCTCTGCAATGCTGCTTTGCTCTACTTAGCAAATGCTTGTCTTTCTTCACAATAATTGTTTAGTTTAAAGAGGATAAACATAAAATCTTTGCTTGGAGTAGATATATGTTATCAAGTTGAAGGTACCTGTATATAATTTCTCAAGTCCAACATTTTCGAGACACGTGGTAGTCGCTGCTGTTCTTAGTGACTAGACAGATTCATGAATTTAGCTTAGTGGCAAATTTATGAAGTTAGAGATGCTAGTTATCAATTCATACATGCACATATATGGTAAGGAGAGCGTGTACAAAACATGTGGATTCATCCCTATGCTTCTTTGCAGGTGATTGGCTTTAATAAATTATTTTCCTTTTCTGCAGGGCTGAAGACAGTAATCCAGAAAGGATTTGTGGGGTGTCTCAGTGACCTGTTTCTGAAAAAAATGTATACTCCATATGAGTACTGGGAATCTTTGAACTGGCAGAATGCAGAAGAGCAAAACAACGTCTATCATATTTGGGAGGGATGCCCCGTTGTCCTCTCAGAAGGAGCACATTTTCTTGGCAAAGGTAGTTTGCTGCACTGTGTACTAGCCAAATATGTTCTTGAGATCTAAACAACGTGCAAATCGAAAGTCTTACAGTGATGTGATTCTCAAAGCAGTTATTTATGTAGGATCATTTTGAATGCACTAATATTAATTTTTCAAAATATTTTGCTGCCTGGAATATGAATTGCTTTCACAGAGAGGTGGCGCTGCACTAACAGTGGTTAGATTTGTTCTGTATGTAAAGATCATATTTGAAGAGACACAGGTGTCCGTATTCCCTCAAACACCCCAAATCACATTTTTGTAGCAAAATGTTAGGATCTTGCACTAGTTTCATTTGTCAGAGTACATTATGGAGAACTGTCCTTTACACAAAGCTAAATTATATATGTATAAATGTTAGTCTAAACATTAGTCTTGAAACCTTTGAGTTCTTCGTGTCAAAGTAGAAGGTAGCATCTAAATTTCTGTTGTTGGTTTCTTGATTCTATCATTTTTTATTAACTTATTTGTATATTTACTTTCTTTCAAGGTTTCCTGGAATTGTATTCAGGTGTTTTTAGTGGTGGGCAGGAATTTGAGATCTCCTTCAAATTCAGAACAGATCAACTGAATGGATTGCTTTTGTTTGTTTACAATAAGGATGGTCCAGATTTTCTTGCTGTAAGTTTACAAATCAGTACTAATAACTATATTCAACTATGATATTTGATAGTTCCAAACAGTTAATTTTGTTTTGCTTGTTTTCAAATGCTGCACACAGAAGTGTGTAAGGAGAGTAAAAAGCCTCCAACAGATGCTCAAGATAAGTTATTTTATGTCATATCAATATACGAAAAAGCAGAATTATTCTCTGTTGGATTAGAAGTGACTGTGAAATAATATAAAGGACTAGTATTAAAATAATTTGTTTCACCTCTAATTCATTTATGATTAACAAGATTTATTCATTTTGATTCAAAATGTAAGTCAGTGTTTTGCAATCCTGTTGAAGAAGCTGCAGAAGTCCTTTACTGAGCAAATCTTGGAGAGATGCTCATGAGCTTTTCTTCTGGTATCTGTTAAAAAAAGAATTTTCTATTTGGGATTTTGGTTAAGGTTGAATGTAGTTTTTACAATTTTTCAAACTCTTTTTACTAGTTACATAGTGCTGGGTTTTTATACTTTTCTCCTCCCAATGGTTTTGAATGTAATGAGGTCTCCATTGCATAGCGGGTTTACTATAGTTACTACTTGCAGCAACATTGCAGAGGATTGCACTGAAAGTAATATGTCTTCTTAGTTGTTCTAAGAAGTAAACATTTGTATTTAGAGATTTTTGAATCTGTTGGTACTCTTTATAACCTGATCTGCCCTTTCCATTTTTATTTATCTGTTTATTTATTACTTTGCAGCTGTTCTGCTAATGGCTTGTCATGTCAAAGCCTGTTTTATGGCATGGCATTATATATAATGTGTGCTTTCTTTTAAACTTCTGACATAAAGCAACTAAATATATTTTCATCCTTTTCAGGTCAGGTATAACTTACTCTGTATTTATTTTTTATATTACTATACTAGCAGACTGTTTTGTTTTTTTTCTAGATTTTGAATTCTCCTAGAACTGGCTGCTTCCTCTTTTTCAAGCAGCCGTAGTTCAGAAATTATAATAAGTTCCAGTAGCAAGTTATGCTGATTACATGTTATGGCTTAAGTTTGGTCCTCAATTAGTGACTGAGATTGTGGGATTTTAACATGAGATGTAATATACAGTAGTGTCCCACTCTGAACAGGCACGTGTGGATGTAATTTACAGTACTGTGAAGTACTGTAATGTACTTGATGTAAAGTACAGCACTGTGGACAAGAATAGGGACAAGCATGGGTCTTAGATTCTTATGGAGATTCTTGTGGCATGTTTTCATTTCTCTTGCTCTTTGAAAGGATAACAGAAATATGAGAAAACTTCTGGCTGTAAAGGAGAAAGGGGACTTAGTAAATTGAAAGTGCAATGAAAACCACAAAGTAAGCAAAACAATTTTCTTGTCTACACATGCCTCCAGATTTTCGCCATTTATATATTTATATTATTTTTAGCACTAGAAATTGTGGTTTGTTTTTACAGCACTCAAATAATTTTTTTTTTTTTAATCTGACTTTATATCTGACTGTGATATCTCTGTAGCCTTAAGATGCAGAACTTTAGAGCGCATGAGTATATGCATGCTTTTCCAAACCTTGCAGCATTGTGTTCTGCACATACATAATGATGACGGAAGGTTTTTTCATATACTTGAGCTCACAAAAAAAAGTTAATAGAAAGGGAAAATTAGGTGTGTAGCTTGTTGCGCATGAGCTATGATGTCTTTGTTAGGAGCTTTGGTCAGGAGACACTTGTACTGCAAAATAGATTAGAAGCCATACATACTTAGCTCACTTATCCTGAGCACAATGTATGATGGTATTCCCTGACCCATTCCTTTGCATAGATCACACTTCTCTTACTAGCTTTATAGTTTTGGAATGACACATGGCTGGCCTGCTACCAAACAACCAAAGAGTCTGTCTTGTCTTCTGGCCAAGACAAAATTATGTCTTAGAAAGGTGCTTTGTGTAAAGGTCATTTCTTCCATGAGTTTCAAGCCCTGAGATAATTAACTGAAGCTAGAGAGGTCAGTCTGTTTCTATTTGGATCCAGACATAATAATTTTGAGCAAATGGTGACCAGAAAAACTAGAATGAATCACTGGCTCTTGCTCTGGCACATCTCCTTGTAGATTTATGTGGCTGAAAGAAGGTCCTGTGGCTGCTGATAGTTTGCACCACTGATTTTCATGCTGACCAATTCAACAGTAGATAAATGCTAAGCACTTCCAGTCTTATGTGTAATAGTGGCACCAGCTTGCAGAGCATTGGTACTCATTAAGCTGATTCTGAATTCAAGAGCCAGTTTGCTTCTGCAAAGCTACAAAGAGAGAAACCCTGAATGAACTTTTTCAAAATAATTGCTCTTAAAAAAACTATACAAAGTGGAATAATAAGAAGTGTCTAAGATGAGAGTTGCCTGTGATGGGCAGTCCATAGCTTCTCTGATTCTACAGCCTGTTCCAATCTTTGATTGCCTATTAAGGAAAAGAAATTGTAATCTTGATATATAACTCTAATTTTTCTTGTTACATCTTGTCTGTTGACTTCTCATCATTTTGGTATATACTTCTGAGAAGAATCTGAGTCTGTCTTCTCTATATCCTCCCACAAGGTAGTTAAATAAAGATGAAAGTTCTCCTGCCACCTACACTTAAGACTGAATAAGTTCACTTCTCTCAGCCTCTTCTCACACATCAGGTATTCCAACCCTGAGAACCTGGTGCCCCTTTACTCAATTCACTCCAGTTTCAGTATTTTTTAGTACTTGAATGTCCACAACTGGATACAGTACTCCAGATATGGTTTCACATGCCATGAATGGAAAGGAAGAATCACCTCCTTGGACCCACTGTCTACCATTTTTCTAATGCTGTTCAGTGCATTCTTGATCTATGAATTCATCTGGTGTTTTTCTGAACCTTTGCTCAGTACCAGAGAGAAGGTCCTGTAAGTGTTAGATGTATCCAGGATTTTGCATATTTGTTAAGTGTTCAGAATCTCAAACTGGACAGTGGTCCTCTCTCTCTAGCTGTGCCCAAGCATTCTGAATGTCAGTCCAGATCATCACAAAAAGCACAGGCATCATTCTCTGCCTGCTTTAAGTCTGTGTCAGGACGAGTGAATTGGAAGATGGGATGTGCTGAGCAGTTGACCCCATGTCAAACACAGTGTCATCTCTCCAGCAGCCAGGTCTAGCAGACTTGCCGGTGTACTGCTGTAGTCATGCAGCTGAAATGCTTTCTTCCCGACAGCACTGTGTGATTTATGTTAAAACTCATCAGTGAAGAGAAATGGTGACTTGCTCAATGGACTGCTTTTACAATTTGTAGTCATCAGCACTGATGCAACTATCTATGCTTAACATGTGTTTTAGAGCCCTTATCTAAGAAGGGCTATAAACTCGTGGAAATGGGAAAAGCTGTGGTCCCAACAAAACAAGGAAACAAGGGAATACCCTCTGAGCAAGCAGTCAGTGTGCACTTTAAAGCAGGATCTATATTGTCAATGGCATGTCAAGTACTGAGTTCCTTCTTACGCTAGGTTCCCTGGTAAGAAAATACATTCTGATTATGAATACTGCAGTATTAATGTTATCAGTAACCTAAATATGTCAGTTTGTCAATACTGGTGCTAAGCATTTATATTAAATTTGTTGGGTTTGTTTTTTTTTTTTTTTTCTTAATAAGATATTAGTGTGGAAAAAAAAAAAAAAGCTTTTTTTTGTGAGCTTATCCATATTTTTCAACCACAAGTTCATCATCTTTGTGTTTAATGCTTTATACCTTCCAATTGACATTCTCACAACACTTGCATTCTAACCAGTTAGAATAAATAGTCCCTACAGTAAAACATTTGGAAACTTCTGCTGTGATAATTTAAGTAGAATGTTTTTCTATTAGAAAAGTGGCATATTAATCTCAAAAAGCACATACAAAAAAACAGTTATTTTCTTAAAATATTTAGGAGAATGAGGATAAAATACAGAATCAGTGTATGCTAGAGAAATTGGAAATTGAGTTCACTAGCCAATTAAAAGAGCTTAATCAGATCTGACATTTCATTTCATTATTATCTTGTTACATTCTTCCAAAAAAAATGAATTGATAGGTAAAATACTGTTTTCTCATTCTCAAAAAAATAAAAAGCAAACTAGTCCTGATTCTTCATTTCATCTTTTCCCTTAGTCCCCAAATCAGTTGTCAAAAAAACAGAATGTGTTCCTGCATTCTGAATTAACTGCAAATTAGCATGGTTTATGTGAACATTTTATTGTAATTTCCACTATCCGGAAGATATAAAAATATCTTTATCCTTTTTTTACTTGATTTTTTTTTTTTTTTACTATCTCCAGAGTGCTTATCTTTTATTTCTCTGTATGTGGTGCTTTTTTTCAGAATCTCTTTTTTCTGTTTTAAAATATATAGATTGAGCTGAAAAGTGGAATACTAAACGTCTTGCTGAAAACTGGCACTGTCTTTACCCAAGTGGATCTCTGGTTAGGACTGTCTTATTGTGATGGAAATTGGAAGAAAGTAACTGTGAACAAGGAGGGCTCTGTAGTTTCAGCAAGTGTGAATGAGCTAAGAGAGCAGACAATGGAACCCAGCGTTCAGCAACTGAAAGTGAACTCTCCGGTCTACATAGGAGGAGTCCCATCGGAGATTCAGAATGTCTATAAAGATCTGGGATCCGAACAAGGTAAGGTGACAAACCAGAGTTTGTCACATTTTTCAGAAACTTTTGTCACGTGCAAGGTTGATGGTGGTTGTTCTGCTGCCCAGAGCTTAAATTCTTGAATATGTAACATTTATCAAGTTTAGCAGATAATTTACTATGTTCTCCCATGCACTGTTACTTTAAATATCAGTTATCCATACCCATTCAGCTTCATTTTACTCTTAATCCCTTTATAATGGTATAAAATCCTTCCAAGCTACTGATAAGTGAAGCAATCCAACTGGATGAAACTGGAGAGTGGCAAAATGGAATGCCCAACCAGAAAGAAGAGCTCAGATTTTTGTCAGAGAAGGCCTGTTCGACTCAGCTTGTTTCTCTTGATCATTTTGTCGTGTTAGCTGCAGATCTGTAAAAGAACACAATGGAATACAGTGCAATTATCTTAAACCACTGTAGTGTAGCTGAGTGTTGGCATGGGTTGCCAGAGTTGAAGGCTGATTAGTCCTTTTGCAGGCAGTAGTTGATTATGGTCTAAAAAAAATCAATAAGTATAAAATCCTGAATTAGGATTTCAGCTATGTTATCTGGTGATGTTTTTCTGCATTACCAGGAGCAAGAGAGATATTTGCTGGGTCCCTTTTGTTCTGAGATAGATCAAATTTCTAGGGAAAAGAGGTATTAGGTGCAGCTTGCTGTTAATAGCCTGCGCTTAAGGTTTGACTGTATGAAATGGATTCCAAAAAGTGTCTTAAAATTAGCCCTCTTTATTTTGGGGGTCTGGATTTTTCTTATTTATGGTGGTATTCATCAGTCATGCTGTATTTTTCAGATACGATGTCCAACTAAGTAGCAATCAGTAAGTGATCAGTAGGGAATCAAGTAAGTGACTCTACTTGTGCTTCCATTGAATACACGTGTTCATGTAAACTCTGCAGAGCTGCATTGCAGCCTTGTGGATTCACAGCTACAGATGGGTTGAATCAAATCAAAGCACTAACGTCCACAGACAGCTCAAAAATATTATTTTAAGTATCACTCCAGCAGTGGATATCATATATATTTTATAGTCTTCCTTCAGGTTCTATATGGGCAATTTTTATGGCTCAAAAGAGCTAGCCAGTCATCCCCTGTCAGTGTTGCCTTGTAGCAGATGGTATGGGCTCGTCAGTGGATGCATTCTCAGCTCCTGCAGCAAAAAGAACTGTGATATAGGGCAAAATAGTCTGAAGTGCACATTCAAGCACATCAATAAACATTACTTTTTTTTCACCAAGCCTGCTCAGCATACTGCAAAATAAGATGGTGGAAGCGAATTTGTATTCAGAACTTCTGACAACAAAAATATTTTTATGTTCCTAAATGTAGATTTAGATGAGCAAGGCACCTACATATTAAAATCTTGGCTTAAGTGAATATTCTTAACTTATGTCTGACCCTATCATGCTCTCAAATGTAGCCTGTCAGTTTCTATCACTGTGACCAATCAGAATGATATTGGTAACGAGAAGATTGGGCGAAAAAGCAGGTAAGGCTGAAACAGGACACAGCTCCATATGATGTTAGGGCAGACAGCTGAGAAAGTAGCAACATCTGTGTTTTGGTTTCCTCTAGTGTTACAGGGCTGTTTTAATTATAATCTGTAGAAAATATGCTTTCAACACTACATATTCAAGATGAGCTGGCAGAAAAATCTGTGAAAATTTGCACTGACTTACTCTGCAGCTACCTGAGCACAAATAAACATTACTTGACTGACACCAGTCCGAAGTCCCCAAATAGTGAGGAGTCAAAAGAAAATGAAAGTAATGGATTAAAATCTGTTGTATAGCATGCATCTCAAACACAAATTAAGCGATTGTTCATTTTGCCTAGTAATTAAGATGCTTCTGCAGACTCGTATTATTTGCTCTGCGACAAAATGTCTAGAAACTGAGTAAATCCCTGTGGAATAGGAGTTGACTTTAACAGTGGTGTGTGCAATACAAAGAGTAGTTTCTCTTAGTTCCTAACAGCATGAAGAGAGAATTTGTTTTAGAGGATTGTTCAAAATCAGTATCCACCTTCAGTGTTCCTTTCTTTTTCAGGAACTATCGATGAATATTGGATTCTCAGTTTAGGTGGTTAAATATGATTGTTGTTCTTATCTGCCATCTTTCAGAAATAAAGGCAGTAGAAGTATGTAATGTGTAGCCGTATATAAAAATATAATGCTTTCATAAAGCTAAAACAAGAGCACTAATCTCTGTAAGACTAATTTTCAGTTTACATAGTTAAATCTTAGGTGAATTGAAGTCTTCAGTTTGGTTATTTTTTTCTTTGGTTTTACTTTTACCTACTGAGCACTGAACTTTAGCCAGATCTGAGGTTGTTCCAAAAGTAATGCCCTCTATTTATTTCCTTAGAAACTGCAACAACTATGAAGAGCACAATGACTATTTGATAGAGAAAATTGCAGCTGCAATGCACTATGTTTCAACATAGTCACCACCATGAGCCACCTATTTTCACCAGCACTGAACAAGAATTTGCATGTTTTGCTCGTAAAAATCTGTACCAGCAGAGGTGACCCGCAGTTGCTGTCACCACTGGTGAAACATACCACCCACCACCTCACTGTGCTCACATCCATTGTTTGGTCTCCATAAATGTTCAACGAGCATCAACGAATGTCAGTGGGTGCCATATTTTTCCGCATGGAGGAGTTCAATTCCATACCATTGATTCATATGTGCTTCCATGTCTGAAGCCATGTTGTCAGAATGCCCCTCTGCTGCCATCTGTTGTACAGTATCAAAATGTAATTAAGTAATGGTGGGAAAATTCAACATCTACTGCCATACCACTGACATTTGTCTCTGATGTCATGAGCCAACATCATAAACTAGGAGACATTTCTTTCAGAGCAGCCTCTTATTTTGCATCAACATATTAATTTCTGTGTAAATTAAATCGTAGAAGTACAAAGAAATTTGAAGAAGTACATTCTGAGATTTTCCAATTTTGTTACTGCAAATAACTAGGTTAACATATTTGTAATGTTGCTAACAATGTTACGTGCACACACAAATATATACACATGCACACACGTGTATAAATAAATAGTTAATTGAATTTTTCCTGCCAAGAAGCAACGGAAAGCCAGTTTTCAAAATCAGAATCACTTTTATGGTAATAATATTAAAGGCAGAAGAGGCAGAGCAGAAAACAAATATTTTCTCGCAGGATAGAATTGATAACAGTGAAAGTACAGTTCTGTAAGGCAGGAATTCAACACTGGAACATCAGGAATTTTTACCAGCATCGTATCTTGAAAGAAGAGACAGATTTCTCACACTGGAAGTTAACGTTTTTCTATTATAGTCTTTACTGTTGAAAATATAGTTTCAAAAGGAATGAATGTGATTCTTAAATAATGACTGAGGCTCTTTATGTGATACTAATCCCTTACTGTTTGCTAGGTTTCGGTGGTTGCATGAAGGATGTTAAATTTACACGAGGTGCTGTCGTTAACTTGGCATCTGTGTCCAGCAGTGCTGTCAGAGTCAATCTGGATGGATGCCTATCAACTGACAGTGCTGTTAACTGCAGGGGAAATGACTCCATCCTAGTATACCGAGGAAAAGAGCAGAGTGTTTATGAGAATGGTCTACAACCATTTACAGGTAACACATTGGTTCCTTAAATGAAATATATCATTTTTATTTCCTTCTGTATTAATGTGTTACCGTGTTCAGTCTTTGTTCTTTTTTTTCATCCCCTCTTTTGCATCTCTGTGGTCTTTGAAGAATACCTTTATAGGGTGGTTGCCTCAAATGAAGGAGGATCAGTATCTAGTGCATGGACCCGTGCTCGTACAAGAGAATCAGGTAAATATAGCTTTAAGGCTTACTTATGTCCATTTTTCATGTGCTATCTAATATTAGGTTGGAGAAAAGCCCATCACAAGAATTTTGAGCAGTCTAAGTCAAGTAGTGTTTCTATAGGTACCAAAAGTCGTTGATGCTTTGAATAGTAGTATATTACTGTCTTATTTCATCTGCAACATGTTTAAGCAAATACTTTCCACATATAATTCAAAGTGTTTTCCAAATATATATTTTATTATGCTATTGTTTGAGAGCAAGGAATGTGAAATAGTTGGACTACATTAACAGAGTAAGAACAGTCGTGTCTAGGCATGTTGATACGTGCACATCCAAATTCACATTCACAGGAGTCTGCGAGAGTAAGTAACTGCATTTTCATACATATGACTGAGTGATACTAATGTCATGGTTTTGTAATTTTTGTTATTGGTATTCCCAATTAAGTGCAGAGGAGGAAGATACTGGAGAATAGCGAGTAAGTGAGATCGGGATCTATTGCAAGCTTTTTTTTCATGTTGTCTGCACATGCGTACGCTACTCAGTGCTGCTGAATAATGTAGATGGGGGAAGGATTATTTTACAAGTAACGTGCAGATTGTGAATATTTAACAGAAAAGTGTGTGGCTTGTGAAGAAGGCTCCAAAGGAACATAATACCTGCTGAGCATTAAAGATCATATTTGTCTTATATTCACGAGGAAAACTTTCTGCTCAGTGCTTTTACAAACTTTGTTTGGCCAGCAAGTTTTTGAAGATTTAGTCCTGCATTTTTTTACTCAACATTTTGTCTTTCTTAAATGGAAGCCTGACTGCATTCTTTCAATGCAGATAATTATTTTGGTGAAAGATATTCAATATAAGATCTTAAAAGAAAAAAAAAAAAAAAAAAAAAAAGACACAATATGTATGTGAATATTTGACTTGTTAATACACTCTTACATAACTTAGTGTCATTTTTTGTACTAACCAGAAGAGAGAAGGTACATATATATTTTCATACCAACTTTCTGACAGTAGTAAGCTTTCCCATAAATTTGTTTGCAAGCTGACCACAACATTGAACAGCTATATGATCCCTAGGGCTGGAGAATAATTGCACTACTTAATTATTTTTGAGTTGGTTTTGTTGTGTCCCTTATGAGAAGACCATCTGCTATAGAGTACCTTACCTTGCCCTGTGATACACTTCAGAACTAATAAAATCAATATAATGCTGTGGTAACAGAGGCTTTCCTAGAAAATCACATTATTGTACAAGAATCACAACTTCTAAGTATTTTCATACTTTGCACTGTAACACTCTTCTTATTAGAAACAAAAACAAAACAACCACAACTTAGCCAAGTGTCTGTACGTATTTAATGAAACTTAAAATTATATAAAAAGTGGTTATTTGATGGTGAGAAAAGCAAATGATCATCAGCAGGGCTAGGGAGTCCACATGCATTTACAGCAAACTCATCATCCATCATCCTGCCATTGTGTTCCTTGGGCCTTTCCTCTGCATACCTTGTGCAGTCATCTGTGATGAAGTTGTTACTGGACAGACCTTTACCTGATATAGAAATATCTAATAAATAGTTAAAGGTTAAGGGAAATGGGATTTTTTTTTTTTAATTAGCTACTTTGTACAAATATGAGCTTAGCTTTCCAGTTCTTCTAAGCATCTTCATTTTTCTTTTAATTTTTTCTTTTCATTTTCTTCACTCCCCACCCCCGATAACAAAATCTCTGTTTTATTCTAAGATAGTTATCTGGCATTTCAGAGATATGAAAATAAATTAATAAGCTTAATTCATTGAAGCATTTTGTAAATGAGGGTGTGCAACTTTTAGAAATGTTTCATATTTTTGGCAGTCTGTGTCTTAGCTATCCAACAGATAAATGTCAAACCCTTCTCTGCTGCAGTCTCTCTTGCATCATTCAGTTGCTTGATTATAATGCCCAAACCTGCTAGCTACATACAATCCACCTCCTCTTTTTGAGTGATGCTTAAATATGTTTGATACATTAAATGTTTTCAGAAAACCTCAACAAGATGAGAAGGAATGTTATGTAGATGGAGTTTTGATGGTTTTGAAATATAGCTTAAACCGAATAGCTCAAGATGTGCAGTCATATTAAATCAGTGCTGAAAAGTTACAACTCTAATAAATTGTATTTATGCTAATGGTTGAGTCTGATTTACTGCAGCCATTAAAAGTGAAGAATAGGGGCAATAGTCTCCTTAGAACTGCCATTTTCTCTATTTTCTATTTTATCCCTCCACAGTTCCACAAAATGTGCCAACTCCCTCAAGAGTTCACAGTATAAATGGTTACAGCATTGAGGTCACCTGGGACAAACCTGCTGGGGTCATAGGTGTAATTGAGAAGTACATTTTGAAAGCATATGAAGAGGATGGTCCCAGTGTACCCATCACTATTGCTGAGCTTGCTGACACTAGTATGCTCACAGGTAAATGTTGTTAAGTACTATTTTCTAGGTGTATCTGATAAAATGGTGTGTTTATACCTCCTTTTGTTGAATTATAAAGTATTGTCTATTTTCATGTATAAAGAGCATATCTACTTGCTCCGAAAGTAATGTCCTCTATTTATTTCCTTGGAAGCTATGACAAAGAGCACAATAGCACTGTTTGATAGAGCAAACTCTCAGCTACAAAACATTGTTTGTCAACACAAGTGCCCACCGTAAGCTGTGCATTTTCACCAGTAATAAGGACCTGAAGGCTGCAGTTGAAAAATCTGCACCGGTGGAGGTGACCTGCTGTCACCACTGCTGAAACACACCACTTACCACCTCACTGTGCTCACATTCACTGTTTGGTCTCCATAAACATACAGCAAATGTTGATGAATGACAGTGGGTGCCATTTCTTTCACATGGAGGAATTCAATGACATCCCTTTTCTTCAGATGCATTTCCATGTCAGACGCCATTCTGTCAGACTGCCCCTATGCTGCCATCTGCCACACAGCAGCTACATATAATGGAATATTGATGGGAAGGTTCAACCTTTTCTGCCATACCACCAGCATCTGCCTCTGACTCTGTAGGCCAACATAATAAAATAGGTGACATAACTTTTAGAGGAGCCCTTGTAATACCGTCAGCACAAAACATACATGCAATGTATTGACTTCAAAGAGCAACAGAAATTAAAATGCATCTAAATACTGAAAACAAACTCTATTTAGACTGTTTTTCCTAGTCTAGTGATGATTTTGTATGGGAATTCAGTTGTTTTGTTTTTCTTTAGTATGCATTATGTTACTTTCTCCAGTTTTTACATCTATTTTAACTATGTGAACCTGGGTCCCATAAGGTACTATTCAACGTGATAGACCGAAACACCTGATATACTTGCCTAAATCTGACCATGTAAACCTAACTGATTTCAGTGGGATCTAGCATGCATTTATGTTTATCAGATACTTTGCTTGCTACTACTGGGATTTAGAAGCGGGTTATTATATAATGAAGGAATTTGGGACTTCATGTTTAGTGGGTTTGCTCACTCCTGAGCTGTGGGTTGTGAACAGGAGCTACAGCATATGAGATGCATTTTCTGGAGTCCTGGTCTTTTTACCTGTAGGAGCTGGATGTTTTTAGAAATGTGAAACTCTGCTACTACAAAGAGATTGTTTTGTGACCTTTCTTCTTGGCAGGACAATCTGACTTTCTTATTTACTCTTATTGTATATTTATTCACTGCCTAAAATTAATTATATAATTCATAAAAATAAAAAATCTCTAATGACAGCGCTCTGAAAGCTAGTGCCTTGGTAAGACTTGACTTCAGGCAATATAACAATTGCAGAAAATGCCTTAACCTTTCAGCAGTATATTACTGCTGTTTTTCTGAAGCCCAAGTAATACGTGTTCAATGTTTTTACATAAATATGTATGTTTTGTGTTGTTCTCTGCTGTAATGTAGATATAAATTTTCAAAGCTAACATGCATATATTTTTTCTTCAGTTAGAATGTTCTTGACTATTTGTTAATAACGTTTTTGCAACACATAAATTGCATTGGCTTTTCATTATTACTGTGATTTGTTTGATGAACTTTTTGTTTGAATACTCTTTATCTGCAGGGAAATGCAATATAAATTACATTAATAGAAATTCAAGACCATCTGTTAGCATATGTTAGATAACAGCTAATGTTTGGAACTTAAGTTTAGCTTAATTCTTATTGGTATTATGATTATATGTTAAGGTCATGAAAAAGTCTACACCGTGCTAGATAGGGAAGAGGTATACACGTATAGCTTTCAGGAGGCAGAGGGGTAAGTCATTCCTCTGTATTATATTAGGATATTAAATAGATCCTTCTTTTTTTGTCCTTTGTAGCAGGTAAGTGCTGCATAATGCAAAATTAAGTGACCCTAAGAACTTAAAAATGACTCTATTCAACCATTGTCCTCTCTGATAATGTCAGATTGTAGATTCTTGGGAATATGATGTAAAGAGAGTCATCCTGTTAATATAACTTAAGTTGGTAGTTTATCTAATTCTTCATCTGGAAGTTGCGTCTTCACCATTGTGCGTAGTGGTCTGTGGTAGTATTATCTTTCTTTTCTTAACCATTTATGGTTTTGCTTCTTGTAACTTGCTACGGCAGTAAGTTTTCAGATTCAGTTTTGTCTGTGTGAAAGGGGTAGTTCCGTCTGTTATTTATAACTGCTGCCTGATATTTTAGAAACATATTTCCCAGTTTCAGTGTTGTATGAAATATGTAATTCAAGCCCTCATGCTGAGGTCAGAACTGAGACAAGTGAAAAACTATTTCTGTTAAATCACTGCTCCTGATAGACGTGGTTTTGCCTGTAGCCCATTGATTTCAGTGCAGGCTACACAGAAGGATTGGTTTGTGGGCATTAGAAAATGGCTACCCTCAAACATGAGAGTTATAATGGAGAAAATAAGAAATCTCAAGTGATGAATTAACAGTATTTTTTGAAAATCAAACCGTTTGCCTCCAAGAGCAGATTCATGGTGTGATGATGATGAGCACATAAAATCATTTAAATACAGTGTGAGGGCTATCAAAAGGGTGTTTGAGAGAGTGTTGGAGAATGTGTTTCCCTAAGCACACTAGACTCATGTGCTGCTGGACATAACCTGGAAGGCAACTGTATAGTAACAAAGGGTGGTGATGGGACGGTAAGGACTGCTTCTTTTCACGTGTCTTAAATGTGGAAGTTGCAGTTTTGCTGCTGGTAACATAGGATAAGGTATGGCATATAGTCATAAACATAATCACTATACATTGATGTAGCAGAATTTAATTTTTAAAGACGTGTATTTGATCCATGAATTTTATAGATAAATTTAAGAGGAAATGAGAAGTAAAACATCAACATGATCTTTGGCTGGAGTATTAAAAATGTCAACAGTTTTCTCTCATTATAATTCTAATTGTCATAGTTTTCCTATTATCTTAATAATTTTCCTCCTTTATTCTCTTATTAATTGTGCTGCATTCATTGTGGATAGACCACTGTCTATAAGTTTCACTTTTTGCTTTGAATCAGTTTTGAAGAAGTCTTGGTCAGTTTGTTTTTTAAACTTAAAAAACAAGCTGTACTTGGAAAGTATTATGCCATAGTCCCTCAAAATTAATCTTGTTCGTATTTAAGAGTGTTGGCAGAGCAGGAGGAGGTGGAAAGAGCTGGAAACAAACAGCTGGTACCCTTACACTTATACTGTAGCCTGCTGGATAATCTGCATTTGTAAAATAATACAAATCCTAGAAAACATCCACGGTCCCCAAGAGCTGCGAGACTGGTCTGAATGGTAAATGTTGTAATGTGATTTTGTTACCTGGTGGTTGGGATCTCTGACGTGTACTGCACTACAGGAGAATTCTGTATTGCAAGGAGTTAAAGAGAAAATTACTAGATGGTTAATCATAGAATCATAGAATGGTTTGGGTTGGAATGGACCTTTAAGACCACCTAGTTCCAACCCCCTGCTAGAGACAGGGACACCTCCCTCTAGACTAGGTTTCTCGCAGCCCCATCCAGGCTGGCCTTGAATACTTCCAGGGATGAGATATTTATAACCTCACTGAGCAACCTGTTCCACTTTCACGGTAAAGTATTTTTTCCTAGTATCTGGTCTAAATCTAGGCCCCCTTCAGGTACTGGAAGGCTGCTAGAAGGTCCCCATAAAACCTTTTCTTCTCCAGGCTGAAGAGCCCCAGCTCCTTCAGCCTGTCTTCACAGGAGTGGTGCTCCAGCCTGATCATCTTTGTAGCCCTCCTCTAGACCCACTCCAACAGCTCGATGTCCTTGTGTTGGGAGCTCCAGAATTGAATGCAGAAGATATTGAGCAGCAGTGGCTCCAGTATCCACCCGTGGGAAACGCTTCTGATTTGCCTTCAACTGGATTTTATGCCACTGATTATAACCTCTGGCTCCAGCTATCCAGCCAGCTTTCAGTTCACTTCACTGTCCACTTATCTGTACTTTGTCAGCTTGTCTGTGAGGATGCTATGGGAGACAGCATCAAAAGCTATACTAAGGTTAAGATAACATCTATTTCTATCTCTGCATTTATGAGGCTTTTCATCTTATTATAGAAGTCTATCAGGTTGGCGTATCAGTTAGGAAAATCTAAGTCAAAGTGAGCTCTATACTGATTTAGCAATAATTTGATCTTCCTTTTCATGTGATCCTTTATAGCACTGGCTCCCAAAATAGCTGGTTGCAAGTTGCCTCCTGTGCTTAGGCAGATAAGATTGTTTTCAAAAGTTGATTTAAATGTATAGTTTTGTGAGATAGATAGTTACTAACTGGCTGCAGCTGTGGGAAGGTTTAGTGTGTTCAGCCACTTTCCCATGGGTGTCTCATTACATCTAGAAGAGAATGAAGAGGGGATTATTGCTTAGCCTTAAGGCTTGTCTGGTGTGTCTAAGCAGGTTTTACCATCAGAAAATTAATCCAACAAGGTGATCATTTCTCATCCTTATCAATTAATGCTCAAAATACACACAAACACCCTGCTGTGTGACACAGAAAATAGCTCATGAGAAATAACTCTAAGCTTTTCTTCAAGTTCTTCTTGACTCTCAGTGTTTGAATCAGCATTCTTGCATACTCTGCATCATGTGCCATACCTTCTGTTTTCACAGAGTTCCTAATTTAGACCCAGTGTTCAGATAGAAAATGACATTTGCCTTTACCTGTCCCAGCAAAGATGCCTCTATTGTCAAGCACTGAAGAGAAATACGTTTTATAATTCAAACTGAATACATTTTATAATTCAAAATCATAGAATTCGGGAGATCCACAAGTCTCTATGTTTCGCCAGCTCCCAATTACAGGCATTGAAGAACAGTAGTGAAAGCTGCAAATGGTAAGATATTCAGCAAAAGAATTCACAGACATTTTGTATTTCCATTAAAGAGTTCTTTTTTTATTTTCAATTTCACATGGTTACTGTAGCTCTTTGTACCTATCATCTCATTACCGCAATAACCAAGTGCAGGAGTTGTGGTTGCACACATGATGATGAGGAAATCGTTGTCAGTTTATCCTCCAAATGTCCGCAGTTGCCATTCCATCTTCCCCTTGAAATGTGCTTATGATTTCTTTTCACCCTTAAGTCTTTTATGCTCAGCAGTTGACTATCTCAGGAAATGTTAATTTGATGATTTGATATGGTTAATCAAAGTGATAAGGCTGTGCCCTGGCTTTGGAAGGTGGGGGAATTTCCTCTCAAGTAGAGGAACTCAGGCTTCCTACCACTGACTAGGCTTGCCAGCAGGGTGAGGGAAAGCTCACTGCCAGCCTGGAAAATGACAGTGTTTAAAGAAAATACTACAGAGGAGAGCTTTTCATTCCAACTGAAATGATGAGTGAGACTTCTGCCAGGCCTAAGCTAGCAGTGGAAAGTATCTCTATCTGCCTGGCAAACCCCACTTCATTTTGCGTAGGGGCTTAAAGCAGTTTTGGGGTTGCCTGCAGGCATGTACCATCACCTGTTGCAGGGTTTGGGAGTCAGCGGGCTGCAGGAGCAGTCTGAGGGCCAGGCCCTGCAGTGCCAGATGCAGGGCCCTTCAAGGTCTGGGGCAGAAGTCATGGGCCAGAATACCGGCAACTGAAGCAGGCCACAGCACAGGCTGTCCCCCCCCCCCCCCCCCCCACTGACGGGGCACAGACAACTGCATGGATGTCTCTCATGGAGATTGTCCTTTATCTGAAAAATGCTGTTGTATTTTGGGATCTTACAGAAGGTGTTGAACCAAAATCTTGGTAATGATTAGGGATGTGATGCATGTTGTTGGTGTGTTTTCTACCTGTGGCTTTGCAGAGACTTGTTTTCTCTGTCTCACCCATGTACAGACACATCTCTCTCAGTGGAAGGAGCTGAAGGAGTCTACAAGCATATACAAGCAGCTGCACCCGAGCCTCTGCTCGGCTCCCTGTCTGACTGCTGCAGCTAATGTAACATAGGGCAGCCAATAGATCTGTCGATGCCCATTAGGTTCCTGTAAATTGTCAGATGGCGCTCGAGCTTCTGGTGACTCTAAATCAGAGTGGCAGAACATGGGTTCTTCTCTCTTTTCACTTAGCAGGCTACAGCAGACTAGAAGTATATTTTTCAATATTTGCGTTTTAAAGCATGAATGACATTAATGTTTTGCAATATTAAGGTTCTAACTTGATTGAGTTTAGACCTAAATGAATCTTGTTTAAAGTCCACCGCTGTTCTATAAATATATTCATATGAAATGTAAATCATCTGATCAAATAAACCTGAAAATTTTATCCAAATTACATCAACACTTAGCTACATACTGATATTTTTATTGACAAAAAAGAGATAAACTTCCTAATGTTTGTGAGAAATAAAGGGAATATTAATATCTCTTTATAGACATAGTTTGCAAAGACTTAAGGATCTTTCCTTCTCTGCAGATTTTTAAAATTAATCATACAATAGAAAATTAACAACGTCAAAGTTATCTGGGAGGATCAAGAGGAACTGAGTGATAAGATATTATAAACCAATTCTTTCTGTGGTTAAACAGTGTCTGGTACAAAATGAGACCATTGGGTTATTGTGTTCTGCAAATTAAAGCAGCCAGAGTTGTTATGTATAATAAAGGAATTTCAGACTTCCTTGAAATGTTGCAACCTAAATTGCATTTTTGAGACCAGTGGAGCTTGTACTTGGTTGATTATAAAGTTGGAATTGCCGGGAAAAGGGGAAAGGGGTCTTCCAAGCCAGTAGCCAAAGCAAACTTCTTTGTTCTTCTAAGCCAGAGCATTTTGATTAATACTCTGCTTGTGGTAGAAGATGCTTTAAAAATGCAGATGTATGCGACAGATTGATGAGCAGAGGCTTACGGCTCAGAGATGCGTACATAGAAGACACATGTACTTTAACAGTTTTTACTACAATCTGTCGAAAACACAAAGTCAGTTGAGGACTTCCTTTTCTGGTCAGTGGACTGTGATTAAGTGTACTGTGGCAATGATGCATCTCGACACACAAGTGACTTTGTTAGACAGATGCTGTATGACCTCAGGGGTTCAAGTTAGCTAGATAGCTTAGGTTTGGGGAGAGAGGATTTGGTATGTTATTTTTTTTAACAGCTCAAAAAAAGCATTATGATACATCTATAAGGTAGAATGTTGTTTCAATTGCACAATTTGTACTTCACAGTAAGTCCTTATGAACTAGAGTCTTAGGGAGGAAACAGTGTAAAAGTCTGGCAAGGAAGAGTCCCTCCGGCAAAAACAAATGGAACTTGTGTGGATAAGCTCTGTGGTTGACTTTGGGAATCTTTATGTTCAGTATCAGAGCTGAATTTTCGGGATTTGTATAAAAGTAATGCCTGGTTATGATTAAAATTATCCAAATTTACCTGTAAAAAAAATTGAATTAACCTTGCAAAATACTTCTCTTCCACCATCTTAACAGAGTGTCTTCATTTCATTTTGTGACAAGAAAATAATTTCAGGATATGTGTTACAGCTGTAAGATTAAATAGCTGTTTCTTTGTTTCTTTGTGTGTAGGTGAGTGGGCTTTTCAGAATAAACTCACCTCAATTTTTATTTTTATTCTGACATACAAAATAAAAGTTTTGAGTTACCATAAGCAAGTGTGCAGTCTCTGAAGATCAGGTGATGTTTTGAACTAGCATCCTATACAAGAAGGATAGTACATCAGGGAAGGGAAGACAGTGCTTTTAGAGCAAACTTTTAATTAGATTAGGAAATTATTAAAATATTATACTAGCCTTTGAACTTGTTTTTCAGTGTTTGTGAACAGAATACTACCGTCATACCTTAGTGGTAAAATAATTATTTTTCTTGATGAAAAATACCACTTTTCCATTCTAAATCTACTGGAATGTTTTGGCAGAACCCTCTAAGTATGTGACAACTCCTTTTTCGATGTACCGAATATAAGAAATGTCTATTTTATGGAGAAGTGAAAGGAAGAAGCCTGGTATTTACTCTTCTGATGTACCATCTGTGTTATAATGAATGGGTTGATTATAAAGGTGCAACTCATTCTGACCAGTTAACATGTCTGTTTTACCATAAATTCATTGTTGACCCTTTTCTGCTGTCCATGTTAATGTTTTTATCCCTTATCCACAAGAATGAACATTTTTTACTCTTGCAGAATTCTAGCCCCCAACTTCAAAGATTGCAAATAATTAAAGATCATTTAAATAAAAGTATAGGAAATTAAATGCTAGTTTTGCATATAAAGTGGGCTTAATGTTCTAGGTGTGATTCCAGATCATTCTTTTAGACTGTTAACTTTACATTCAGATTTAACAAATGACATTATTCAGTTTCATGGGGTCACTGTGTCAAAATGTCTGTGTTAGAACTTAAATTTATTTCCAAAGGTTCTTTGAGTGGGCAGATAGGAGTGGTATGTTAGAATGATTTACCATCTCTGATTCCCTGTGTGGATTTTAAGGCTAGGAACATAGACTGTGGTGTAAATTCTAAGTCTGGATGGATTCAACTGCTCTGAAGTGGCAGATAGAATGTACGAAACTCACATCTCAAATGCGGGAAGCTGACCCTCTTCTTAAATATTGATGGTCCCTCTATTTCCTGATCAAGGTGACAGTTTATCTATCTACCTCTCTCCTGCTAACATTGCTAGAATACATGTAAGTATAATTGTGACCAAAGGTTGCTTTGTTAACATCCCATATTGGAAAGCCCAGTGGATTGTTTAGCAGATCATCAGTTATTGGGTATAGACAAGGGATGTCAATCTACATGTGTGCACACTGAGGAGTCTAGAAAAGTTTTTAAAAAGCTGTCAACCACCTTCATTGGATCATAGGCTATTTTTTATTGCAGAATTTATTTTGCTGGGCTATAAATTATTTCACGTATATCAGTGATCTTTGCTGCAGAACTGCTGACTTTGTACTCTAAGATAGGCACAGCCTAACTAAAAGTGCAGAGGAAAAGAGTGGGTAATGAGAGCAGAGCAGCCAGTTCTTTAATTGAATTAAAAGCCGGGTGACACCAATGCAGACACCTGTCCAATTACAGACAGGCCAAGGTGTTTACCATTGCTGTACAAGCGATTTGAAGATGACAGAAATCTTTCCGCCCACAGATTAACATAATGAAGGAGAACAGATTACAGTGGATGCTGGCCAAACAGATAGGTTGGCAGCTGAGGAAAAAGTAGTTTGCTGAAGTATGTAAATAAAATCTGTGCGTTTTCTATTGCCTACCTATGCAGCGCATCTGTTTCTTTGCTGAAAAAAAATAGTGCAAGTGTACACGTGAAGGAAAGATACTAATTATGAGATGAACGAAGTATATTTTGAGTTGCTGTTTTTGCCAAAAATGTTTTTTGTTTTTTTTTAATTATTAACAGATACTTTCTGTTGCAAAAAGGTGGTTTTATTTTTCAAATCTCACTGTCCTTCATAAACCTACCTACATAATGTACACTCTGTTGCATTGCAGATGCTTAATATGGTTCATATAAAATCTTTCTGCTTTGTCAAAAGTAAAAACTACAACCAAACAACCCAATCCAAACCTTCTACAGATATGAACATCTTACTGGATATGTGAGTGTGACTGTCAGTGCCTGAAGCCATTGATGACCCCACAGAATGTCTTCTATCATGAAATGCAAGGAGCATTAATTCACTGCTTCATACAAAAAGAATGATATAAGTGCTAAATGTACAAATAAAAGTGAATTGCTTTCTAAAGCACAGCAGACTGAATAGAGGCATAGCATATGCTCCTTTTAACCAAGAACCTACAAATATCATGGAGTATTTGGTTTCTGCATGTGTTTATTTGCTGAAGGTACCAAAAGTACCTTTTATACTTTCCCATGTTTAACTTTCAGTGATCTAAAATCAGTGCTTTCTATTATCTCATGCAAAAACAAAAACAAAAAAAACCAAACAAACAATAAAACCCCACCTTAAATAATAATAATGACTTTTCTCTGCTGGAGAATTTCTGTAGATACCAGTATTGCTGCTTTACAGGGATACTGACATTTTGCATCATTATTTTCTTTTTTGTGCATATTGAATGCTCATAAAAATATGTCTTATTTCACAGACAGATTACAGACACCTTTGCTTGGGTAGGGGCTTACACAACATTCTCTTTCTTCCATGTAGTATTTACGCTAGACAGTAAGACAGTACAGTTTTTCTCTGCCAATATGGGATTTGCAAAGTCAAATCTATTACCAAAGAGTCGATCCTGTTCAACTGGTTTCAGTTTAACACAGCTACTCTGGCATGAGTGCTGCTACTTCTGCTTATCTCTTCATACATAAGAACAGAACCTCAGAAAATTAAAATAGAAACATCATTTACAATGCCAGTCTTTGAAGTCTTTGGATAAATTCCAATAAAATATACAAAAACAACTAATTCAGTAAAAGCTAACTTTGTGTTTTCATGTGACTCAATGTGTTAATGAATACTGTAAAAAATAATAGACTTGCTCTGACTATCCTACTCAGAAAATAATATAAGCATGTTGTAACCATAAACATCCAGCATCCAATTCTCCAGCTCTGTTTTTTGTTTGTTTGCTTGTTTGTTTGTTTGTGGCTGTGAAGTTCTTTACCCGAGAAGAGAGTTTATGCTGAAATTTAAAGGTGTTTTGCATTCTGTGTAGTAACTCAACTAAGAGTAGCATAAAGGACAGTTTTTTTCTACCTGTTTGTGTATGCATAATGCTGGCAAGTTTTATAGTATCATACCATGAGAGGTTTGGCAAAAAATTACGTTCTCTAATGTTCTGCTGTTTCATAGTTTGAAATAAAGCTTGACATGATCTTGTCCATCTTTAAATTACTTTTCATTCAATATTAGTTTATTGTTGGGTCTATTTTCAAATGGGAACTGCTGACATTTCTCAAAATGGCTGTAAACCAATCTTTTTTTCCACATAATCCATCTGCACATCTCTTTTCAAGATATTATGTAACTTCCTGAAGCATCAAGGAGCAATTTGTTGTATCCATTACAAGCTGTCCACATGTATGTGGCAATCCCTCTACTTTTCTTTTCTAACTCAAGCAGGACCCAAAAATGACAAGTTTGCAAATATTTTTTCCTTGTAAATCCCTGAGTACTGTGTCACCTGAATTATGTTACAGTAGTAGCAAGCATGTGGGCTGTATTCTGCCAATGAAGTAATGAAACACAAGTGGGATGTTTCATATTAAAAAGAGATTTGAGTTTATAGATGAATAAATAGGGGCAACACTGGAGAGAAAACATTAAAATAATTGTTCTGAGAGACTGTGAAAATTCCTTGAAAAGTAAACATGAATAACTGGCGAGGGGGGGGGGGGGGGGGGGGGGGGAAGAGAAAAAAAAAGAAGAAAAAAGAAAGAAAGAAAGAAAAAGAAAAGAATAAAGCCTCAAATTTGTTGTCATGGTTAGAATGCAATGTGCAGCTCAGTCTTGAAGTAGTGTGTGTTATGGTGAGAATACTTAAAGAAACTTTACTGCATGACAAATATTAAGAACGCAATAAAATGCCTCTTAATTTGCTTTACAAAATTTGTTGTGGCATGATATGAACGAAACCTTAAAACCTTTTTTCTTTTCCACCTCGGTATATGTATATAATCAGTCTGTACAATGTACATGCATAACACCTTGCTTTCTTCTGTTGCAGGCGTATTGACAGGATTGCGTCCCTTCACAAACTATGCTGTAACCCTAACCGCTTGCACTTTGGCTGGCTGTACTGAGAGCTTGCATGCGTTGAACATCTCCACTCCACAAGAAGGTAAAGTAATTTCAAAGGTCTTGACTTCCACATTTCAGTCATGAATAATAAAACAGGAGAAGAGCTAAATGCTGCAAAGCCATTTGCTGGAAAACCCCAACCTAATTTGATGACAAAGTGCATTGCCAGACCATAATTGCTCCATTTTTTGGGGGGGTGCGAAAATGAATCAAACTCCATACCCTTTAATGACATGCATCTTTAATAGCTGTAATGCAGATTAATGGGCTTTTTAATTGCTGTTACATTGTTCATGCAAGAGCCTTGTCATTAATATGAAGCATCTGAAAGATTAATGAAAGCTTCCTCATTTTACTATGGCTCAGAAGTAAATCTAGAGACAGTCTGACTAAAAAGAATTGATTGTATGGCACAGTATGAAATTGAGAATCAAACGGTTGATTTCCATGGTTTCTTTTAACTGCTAAACAGCAGCAATAGGCAACAATTATTTCAGTATGATGAAACCTCTAAATGCCAATTGAGTTATTTATTAATCACTGTTCAGATTTTCCCTTTTCTAAACTCTTTTACATGTTGTTGGGCTCCAACTTAAAGAGTGTAAATTAATGTTTTCTAAGCTTACGTTAAGAACTAGAGCAGGAAGAAAGAGAAAATAATGCTACGGTTCTGGCTTTAGAGACTGGCCTGGTAATAACACACATCAATTGCATGAGTAAATGTTCCCAAAATAACTCAATTCTAAATTAAACATGAAGTCCCCCTCTCATCCTTCTCCTGGTTCCATCATCCTAAAGCCATGTTAATCCAGTTAAAGTTGGTGACTTCAAATTTGCACCAGTAGAATAATAAAGGCTTGGACTTAAATCTATACAAAAAGTTTAATATTCCATAACGTGGAGTAGTTTTCAAACTTCCCTCTCTCCCACAGTCCTGTCTACTAACTCTAACAATGATGTATTTTTAAAAAGGCTCTTAGTTTTATTTTCTCCTAGAAACAAGGTAATAATGAGGTACAAATAAATCAAATAAAATTTTAAAATGAAGTTGTGTGAATTCAACCATAATTGTGAAAAGACTGCTGGTGTGTTGTACTACTGCTAGAACAGGTATTTGTGGAAGGTGTTGTCCCAGTGAGGACAGTCCTGAGGATTCCTGTCTAACATGTCTAGAACGTACTTTTGATGTGAATGTGTTGAAAACTGCCAGCAGCACCTTTCCGATCAAAACACAGTATCACCTCTTGGAAGTTCTACATAAACTGACTCAGTTTGTCAGGTGGTGTTAGCCATGAAAATGTGTAGCGTCTGACAGCCAAATAATTAATGGAACCTGTGATGTTAACATGAAATACAGTGTTGAACATTTCTTTCTAGTATAATAATTTAAGAAGTCTGTCTGTCTTGTTGTCTCAGCTTAGTGAGTATTCTTGGTAAAGAAGGAATTCTGTGTTTCAGAAAACATTCACTGTTTTCAGATGTTCTGTCGTATTAGGAAGGTTTAGGCAAGAATAGATTTTTTTTTTTTTTTCCCCTAGACATCAAATAAAGCCATGGGGAACATGTGTTTCATCCCTCAGAAGAATTGAACAAAAAGTCAATGTGTGGAGTTTCTATTTTTGGAACACTCTTGTTGCATGCTCTTAGTAACAATGAATTGATGATACAGAAGACAGACACCATATCACACCCTCCAGCTATCCCTGTTTCCCTATTGAAACATTCATTACTTTATATTGTTTTCACATTGCCAGCTACTGCTAGTTATTGTTTTAAATTGCTAGCACAAAGCTTGTAACTTACAAGATATTCCTCCCAGACTAAGGCCCAAGTTCTGTTCCTCTTGCGATATGCAGTGGGATTGCTTGTGCTTTTAAAATATAACTCACTGAAATGGTGAGAAAACTCAACTTTTAATGATTATCCATTGCCAACTTCCAGTATGTTATGTATGTAAAATCCGTGCCAAACAAACATTACTAAGTGTATTGAATTATGAAAAGCCTGAAGGAAGGAGTACTGCATAAGAATAATGCATCTGCATTAGTGATAGGAAAAATGGATCACTTTTTGTTGTGAATACCAAGCACGAAGAAGAAGAAATAATTTGTATTAAAAAAAAGTCTGCCCTAGAATTATGTACCCCTCCACATGCTCAGTGTTATTTACCTGGAGAAATACAGAAGCAAGATTACTTTTCTAAAAAGTAAAGAGCGTATCTTTCATAGAGCTTTGTGTTCACTAGGACACCTCACAGGTTATAGGAGAATTCTCAAAACATTCATACTTGGCAAGCATGAAATCGCTCCAGAAATGTTAACTTCACAAAAAAACCTTTCTGGTAGCTATTGTTCATTGACATAATTTCTGATTTGTAGAAAGCTAAAAATATTGTTATGCAGTAGACATGCAGCCATTTTATATCTGTTCACTGAATTATCTTTTTGAAGTTTTAGAAGCGTGGCAAAGACACCCTTTTTCTTTCTTACTTTTTCTTACCCCCCACAGTAAGGTAAGATACGATAAAATATGCAGTATTATATCATTAATATGAATATTGTACTTTTTTCACCAGCCCCTGAAGATGTGCAGCTCCCCACAGCAACAACCTTTCCCACATCCTTGCTGATGGGCTGGAGTCCTCCAAAGACACCAAATGGTATTATTACACAATACACTTTATATATGAATGGAGAACCAATTTATTTTGGAAATGGGACCAGGTGTGTTGTAAAAGGTATGTTCTCCTCTAAGTAGTATATAAGATGGGTATCTTATGGTTTCTGTGAATAACTCTATAGCAGTCCCCTTATTATTTTGCATTAATGACTGTTTTAGTCTTGCTTTTGGATTTTATAATTCTTTTCTAAGAGACATCTGTGCTGATCTGCATGTTTGATAACACAAAGTACAAATGTGATCTAGGTGTGTGCCATTCCTGAGTTACCTTGCTTAGAGAGCCAACTGGTATTATTCCTGATGAGGTTGGAGGAAGCCAGAAATTGGGTTAGAATATTTAAGACATTTGGGCTGAATTGTGAGGTTAACTCTGTGCTACCATAATAGTAGCGATGGGGTAAGTGTTTTGTCATATGTTGTTAAACTTCAAGACATTTTCCTCTTTGAGCTGATATAATACACAATTCTTCTGCTCCCGTATGGACTCTGGTAAGAGCCTCTCGAGTAGCGTTCATCCTTCCTGGATGTCTTTGGTGAACAGCAGCACTGTTATTTCTGGTTAGAAGTGACCAAACATTATGAAAAAGTATTACCTGTTGAAATTAAAGCATTTCAGATGAAATAGAAAAATAAAATGCTCTGGTATACACTTTAAAGCCGAGAGGGTTCAATTTGTTAAAGAGTCTTTCATAGAACTCCATTGTGATTCAACAAAGATTAATATTGCCATGGAGTATCTAAATCCTGTTCTGTGTTATCCTCTTTCACAGGAACTACACTGTCTTTTTGAAAGCTTTATCACTTTTCGGTCTCATAGCATTCAAAACAAGTAATCTGTAAGCCACAGGAGACAAGAAACATTCTACAGACCTACTGGTTTTGTTTTTCTTTTTTTCCACTGTCTTCCTTCAATTTTCTTAATTAGAGAACCATTGTCTTGCTGTTCTGAACTGCCCAGATTTACTTGTTAAAAGCCATTTTCTTCTGATAGTAATGTCAGTACTCTGGAAGCTATTTTGCAGTACAGTGAAGAATGGTAATCTGATTGTCTATTTTAAAATAGTTGTTATAGTTTTATTAAGTATCCAAGCTATTTGTTCGGATTGTGGTTGTTTATACCACACATGCACACCAACAGAACTGGAAGTACCATCGCAAAATGTAAATGCTATTCTGGACTCATCAGAATTTGTAGGTACAAGTAAAGCCAAAACATTTCCTATTGGACAATTCAGGGGAAAAAAAGGCATCAAGATCCTTCTTTATTTTAAATGTAAGGCCTTAATATTCAAAGCCATTTCTGCATCTTGAGTTAGTATAAAACATATTTAAAAATTCATATAGTTCAAATTTCTTTGCCTTGCACAGGCCATAAGCTGCTGGTGTGGTGGGTCAGTTTTGACACTGAAAAATGAATCCAGTTAGAGAACGTCCTGAAGGCTGTTGATGATCGCTGTAATAAATAGTGCACACTTTAAGTCAAACTTTTTCATTCTGTATTCAAAGGTAATGGATTTTTCGTAACCATAGTAACCTTAGAGTATTTCTGGATAAATACATGAGGTATATACATTCTGGTTTTATTTTTGAATATAAACTACCACATTATGTATTACTAATAATATGAAAAATAGGATATAGGTTAGCATAATGACAGCTCAAACTAGTACGCATTTTTCTTCTGCAAAAAAATAAATATTTATCAAAAGTATAAGTTCAATTAATTTCCCCCTTATTCTCCCCAGTTTTCTGGTATTCTTGTAGTGCCATTTATCTTTTTTGCACGATCTCCATTAATCTCCTATTGCCATCCCATAATGCTATTCTTAAGAATTTTGAATTTCATCCCAGGTATTTTTACTGGTGTGTTGATCTCTAACTGGTTGTAAATTGGCAAGGAGTGAAAAATGTTTGGGGAAGTAGTCACAATATATTTTGTTCAGTTGGTTTTTAGTTCAGTTCTGATGTGTTCTGGCCCAGTGCTAATATGAATGCTTGTTGGTAGAGATTACAGTCAAGTAACTTTTCTATTTGTCCTTCAAAAATGAGAAAAGGGTGAGTTAAATTTCTGATTTCTGATGTTTTATGTCTAAGTCTTGGAAGATCACATGGAGATTTTTCAGCTATATCAGGTTATATTCAGCTAAACTAATTTAAGGAAAACTGATCTTGTTCATAAACTTCTCAGACAAGCTTGTGTTGCTTGTGTTTAGAAATGATTCATATTTGTCTATTGTTGTGTTGTTATTTTTGACCCTACCTATGCATTTTATAACTTTAATTATTGCATTAGCCTTTTTACAGCCTGTCTTTCACTTCCTGCCTCTCCAAGAAGTGCAAGTCTCTCTGAGCTGGAATCCCATTATACCACTGTTCAGTAGGACACAAATTCTTTCCATCCGTATTCCAGCTTCTCACCCAGACTTACAGTATCTCAGTGCTTACACAGCTTCATTGTTTTACTTTCCTTTAAAAAGAAAAAAAAAAAAAGAGGGCTAATGAATCAGGTCATGTTGCCTTGTGCAGTACTGCACAGGAGCCGCTCTTGCCCCATTACAGACATGGCATAGAGATCAGACTGTTTGCTTTGGATCCATTTTATTTAGCTGCCAGTATCTTACTCTGCCTGAGGGGGAAGAAGTGATCTGAGCTAGCATACTGGGATTTGGGTCACTAGAAATCCCAGTCACTCTGAATCAGGTCTGTTTAGAATCTTGCTTAGATCTGTATGTATTTTTAAGTTGAACCACTTCCTTTCAGAGCCCAAGATTTTCTTTTTTACAGGCTCTTTCCAACCTTTTATCATACAGCATTTGTGCTAGTGATGTTCATGACTTACTGCCTCAGCATAATATGTTGCTGACCCTAAACAGAGAGACAAAGTTCATTCTCTCTGACATCCATTTCCCATTTGTTCAACAAAATGATTTTCCTAATTTAATAACTGTACAAATGAGTTCCTGACCACTTGTCAATCCCAGAAAGTCATAAATTCTCTCACTGTTTTTTGAAGTGCTGTATGAATTGAAAAGTTTTATTTGTTTGAGTCTCTTTTTAGGAAAACATCAGTTCTGCCTAAAAATTAAAATTTCACTGATTTTCACTTCAGTGGGAAAAAAAGTTATGGATTAACCAGGATGGGCCTAAAGCAATTACACTTTTCACTTTCACCTATGAAAGTGTAATTGCTTTAGGCCCATCCTGGTTAATCCATAACTTGGGAAGGGATATGTATTTTCAACACTATGATTGCAAATATATTCTTAGCTTAGTTTCTGGTCAGGACAGTTGTTGAGGACTTGAAGTACTCATTGATTTTCATGGAAATTCAAGTGTTTCTTTTCTCTAGGGATTGAGCTGTAATTAAAAAGGAAGCCTTTTAAAAGCACATATGGCAAATGTACACTTCACCATTTTGAAAAGGGGCATCCATTAGGCATCCATCATCCATTAATGCCTTTAAGTATTTTCCCTATATTGACAAGTTCAGTTTCTGTGTTGTTAGTAATAAAGTACTGAAATGAAGGTAGTCCCTGAACCCCTTTGTTAACTAGTTGTCTTCATTTTTTCTACTTTTGCCTTATGTAGTACCACCTTCTCATGCAGCCTGGGTGCTGCTTCATATCCTGAATTGCAGTAAAAGCCTGGAGTATCTTGCCACTGGAAGCCTCGAGAGATTTCCAGTTGGAATTTAGGCTATGTGATTCCAGGCTTCTGTTTTCATACTTTCAGTTATTCTGCCTGAAAGATGCTCTTGTGTCCAAGACCAACAGCTGCAGCCAAGGAAAGAGAATCACAGCAAGCATCTGCTCTCCAATCCTACATACCTCTCTATTCATGAAGATGACCTAGCAGCTTTGAGGAGATGGGGCAACATTTCGAGTTACATTCAAAACTGATCTTTCAAAACCTTCTGATTTTAGGAAAAATTGAGGTGTTGTTTTTTTCCTGTGGAGAAGAAAATATGCTTCTGATCCATTCAAGCACTTGCAAACAAAACTGAGTTTTCTGCTTCTTCTCTGAACTGCAGAGATTTCTAAATGTAATGCTTTTTAATATTCAGGCAAAGTATTCTGTATTCTTTCCTTTTTTTAATTAATCTCAAAGATTTCCTACCTGCTTAGATGAAAGAGAAAACAGGAAGGCTTTTATACTGAAAAGTTAGAGATGGTGGTGGATTATAGGGGTGGAGCCAATAGCATCTAAATACAGAAAACTTTAGTATTAAGCAGAAACGGTAATGACCAAATGTGATTCAAGCATCAGGGGTCATCAGGGTTTTTTTTTGTTTTTGTTTTTTTTTTGTTTGTTTGTTTTTGTTTTTGTTTTTTTTTGGTGTGTGGAAACTGAATTGCCAAAAAACTTCTGAAAAAATAATGTCAACATATTCCTCTACTCTTAAATGTTGCACGTTTGTTAGAGTAGGAAAAAGTTTACATTATTTAACTGATTTATGAAGAAAAACAACTTTGTAGATACCTTTATAAAACAAAACAACAACGACGTAAAAGAATAAATTTGTCTTTGCATGGAGCTTGGAATTGAGGACGTACATCTGTATTTTCTGCAGTACTAGATTTTTGACAATGTTAAAAAATTGTGTTCATATAATTTCCCTAGCAGATTCTAATGGTTCTCATCATGAATCTTTAAAGGGAAGAAATTCTTATTAACACTCAGCTGTATGAAACTTATTTTTCTCTGCCAACCTGAAAGGAATGTTTTCAGTATTTCTGTGTTACAAAGGCAGATCTTCAGCTGAGTTAAAGCGGTATAGAGATTCCTTACACTGCATCCACGAGAGTTTGGAAAGCATTTCTGATGACTATGACAGACTGATTTGTAGTGGACTTCTGGGCAAAATATTAAACGGACCTTGGAAATAGTAGAGAAGCTAAGACTTTACAAATTAGTCTAAGAAGACAAACTAAGCTTTAGCTTATTCAAATTGTTACTTCTCCTGAATGTGGAAATGCTGATCCTACAAAACTGTTATAGAAGGGAAGAGGCAGATGTTTGACATCTGTTAAAAGAGAACTTAGCAAATCTGAACTTAAAAAATGAGAGAATCCCAAATTAGTACCTGTAATTTTTTTGTGTTGCTCTAAATCTTTAGTAATTGTAGTAAATACAGTATAGTGGTTCACACTTACTATATTTTTGTGAAAAATTATTATTCTTTGGTCCCTTTTCCCATCTGACTGCTGCTTATTTTAAGTGAAAGGCCATGATAATAAAGGCAAAATTGATATCATTTATATTTTACTAATTGTAAAGTAAAACAGTTTGAGTAAGAGAAAATTCATGGCAGTGTATATAGAGCATTATTGCAAGAAGCTGTATCCCTGAGAAGATAATACTTAGGTTAAGATGCCATTCTCATGGTTACTTTTCAAGTAGTTCTGAGGTACAGAAATATTTTAAAACACCAGTTTTCAACCCTAAGGATTTGTATTCATTTGTTTTAGTTCCTGCTCAAAGATGAAAAAGACATCTTTTGCCTTAAAGGACAAACAACAGAAAAATTCTGTAGTCCTCTATCATGAGCTTATTTCCCTTGTTCTAGGTTGCATTGAAATATATATAAATACCAAGTAAAGCAAGTCTCTATTTAGGAAAGAGCTGTGTACTATGCAATACAACATTGGTACCGGGTTTATGTGTATTCTAATTTGGAATTTCACAATTTCTCCATTTTCTGTGAAGCACAGACTTATTTAGCACTATTGTGGGCAATGAAAACAGTATTCATCTCTTCACAGCTGGAATGTGTTATCTGAAATGTCTTGCAGGTAACCCAATGAGATATGGCAGTGCCTCTTATTTGCATGCTCTTGCTACAGTTCCTGGCCCATCACTTTACGTGATACCCAGGTGATAAGGCAGACAGCAACTAAGATGTTTTACAGAATGACAAACAAAAGATGCCACCTGCTGCAAGATTTTTTTCTGGCCAAAGTTTGCACTTCAGTAAACATATTGGTGAAGCTAGTATAACAGAGCAGAGCACACTGGTCTTACAGAAGTTGCCTTCCTCTAGAAGTTTTAGGGGTATAAGAAAGCACATTTGATACACCTGAACTGCCAACATTGACATTGCCAGTGACCGGACTGGTACTACTGTAATTAATTCTGCAGACCCAGAATGCAGATTCAGCAGGCACAAAACCAAAGGGCAAATGGGCTGAGTCTGGCATCCCTGTATTTCAGCTTTAGACAGACAGATCTGGTGCACTCACTGGACTTAATAATACAAATCTGGGGAATTTAGAAGAGGGGTGTTGCGGTAAGGGTAAATGCATTATGTTTATTTGTAGCAGCTCTGTTGTATCATTTTCTATTGCAGTGCATTAGTGCAGTGTTAAATAAAATCTGCTTATTTAAAATCCTTTTAAATAGTGTTTAAATATTTCCTGCTGATACAATCTGCTAAAGTAGTTATCCTTGCTGCAGATTTCAGTTAACCTTGTCGCAGATATTAAGCCTGAAGCTACACAGACTTTTAGGGACCTTGATTATAGAGCAAAACCTAATGGTGTCATTATAAAACCACAGCTGGACAAGCTTCTGGAGTCCTTGTCCTTTGATCAGATTTGGGTAACAGCAAGCCAGAAGAGAACTCACGCTAACCCTGCTGGAATTACCGAGCTCGCAGGTTGCTCAAGTATCACTTTCTAAAAATTAAAATGCAACACAAATCATAAAATGAGGACTGGTACCACAGATTATTTTCCAGATTATTTTGTCCTGTGATTTTACTTCAAAGTTAATTGTCAGACATATGTCGGTTTCTAGGTCCTTTTTTTCCCATTTGCAGGTGCAAGATCAACAGGATTAAAGATCACTTCAGAAGACACGGTGTATGGAAAAGGGCAGGTTTAAATCAAGTGTTTGTTGAGTTCAATTTTTAAAAATTGAGTACGTTTGTTTGGGTTTTTTTAGCAAGTGCGGGAGTTTACCATTCACATATTGTCATCTTGGATGTGTTCTGCATTGCCATGTTGATTTGCAGGTCTTCTCCAAGACTTCACTGCTGCAGTCAGCAGCAAACTCACGTTTCACCACTTTTGTTTTGTTCTAATATTGCCTGTGTGATCCTTTCTTGGTCTAACTGGCCCAATATAATGTATATCACTCATCTTTCCCTGGGACTTCTGAAAGGTGCAATGTATTTCTCTGCATTCCACTTACTTAGTGGGAAATGTGGGGCTCTATCATGTAGTATGATTTCTTTTTCTGAGCACTTGTCACACAGTGACTGTGGTTTCCAATTAAACACTGAGAGATCTTAGATTTCTAAGAACTTGATTATACATTCTTGGCCAGGTTGTGCTTTCAGGTTGTAGCCTGAAACACTTTTTGCGGAATCTTATTTTTTGATGTGTGTATGGTAATTGTGGTTTGTCCGAAGCTAATTAAAGGGCAGTGAAAAATTCTGTTCTGTTTCCAATTTTGCTGATAAAATGGAAACATGGACAGATTAAGTTTAAATGAAGATTTCATTCAATTACAGTTTTGTTAAGTAAGAATCTTAGAATAGCATCAGAAACTGTGCAAGATTTTATGTCCAATTTATAAATCAGATGCTTATAGATGAAGAAAATATTTTTACTTTCCTAAATTTTTTTGTCAGAATCTTTTTTGCACTCTTGTTAAATGGTTTATGCTTAGTTTTATCTAATGCTGACCTCATGTAAATAAAGATCTGTTACCTCTTGCAGAGATGGACGAAGGTTAAATGTACTCTTCTCTCTTGATATCCATTCATATGGATGTAACTCACCTTTAATTTGGTAGATATGGAAAGATTGGGGCATTTTTGATATCACTAGCTGTGTAATGAAGCTTTTCTCCGTGATTTTCCTAATGCCCTGGACAACCTACTTGTATTTTTCATCATTTTCATTTTTCATTTAGAACCATTTGGTCCTGAACTGTCATGGACTTGTATATTTAATTTAAGATAAATACTTTCTTCCATGCAGCTATTGCAGATACTGTTAGTTTATCAGCTGCAATGATTATTCTGTCTGGACAGAACATGCTTTGCTCTTTAGCATTCCCTAGGCACAGATTCTTCTCTCTGTATCCACTATGTCCCAACTTTTCAATAGCACTGGTGGGACATACATTAAGAAATTATGACAAAGTCTAGGCACGTAGCAATAAAATAATGCTTTTGGAGGATCCCCAGCAAGGGGTTCCTCTTTTCCTCGGTTTTACGAACTGCGTGATCATGAGGGTATTCAGTCATTATCCATTACTTAGGTAATTTTAACATGTTGGTTACTGAAAAAACTAGAAAGCTATAGCTAGACAGTTTTATGAGAGGTGAATCTTTTTGGTCTGCACGTGTTTCAGACTTGTTCTTTCAATTAATCTGTTAGCATCTTCCTTACAACTGATGGTTCTAAGTTGCTTCACCGATTAATGTTGTCTTCTGTTACTGTAGATTCAGACCTTCCTGGGTATTTTTCATATTTCACAAGTTGTCTTTTGTATGTGAAGAATGCAAGTCTAAGTGTTACAAAGCCATAAAGGAGTTAGATATAAGTCTGACTTAAATTGTATTTGATGGTTTGAATGTTTGCAGAAGGATTCCTGTTGTTTTGTGATTACAAAATCTGTGTTCCTGTCCTCCTAAGTTAGAAACTTGTTTTTTTTTGTTTTTAATTTATATTACAGACGCACATTTAAGTCCAATTCGCGGTATGTTTTTTTTTTTGTTTGTTTGTTTGCTTGTTTGTTGCATTCCCAGGGGTAGTTATGGCTACATGAAAATAAACATTTCTAATTTAAAAACAGTTCTGTTCAATCATTTTGTTAAGGAGAGATTGCTCAAGGTCTAAACGTGTAAGAGAATAAGTTATTCTTATAATGATGTTAATACATAATATACTGCTTGTATTTGGTATCTGGAAATGCATTCTTAGCAGCTGCTTGCTTTAATTTGTGATTTAGTCAATTTAATAAGTATTTTTCTGTGTTCTTTCAGTGAGCATTTCTGCATCAAAGGGGATGCATAAATTTATACAGTTTTACAGAAGTATATTGGAGGAGCTTTTTTAATATTTATATTTTAATAATTTCCTAGTCAGTATAAATCTAAGTGTTTGGAATCAGTGCTAAATAGATAGTAGAGGCAGCTAAGACAAAAACATGTTTTAAATATATGTATTGCTAATAGAAAAGACATGCAAGATCTCAATATCAAGATTTCCTTGTGGTATTTTGAATTATATCCTCTATATTTCTGTGGTACAAACTGATACATGATAGGAAATTGTTCTGTGAAAATGATAAAATGGAAATCTCTAATTTAGAAATTTATCTGCATGTGTGGAAATTCTACCCACAGTTGTATGCCTTCTTGTTAAAACAGTGGATGAGTAGATTTGCATCCCCTCTGTTGGTAGAGTTATTCAGTGGAAATAGCATTTGGAAACAACTAAAGAATGTGACTTATTGGAAGATTCTAGGTCCTTATTATGGAACTGTTTGTCTGTCCAGGGTGATTGGCTAGACTGAGGGAGTTCATACAAAGGGTACGTAGGTGGTGAAATCTTCTCCAGTCTGTTCTAGAAGGAATGTAATAAATTCAGGAAATTATGAGTTGGAAGTAACCCATGTTGCCATAGACTGTCAGTAGCTTCCTTCTGAAAGTGAAATTTCATACTCGCTTCTACTTTGGAGTTTCTTTATGATTAATTTGAATATTATTGCCCGTTAGTTTTCTGATGAAGGAATAATAATTTAATCAAATTTACAAGAATGTTCTCTTGAGCTGAAATTGTAGCATTTTCATCAGTTGAAGGATATGAATGATCTCCTACACGTCCAGATAATTTTGGTGCCTGTTGTTTTTCTTAAAAGTGAAGGCGTTATTTTCTTTTCAAATACCATGTTTTGAGTTGTTGAGATAATGGCTGTTAGGATTTAATACCATTGTAGCAAAGTAATTGCAAACTATTAAATTGCAATGGAAATTAAAATAGGTGCATAATGAAGTTTTTCTCCTAAGTTAGCAGGCAAAGTACGTAGAATGTTTGTCAAGGAAAACAGAGTGAGGAACAATGAAGAAATTGAAAAATAAAATAAATAAATGAATCAGAATGAATGTTACCAGAAAAAGTGAGGTACACATCTTAGCCTAACTACAAAAAGAAGTTGCATTGCAGAGGTGGAAGAGTCATAATAAGAAGATGGCAGTTAAAGCTAGAACATATTTTAAAATGTTTGCACCGAGGACAGAAGTAAAAAAAAAACACCTGGGAAACTCAGTATATTTAATTGCAGATGGTTTAGAGACATTGCAAAAAGGCTTCTTTCACCAGAGTCTGTCCCTTGTGAGGTCACTTTAGGAAGTACTTTGTTTTATACAGTAGTCTTGCAGCCAGAGAAGCAAAGTGCTTGGACACAGCTAGGCTAAAATAACTCCTTGCTCCTACACCTTATCACCAGGTAACAGAATACTTTTTAGTTGGAATTGCTGTGGTGGAAGCAGTGGGTTCTTGTAAAGCCTGTGGCCTTCATGTGGCATCTGTAAATTATGGTCACAGTAGACATTAGTACATACGCTTCAGCTGAGAAATTGAGGACATGATTGGGCATGAACATTGTCTTGAAATGCTCTTTCAGAAGATCCAAAAAGAAAAGTAGTACGTCATGATAACTACAAAGTGTAATAATGGTCTAGCTGAAAGTTCTGTGTTCTCTTTGTAAACTGTGGACTGCAGTTTACTCTGGCAGTTAACTTCAGTTTACATCTGAAAATGTTGCCACTTCCTGTCTGACTCTTACAATCGTGCCCATGACTGTATGGGAGAACTGGGAAAGATGACACTGACACAGTAGTATACAGCAGATACATTTACGACAAAGAGTACTAAGATATAGTATCTGTTGCTTTTTTTTGCAAGTGATAGAGGTGGTAGTGCTTATTAAATCTAAACAGGCTTGGAACAGAGAAAAAAAACAAACCAACTACCATTGTGAAGCAGTAGGATTGAAAATTAGACAATGTACTACATGCACAAGTTTGGAAAGGGAGAGGGTTGGGGTGAAATACAGAAGTCTCTGAAGGGTTTGCCACTTGTGAATTATGCATCTCTCTCTCACTAGTAGGCGTAAATGCATAATTCTAATCTGTTCTTATTACTTATTTATAACATGCAGTAGAATGTAAATTCTATACCTCCTTTGTACAAGCTTAACATGCCAGTTAAGATATGCAGATATTTCAGGGAGTCTGCATAGACAACTTTCGTGGCCAATTAAAGGGCTTAAACTTCAAACTGTAAATTAAAATTACTTTCCCCCTACTATTTACAGGAGGAATATAGACAATATGTAAGAAATAAGGGAGAAAACCAATAGATAATAAGTGCATTCATCTTGAAATAAACTACTCTGCGTTATTATTATTTATGATAGTCACTATTATTAATAAAATACGTGTGGGATAGAGAAAAAAGCCTGCAACAACCACTGAATTTATGAGACTGGGGACAAATGCATGCTCTTTCTTTTATATCACTGGCACTGATCGATTTGTATTTTTCCCTGATGATGGTTTATGCCATTATAACTGTTTGGTGGCTCCTTACTCTTGAGTTATGGTTGCACAGCACTTCACAAACGAGAACAAGCCTCTGAATGTTGTATCCAAATCTACACATCCTATAGATACCCCACAATACAGAGCAGATGACTGCTCCACCTATGATCTGTTTACCTACGAAAGTGATTTATTCTAGTAATCCCAGTTTAATGACTCACATCAGATTTTGGCAGTTATGTGATCTGATGACATTGCCGACACTACCCAACATGACTGTCAAGTTGAAAAAAAAAATTGGGCTTTTTAGCAATTTCACCTCCCCCCCCCCCCCCCCCCTTCCCCCCTTTTTGGATGTGTGTGTTGAAAATGCATATAAAACAAGTAAACTTAAAAAAAAAAAAAAAAAAAAAAAAGTTAAAAAAATCCGAATAATTTTCTCCAACTAGATGGTGCCCATGTCAGTGCTCAAAAGCTGGGGATGATTTTTTCTGGTAAGAACAGAGGAGAGCAAGTAGGAGTACAGCGTATTTTACAGTGCTGATAATTCTGCAGCCAGCAAAAGCTTTTATGGTCTTGCAACAGATCTAACTTGCTGTAAATTGTCCTGTCTAGAAGAGGTACTCAGAAGCAAGTCCTCCCACTATCCCTGTTTCAGCACTACTGTAATATAAAAAAACAAATAAACAAACAGCAACAAACAAAAAAAAAAACAACCAACAAAACAAACAAACAAAAAACCAAACTTTTTTACAGAGCTGTTCTGGACCCAGAAAGGTGTTAGTATTTCTTCTGCTGAAACTTTTAAATCCCACGATGCCTTGTCTGGATGGTGAGAGGTATTTTCTAACCATCTTGCACTGGTAGTGCAAAAAATGATGAACAAGTTAACAGAGATTTAAAATGCCCGTTTTGCTAAAGAAATGTTATAATCTATGAACCTACAATCTAAATCTTTACTTGATACCATTTCAACCTGGTAGTGTCATATTTTTCTTTATTAGATTTTAGTATCTGGTCTGACTGTGCTGTCCCAAGTTTCTTGATGGACATTTTGGGGAGGTTAATATTTGGTTGATTAAAATAATAATTTTCAGGTTAAAATTGTATTTGAGATTTAGTATACATATTCAATTTCAATAAATAAAAATCTACAAGTAGGTTTTTTTTTAGTAAAAATAAATATTTCTTTTGGAAATTCATTTCCTTCTTTCCTTCCCTCTTTTCATTAGCTTAGGCAAGAAAACAACAACAACAAAGTGTTGTGGAGTTGTAAGTAGTTTCAGTTACAGAGAGAGAAGTATGGAAGTGTTGTTGGGGAAATTCCAGTGATGTTTATTAAAATGGTTTAAAAGCATAATGCTGATATTTGCTGTTTCTTCTCCAGAATTTGATTTATAAAGATAAAAATCCTGTCAACAGAAGTTGTTCCGTGATTTTTGGTTTAGTGAGTATTTTCTGAAAACTGCACTTCCTAAATTTATTGAATGTCTTTTTTTTTTTTTCCTACATTGTTGTAATGGAATTCATAGGAACACAGGATCCCAATTACTTTTCTATTTAGCATTTACATACCTGTGTGGTATTTAAGTTTCCTTTTCTCAGGTTGTTTTTTTTTTCAGTCTGCCTCCCTAAGAGAGTGTTTGTATGCTTGTGCTTTCTCACTGCCGTTTTCCAGACAGCCCTTATTTCTGCATTTTGTAATATATGCTATCCCAGATAAGACTACACTGCTGATTTATGGAAAACGGTTAGTAACAGTTGCTGTATTACTTAACATATATTCTTATAGAACTTAACATCTCACTAGATCCTGTTACCACAGCTGCACATTCAGATGTGTTTTTCAGTGGTCTGTAAAAGTGGCAGTCAGGCACTTTTCTTGACCTGATACTATCAACTGAGAACCAAATCTAAGGTGAATCTGAATTTTGGTTTTCGTACTGCAGCAGGAGTGAAATTACTTGGGAGTATAGGATGTACTTCTGTTAGACCCAATGGTTTCTTGGTCGTAGTGATAAGAATCCAAATTTGTTCCAGTTTTATAGCAACACGTATATGATATTCAGATTTGGAATATACTTGTCTAGCGCAAATTTATTTTCCAGTTGAGAACATAAAACTGAAGTTAATATAGTGGTAAAATATTAAAAGCATCTTTTTTCACTTTTTCTCATTTTCTGGGACTGAGTGTTCCAGTGGACAGCAGGTTGGCCATCAGCCAGCAGTCTGCTATTGTGGCCAGGAAGGCCAATGGTATCCTGGGGTGCATTAAAAAGAGTATGGCCAGCAGGGAGGTGATTCCTCCCCCTCTACTCTGCCCTGGTGAGGCCATATTTAGAATACTGCTTCCAGTTCTGTGCTCCCCAGTTCAAAAGAGACAGGGATCTCCTAGAAGGAGTCCTTCATGTATACATAATACAAGGCCTGAATCATCTCCCATACAAGGAAATCCTGAGTAACCTGGATCTGTTCAGCCTGGGGAAAAGAAGACTGAGAGGATCTGATTAATGTTTATAAGTATCTAAAGGGGGGTAGGAGGCAAATGGATGAGTCCAGGCCCTTCTTGGTGGTGTGTAACAATAGGACAAGGAGCAATTGCCTAAATATTGAACACAGGCAGAGCACTGGAACAGGTTGCCCAGAGAGGCTGTGGAGTCTCTTCCTATGGAGATATTCCAGACCTATCTGGAAGCCTACCTTTGTGACCTATTGTAAGGAACCTGCTTTAGTAGGGCAGTTGGACTTGATCCTGCAATTCTCTGATTCTGTGGTTGACTAAAAGACCCTGGTTCTTATACTGCATACTAACATGTCCCCCATCTACAGGCTGTTAGCAATACAATGATTGGGTTGGAGGCATTCATGAATGGATATGCACATTGAAGTATTAAAAGTAAGGCTATGTCAGGACATACTATAATATACATACTCAGGACATACAAATACATGACAAAGAAATAAAATTAAGAAAGTGATATTGGTATGGCCACAATTATTTTTCTTCATATGCTTGGTAAAATGAAAATGCTCTGTCTTCTTCAGACTTTTTGTCCCTTTGATCTTTGTTCTGTTGTTATAACTGGAGATAATTAGGGAGACAACACACGGTTTTAACTCCAGTAAACCAGTACTTAACTTGGAAGTTCATTAGGCTCATTTGATACTGAATGTTTATACTAACTGTGTCATTCTGGAATCAAGAAAACTCATTAAAATCCAAAATCAGGCAAATTGGAGTATGAGAACAAACTAAAAGTAAAACCTTCCATTTTTATTATGTTGGCCCACAGCATCAGACACAGGTGTTGGTGGTATGACAGCAGACATTGAATCCTCCCACTGATATTCCGTTATATTTTGTTGCCATGTGACAGATGGCAGCAGGCGGACACTGACAGAATGTCTGACATGGAAGCTCGTATGAAGCAAAGGTGTGTCTCTGAATTCTTCCATGTAGAAAAATGACACCCACTGACATTCATTGATACCAGATATTATGGAGACCAAACAGCGGACGTGAACACAGTGAGGCAGTGGGTGATGAGTTTCAGCAGTGGTGACAGCAGCATGAAAGAGAACTCTTGTTCTAGATGGCCATAGTGATTTTTAGGGGTGTGGCACGCAGGCTCTTGGGCTCTTGTTCATCACTGGCAAAAATGCACAGTTAATGATGGTGACTATGTTGAGAAGCAGTGTTTTGTAGCTGAGAATTTACTCTATCAAATAGTCCTCTTATGTTCTTTCTATCTCTTGTAGTTTCCATGGAAATAAATAGGTGGCATTACTTTCAGAGCAACCTGTGTACATCTAGTAGCTATCTTGGGGACCTGGCTTTGAAAATGAAAGGCTGGAACACTTGTAGTTCAGCTTTTGCAATGCAAAATTAATAACATGTGGGTTTAACAAAAAAGAGTTGTGTACCTTGAAAAGGGTAAGGTTAAGACTAATAGTTTAAGCAAGAAACAAAGGAGAAGATAAAATGATCAGGAATGGAAGCTAACGTCACCTTGTGAATGGAGCAAGATGAAAGCTAGTATTTGAGGAATGAGTTTAGGCTCAAATAATTACAAGAGTTTGGGCTGATAAATGGTAGAAAGCTTTTTCTCGCAACAGTTAGGAGTATTAAAAGTATAACCAAGATACACTGTTAGTAAATGTGGGGGGAAAAATGGACTTTTAAATTTTTGCTATTAAAACACAGTTTAAAACAGCTGAGTATTTTGGAAAGGTGATGCTTTTCCAAAACTGGGACTGTGGCTTTTCCTTGTGCATGTAGTAGCTACATTACTTATTTGAAATCATTGCAAACTGAAATGATAAAAATCCTTGTTTTGCATGTGTGCTGAAGAGATTTTCTTCTTGAATATTATACACACTGAAACATGACTTTCTTATTTTTGGTGCTCTTGCGTGATATGTGTTTTTGCACAATGTTCTCAACTCTTCTGTTGCATATAAACCTCAGCTGAAATAAGAATTTATCCTCTATGAGTAATTTAGAAAACAAGCAATATTTATTGCTGAGCAAATAGCTTCTAAAATGCATCAGCATTACTGGTCAGCTAGAAGCGATGTTGTTCATATACCATTATGTCAAAGTCTTTGCTGCTTAGAGAGCAGAAGAACAACTTATGGTGCTTCCTGAAAATAATTATTTGTGACTGTGTTTGTGTTCTCTTCCTCTATTTCTTGTCCTTATTTCTAATGGGTTCACAATGTTTTTGTAATTCTAATTCTGGAACAGTCTTCATTAATGGTTACTGTCCAGCAAAAGTTGCTACTGCTTTGGAAGATATATTATTTTCTTCAATTAATGGCTCACTTCCACATGTAGAAGTCTATTCATTCCTAGGCTCTTTAGCCAAGTACATATGCACATTGTTACCCTGTGGTTGATTGAGTTGTTCTAATATGCAAGCAGTGTCATTTGTGATGACACTGTGTTTTTGTAGGAGTGTTAAGTACAGCATGAGGTTTACAGGACATCTGGGAAAAAGGTGCAGCACTGGTATTAAACCTTCCCAGAGGAGATTGTACATGAATGATGATTCTTAAAGAGTTGATGTAATTGTTTGTTATTTTATAGAAACAGGAAACAGAATATAGTGCACTGAAAATTGTATATAGAAGTGTTGCTTGCTTTCAGAAAATGGTGGAAGGGCAAGAACCACTAATGATATCCAGTGGAGCAAACCTGGTAATATCATCTTGGCATCTTCTCAATGATTCTTCTTTTGTTTTTTTTAATTGTAGTGCATAAAACTCAAATGGGAGCATCACTGTAACTTGGTGATGTGGATTTATGGCCCCAAAGAGTTTACCATCTGATTAAATATTAAGTTACTGTGAGTTAGTTTAACAAACTATGAGAAAGAAGAGCAGAGAACAGACTAAGGATGTGAGCGATTAGCTGAAGAAGGCATACAGTCTATCTGCATAAACAACATGGTGATTGGAATTCCTTGGATGTTTTTCACCTTCACACTCTCTCAGCAGGTTTGCTTTGCTGTGCTGCTAACAATCCCATGCCATGATGCTGTCGTATTATTTTCCTATGAATATAGCAATGGGAAAGCTATTCTTTCAATTATTTTCCTGAGAGAAACTATGTGGGGTTCCTTACACAAGTCACTTTTCAACTGAGCACTCACCAGGGCAGTATGTTGTCATTTCTGGTCCTCACAATAGCTCCCTGAAAGTGGGGCAGGGGGAGAGGTGGTGGGTGTGGAAGAGGAGAAAGAAAAGGGTACGTGATTCTTTTGCTGTAAACTTGAGCACAGAATACTGCACAGTGGAGATAACTTAAAACATTGTAGACAATAATACTATCACTTTTGAATTGTGATGGATTCTAACACTTTGACTATAAAGTTCATATTTTGAGTAAAGTTTTTAAATCCATATTTTCTGTATTTTTTAACCTACTATTTTTTTATTCTCTATCATCTCAGCCAAATCTCTCAAATTCTCTGCTAAAAGAAGCATTGTGCTGTTGCATTTTATTTTTCAGTGACTACCCATTAAGTCTGATCAAAGCAAAAAGTGTTCTTGTTCACCATCCAAACAGGGTTGTTCTTTATACTTTCTGTCTTATGCATTGATTGCACCATGAGAACTTATGTTGGTGGTTATTAGAAACTGGATATATACCAAACACAATACGTAGATAGCTGCCTTAGTGTAGGGAGTTCCATGCATACTACACACATAATAAATATAGTGGTAAGTAAAGATCCATTTTAATGATAGCAAGTATAGTTAGCAATTCTCTTCCTAACATATGAATTGTAAAAGCATTTAGTTTCTTTGTATTGACTCTGAGGTCAAAGAGGTGAAAAGGTAGGTTGGTACCTCCCTTCCATGCATTGTTTTCCCCCTCTGACTCCCTGCAAAAAAGTGGGGGTGGGGATTGTAAAGAAAGTTGCAATCTTAAAACATATGAACACATGCATGTTTCTGTTTTCTTGTTTTGTTTTTGATATCTTTTATGTTTGCACTTTTGTGTTCTTTGCATTTCCAAGTCCAGAAATGAATACAAGATAAAATTCTGAATCTAGGCTTTTCATAGTAAGCCTATGTAATTTTTAAATTTGGCTTTGTTTTGATAAGAAATCAGTGATTTGAGAGAATAGTTACTGGAAAATTGCAGTAAGAAATATATCATGTTATTTGAAAATAAAAGAGGGGACTGAAATTGAGGAACAAATAAAACATGATTAGGCAAAATAATAGCTCTTCAGTTTTCTAGTGTAAAGTAAAAAAAAAAAAACAAAAAACAAAAAGAAAAAAAAAACAAATCAGTTTTTGCTGTGAGTTAAAAAGAAAATAGTTCTCTGCTTATTGGGTTCATTTTGTAGATTGAGATCAATGAAATTCTTCCAGCAACAGCGTGAAATCAATTGTAAAATAACATATAATTCACATACTATCTTGTAAATTATAGTTTGTTTGACATTAATCACCAAGGTTTTCATTCACTGCTATGCATTTTCTTGTAACAAAATTCTAGATAATGCTTGTGGATCTATTTCTAATGTCTGAGAGTGATCTGTTTTTCATGTCCACAATTGCCTACATTTGATCTTATGCAAATCATGCAATCAAGCAAATGGAAAACAAGGCATTGTTACTAGAGGACCTTGACAAACAGTGGCTGTGTAGCTTTAAGAACCTCTTTACCCTGCATTCAGATTCATGTTCATGTATGTAGTTATTTGAATTCATTTATCCATTATGAAACACCTTGAACTTTAAACAACAAAATGTCTGCCAGATCAGATTGTGTCAAACAATTGCTTCAGTTACAATTTACCATGATTTTAGTTTAGTTTGTCAGTTTCTAGTTCTAAGTTTCAAGAGATACAGCCTACACTATACTGCAGGCTTATTGTCTTTGATAAAGTCTATGGAGAGATTTTTATTGACTGATATTTATCAACTCATACTTTGAGTAACATTCTTCCGTCTCTCATTTCTGCATTCTGTCTGCTTCTGACTTCATTCTTTTTACCCTTCCAAAATCAAAATATTCCAGGTTGTGTTATACAATCTATTCGGTATTTATTAGTCAAAATACATTGGTGTTATTAAGTCAAGATGAGGAGTTAAGATTTCCTGTGACATGTGACATTTCCATATTTTAACTCTTCTTACCCTTTTTTTTTTAACCTCCCCTCTCCTTTCCTCCCCTCTCAGTATCCTTTTCAGTTGATCTCTAAAGACTTTGCTGCTCCTGTGCCCAGATTGCATTCCTTGTTCTTCCTGTTCTTTACATTTTTTCTCGTTTCCCTGTCTTTTCTTTTTGCCTTTTCTGTTCCAGGAGCTGAGATGAGCAGAATAACTAGAAATTTCTTACTGTTGGGTTTTTTTCTTCGTTTGTTTGTTTGTTTTGTTTTCCAGGAAGGGAAATAAAATATTTTCCATCTTCTATTCTCTTAATCCTTGATAAATTCCTCCCTGTTCAAATTTAAGTAGGTACTTCCAGAAACTCTTATTTATGCAGATAGTCTCATGAACTAAAGCATGTATCAAATCAAGGTTTCAGTAAAAGCTACTTTTCAAAAAAGCAGTTCCTTGATGAGGGATATCCCTTAAAGTTGAGAAAAAGTATGCTTCCCTAATGAAATATGTCTGTATAAGGAAAAGATTCATCTACCATAAGCAAATGAAAAAGGAGGAATGCACTTTCTCTCTTCTGCTTTCCATTATGCTGTATTAAGACTAAGAGTAGCACCGTAAGTCAGCGTTGGCTTTATTTATTGTTTACAAGGATATTATTTAAATTGGTGCCACAGATTGCTTTTGGCTGTGTGTTTGGGAAAGTAAATTCCTACTGGTCACTTGTTTGCCCACACAGAACATGAGGTACCAGATTTATCTGAGAGATTTCCATCTTCATTTTTATTATTTGTGACTTCCTTGATGTCAGTGGGGAGGAATAAGGGATGCAGGAAGGTGGTGTGTGGGGTTCACTTTCTCTGCTTACTGAGCCAGCTCGAGCACCTGCTCTGAGTGTGCCTTCCCCCTCTCACCCACATAAGCACTGCTTAACCCTGGTAGAATCAAACCCATTATGTTGATTAAATATGTCACTATTACAGGCATTTCTTTGATTTTTTTATTTTTATTTTTATTTTTAGTCTCAGCATTGTTTCTTTTAACTCATGTTTTGCCGTGTGCAATTTGTGTGCAATGAAATGATACAACTGAGTGATAACTGAGCAGGAGTTCATTCTGTCCTCAGAAGAGCGGAATAAATCAGAAGGAATTCCTTTGCAGGGAGAGACATTATACAAAGAGAAAACTAATGAGAAAGAAGATGGATCTATGGCATTTTTTCTTTAGCAATGGTCGTTCCATTGCAATTTTTAATTTGTACTCAAACATTTTTGCGTAAAATAGTAGTTGGATATTATTTGGCTCTGCAAACACTGGCATTTATTACGTCTTGCAAAAACACAGAACTTTTCTGGCATATTAAAATTTGCTTTTAAAACTCGCTCATTTTACTTGTAAACCTTATACTGTTGCCAAAATCCAAATCGTTGCCAAAATCTAAATTGTAAATTCCTTCTTAAAGGCTTTGCTCATTAAAATGTGCAATTTGTATTGCAGTAAAAAAAAAAAAAAAAAAAAATTGGAAAATTCTATCTGAATTACTGTACTAGAATAATTTTTATGATAAGCATTCTTTTATTAGTACACGAATCCTAAAAATATATGAAGCTCAAGACACTTTAGAATATTTATTCAGCAAAGATACTGCATTTTATTCACCATTTTCTGCAGTAATTGAAAATCAAGATAGCTTCAAAATAAATAACCAGTTAACAGTTGTCTTGCTGTAGTATTAGACAGGTTGTCTTTTACCAAGATATGTTTTACAAATGTTTGATAGGCAAAGAGAGAACAGTGGTGGCAACAGCAAGCTGCCTTTGTGCTCATGCTAAAAGTGCATGGATTGAATTCTATGTCTTCATGCTTGACATTTGTATAGTATACAGCGCATTTTGTAGAAAAATAAAACCTGTCTATGTTAATGAATCTATAAAAGTTTTCCGTGACTTAATCATCTTCAAAGTATTAGTCACTGTGGCAAATTAATACAGTATGTAGCGCCAAGAAGGCTCTCCTGAAATTGGTTGAGGTGGCCCAATTGTACAGTACAACTTGAGCTCCCTAGACCTTCTCACTGCTCTGGGGCAAATCCGAAGCAGCGAAGAAAGACAGGCTCCCCTTCCTCTGAGTTTTCTGAACTCACTAGGTTCTGAAAGCTACAAACAAACAGGATAAAATTAATATGCCAAGTATTATAAATATGCAATCTGCATTTTCTTTTTCTTTTTTTTTTTTTTTTTGCCTTAGATTTAGCTGTTTTTACACCCCACCAGTTTCTGCTCACCGCCTGCACAATTGCTGGCTGTACGAACAGTTCCCAGGTCACCTTGTTTACAGCACAGCTGCCACCATCTCATGTAGATGCCCCGGTCCTGACGATTTTGGATTCTAGAACAGTATATGTGCAGTAAGTAAGGATTTCTTCTTTCCTGACAACACAATAGCACATCAGTTTATTCAAGAATTCCAGTGAGTTCAATCAGGGGAAGGGTTTGTGACATAAAATTAAATTTATTATGATTAAATGCATAGAAGTGATTAGTTTAGTGGTTCTGTGCACCTTCTGATTATCACTTGCCAACTTAATTTCCATTTTGTCTTTACGCAATCAGTATAACCTACATATGGGCATAGCCTCTGCAAACTTCAGTGCAGGAAAGGTTCTAGTGATATACCCATTTTGTAGCCCCTGCTTTGTGTGTTAGTGTAATAATTTATCTATGAAGTACAAATACTGCATTAGAGCTTTCCCTTAGATTTATTTTTTTGGTTGCACAACTATGTTTTCAAATTCTTGAGGTGAAACTCACGAAGTCCAATAATGAGAGCCTTACATTTTTTGAATATGGTCTGATTCTTTCCTGGTCTTAATCATTTTTTACTTTTATTTGCAGATGGAAAGAACCATTAGAATTAAACGGAATCTTAGATCGCTATGTTATTTATATTGCCAACAATGAGCAGAATTTTACAAAATGGGATGTAATCTACAACAGCACAGAACTTTTTCTGGATTTTACTATTCGGAACCTTTTCCCAGGCACTGAATACCTCATAAAACTAGCTGTAAGTTTTCTTCTATTGTTAACCATAAGAATTTGCTCTGTCTTCATAAAATCTACAAATAGAAGGAAATAGCATAAAGGAAGAGAGTTCAATGTAAAGCAGCTGTTTGTTCAAAGACTGTAGTGTTTCTATTGCTTTTCTTTAACAATGATTTTGTTTTCTGTGATGAAACAGAGAAGATTCAGTTCACAGAAAACCTGTATGCAGAGGCATGGGATTGTTTCTTGTTTTAAGCACATTGCTCATTTTATAACAATACCTATATAAGGATATTTGCTTTGATAAATGCCATAGAAAAATATTCAGCTCTTGATTATGAATAAATTTACATTTATGTAGACTGGGTATGCATTCATTTTTTTTCTTAACATGCTCTTGAATGTTCTAAATATTACACCACAAAAAAAAATAAACTGCCTTTGGGTGGCGATAAGGATCTGACTTGAACTTGAAAAAGTAAGAATATTCAGTCTAATTAAAGCTTAGATTTGTGTTGAAATTAATTCATTTGTGCCTAGGCATCTCAGCGCAGTTAATTGTATAGCATCTAAAATAATAACATGTCCAAAACTGTGACAGGACTTCAACAAGCAGTTTAAAACTTCAGAAGCAAGCATGACTATCAAAAGTATTTGAGATGTCCCACTGTGCCACAGATTTACTCTGCTCCCACCCAGCTCCTGAGCACACGTGCAAGGAGAGAGGATGAAGGGAGAATTAACAGCTCGGATCTGGAGAGACAGGGCTGCTTTGTTTGATGTTTCTGCTTTGGGGTATGGTTAAAGCAATGAAATGATGTGTGGATTTTGTTTTTATTTCTTTAACACATACGGATTTTCACAGACTTACCGAATACATTTTTAGGAATACATGATTTTTATATTTTATCTCTAATTTATTTGTATTTTTATTTTCTAAATTTATATATTTGCAGCACATCAGTGATAACAAGAAACTAAGAGAAAGATCATTTCTTTTGGTGATAGCTAACTGGATAAAATGGATTCTGATAGGCAGGTTAGAAGATTTAAGAGTTCTTGCAGCTTTGAACATAGCAGGTCAAAAGTGCATGAGATGCCCAGTATATTTGAAATGGTAGAGTAGGCATTCTTAAAACATTCCGTCCCATTGAATTTAGAAATTACCAGGATAGTTTGAGAACTATGTAAAAGTAGAGATTTATAAGTTATGAAGCTTAATAGTGGCCTAATGTTATACTAGATGTAAACAAAACAAACCTAACAAAAAAAAATATCCAGAAACAACATCTGCACCCCTACCTTCCTCCCTCCCCCCTCCAATAAAAACACACAAATCAAAGCAAACACACCTGGAAAGAAGTCAAAATATTTAGTTTTATTGGAATTTAAATTTAAACTTGTTTAAACTGTCTAGTTTCTTGTTTGGATGAAATAAACTACAGCCTTTTTCTTTTTACTCGATTCACAGATAATGTTGATTTTGTTTTGTTTTCGTACAAAATTAGCTTCTGCTTTATTTGAGAAAACTGAAGGCTGATTCACTGAAATTCGCAGCTTTGAATGCTCAGCTCAGCAGAATTTTCAGCACCTCACAGACCAATGACTTCAACTTTTGCATGACAAGTTTAGATACATTTAGCAAAATGTTTTTCTTTGTATGCTGTTCTATTTTTTCACAGTTGATGACTGCCATTTAGTATGTAGCAAAAGAATTGTTAGGTACTGTAAACGATTGCAACAGCTTTTATAAACAAGTCTAATGCTTCTTTCCAAAAGTCAGCCGAGTAGTCTAAGGTCATGTCTCCCTAGATTAGTGCAAAAGGGATTTCCTTTTGCTCTGTTCCTGTTCTAAGCTGGTTGGATGTGAGCCAGGCCAATCTGAAAGCAAATGGAAAGCTAAAAGGCTGCATTTAAAATTAGCTGGGGTGGCACACCCTTTTATATGGCTTGAGTGCTTTTGTGATGTCTCTGTTGAATGTCTCCTTGCTGCTGTGTTGTGTGAGTAAACTAAGGTGCTGGCTGGAGGATCATTGTGTTTGGCCTTTTTATGTGGCGTGCATCTGTCCCATGGCTCTCTGAATGTGTTGATGTTTTTTTCAAATTTTGTCCCAAATCTGTTTTCCAGTGAAGACCAGAGTGGCACGATGGGGCTCAAAGTGGGTGTAGGATTTCACGACTTTGAGTAACTCTGTGTGGGATAGCTGGAGTCTCACCAACGTCCTCTGCATTTGGATGCAGTAATCTAAAATACCACAATTTAAAATGTAGGCGAGCTTTGTCTTATAGATTTTCGTTAGAAGAATCAGAAATTTTGTATACCAGCAGATTTCCCAGATATGAAAATTGGTCTTCATGAAATTCAAGAAATAAATGAATAGAAAGGCTGCATTTAATGAACTTCTGAACTAAAAAGCCCCCCACTACTAAGGAGAGCTAAATGGAGCTCCTTTAACAAGGGAGCAAGGAACACAGGAGGAGGAGGTCTTCCAGAAGTCTTTTTCTTGGATCTTCGTGAAGTCAGTAGAAGCTGAATAATTTGAAGAGCAGTCTGGCTTTGCAGAATGATGTTCTTCAATATTTTGATAAGGAAAATATTTAGTTATGTGAGTATCTGTCTAAGCTGACACTATGGCATTTAAAGTAAATGCCACTTTTGTATATTCCCAAAGCTAAGTTTGCATTCTTTCCTTGTTATTTGATAGCCCAAACTGAATACCAGGAGTCATTCTGTAGTTGTGTTGAGAGTGCAATTTCCAGAGAAATAAAAACAATCTTGGTGTGTAAAATAGCCTCTCATTTACAAATAGTTCTATTTTTTACCTACGGGGCTAGTATACACCTCTGAAGTGGAGCAGGAAATACATTGACTGTTCACAAATTTGCAACACACTGGGAAATAAGAAACTGAAAATAATCCTTTCAAATAATATACACAAGATTGGAAGAAGCATTTTATTCCTGGAGGTCTGGATTGTAAGAATGGTTTTCCTTTGTGTGCTGATGATCCAGGAAGCACTGCTTGTCCACCTCAACATACAGTCAAAAAAGAAAGATCATGACATAAGTTTTAATGAAAAAGTATATCTGAATCTGTATTGAATTTGGGTTTGATGTAGTTTATTGCTAAAAATAAAATGGGAAACAAACAGTAGATTAAAACAAAACAAAACAAAAGAACATTTAAATCAAGTACAGAGATTACATATTCTTGAATATGTTTTTTTAACTTCTATAGTTTCTCGTCTTGCCATTGCTTTTAGTGCAAGTAATCAGCAAATCAGTGCGTGTAAGGGGCTAGCCTTATGTTTCTACATGTAAAATTTTAAAAAGGTATATGAGGCGATCTGCAAATTCTTGCACATTGCATTGCTTCATAATCAAGCAAAATGTAAAAGTGGTGTAATCAATCTTTTCTTCCCTGGTAGCTGAAATACAAATGATTTGACTGTTATCCATAAACATGCAATAATAACTGTTACATATTGATTTATAATACAGTGTTTTTTCACTCTTTTAATTGCATCTGCACACCACTCAGTCTGCTGTCATGAAGTGCAGAAGTCTCTGAGTGTCATTGTTTTTTTTCTGAATGACTATTCAGTGAGACAGTTTTTCAGGTGCATTGCAAGGCAGTTAGTATATTCTGTCTGAAAGTTGTGAGAACTCTATTCAATTCCTACACAATTATATGCTATAAATGGTAGATACTTTACTGTAGTATTCTTTAGCTGTTTCTGCAAAAGCATTTGAAATCTAGTTGTGGTTACAACTCTCAGTCAAATGCAAAATGATGGGGATCAAATATTAGTATAAAGTTTTATCAATATTGCACTTAAAAATTGAGTATCATTAGTAGCATCTCTTGTTAAGATAAGAGTTAACTAAATTTAAGATGAGACTCTTCTATGAAAAGCACAGGCTTACTAAGTTCAGATATGTAAAAGCTTTTAAACTACAAATAATTCACTTCTAGACTCAAAAACTGTTGGTGTTACATTGAAATATGTTTATTTGTTGTGATTAATATTTTAAGGCTTGCACTGGAGGTGGATGCTCAGTAAGCGAAGCTAGCACAGCTGTAACAGATGAGAGTACGCCAGAAGGTGTTCCTGCTCCAAAAGCCCAGTCATATTCATCTGACTCCTTTAACATCTCATGGGCTAAGCCTGAGTATCCGAATGGTAAGTGAACTCTTTTAGCCTCAAGTTAAAAAGATGATTAGTAAAGGTAAATTAATATTCTAAATGGCAGCTTATATGTGGTGCTTAATTTTTAATGATCATTTTAGCACATAAAATACCTGAGATAGTATCATTGTCTGCAGCTAGGAGATTGTGGTTTTCAGCCTACTGTACGGTTTCAGTAGCTCAAAAGTGCTCCCTTTTGATGGTTCTTGTGTACTGCATCTCATTGTTTAATGTTTTCCAAGACAACTGAGCTGAGGACAGGCCATTCTTGGAGAATATCTGTCTAGGGTGTTCATTCTACCCTCAAATAAAATGTCGATTTCTGTTTCATTAACAGATAAGTAATAAATATTACATTAGTGTTCTGTGTAATCATCTTGGAAGTGTGCATTTGCTTGACTATGGAAGTTAAGTAATGTACTTTCTTTTGTTTAGAAATGTTTTCCAAAAGGACTTATCTAAATGTAACACTTCTGGACAAATTCAACACTTCCAACATTAATATCATATATCCTTGGATTTCACCTTGATTTTATTATTACCTATACGGTAGTTTATATCAGAACAGTGGAAACTATGCAGAAATCGCTGAATTTAAGCAACAGAAATGTTTTTTTCTTGTTGTGTACCATATTGATATATATATATAAAAATCTTATTTTAGTTTCACATGAATTTCACTTTCCCCCTGCAAATTTACCCCCCTTTCAAATTTGGGGGAATGGAAGTTGTATACACAACCTCAATACAAGGCACTTGAAAAAATTTCCAAAAAATTAGTGATTATAAGGCTGCATACTTATAGCATTCTGTAAGATATTACATAACCTTTAAAAGGAATAAAGACTCATCTGCTGTTAAATAAGTTATTTGATAATTTAAGATCCTTTGTTATTGGTGTCACGTTGTAAGATTTTTCCTTCTAAACCCTTAGAAATCTTCAAACTCTGTTACTGAAATCCCACCAGTGCAAGTGGCAAAGGCTTAGACAAATAAAGTTCCACAAGCTTCCTTTAAAACAGCTGCAAGTTGGGAACACATGGCCAAACTTACATGCTGGAAAGAATGGGTGCCATCCAGTGGGGTCTGGGCAGACTTGACAGGTGGGAACCTCATGCAAATATGAAGTTCAAGAAGGCCAAGTGCAAGGTCCTTTCAACTGGGTTGGGGCAATCTCAAGCTCAAATACAGGCTGGGCAATGAGTGGATTGAAATCAGCCTTGAGGAAAAGAAGTTGGGGTTGCTGGTGGATGAAAAGCTAGACTTGAGCACTTAAAGCCCAGAAAGTCAACTATGTCCTGGGCTGCATCAAAAGCAGCTTGTTCAGCAGAGTGATGGATGTGATTGTGCCCCTCTGCTCTGCTCTCATGAGGTGACACTTGCAGCGCTGTGTTCAGCTTAAATTAGTGTCACGGTTTTATGATTTTTGTTATCGGTATTCCACATCATAACATCATGTAAAGCACAGGGAATTAAAGAGTTAATACTCCAGTTCCATGGACTGACAACTTTCTGGATACCTGGTTCTCAGAAGAGAAGAAGAGCTACATACCCCAGAGGACTTTGTGTTCAGAGGGGAAGATAAGACCGACAAGTCATGGTTTCTCTCTGTCTTACTGCCTGGCAGTGTGTGGGTGTGCTCCCCAGCCATTTTGCCTTCAATTCAGAGTAAGACCATTGGTTTCAGACACTCTCTCTTGCATTAATTTGATTTATCAGCCTCAGTTCCAATTATATTGCATTATATTGTGTTATCTTGCATTCCAATATCATATTTAGTAAAATTAACTTTCCTCCTTAGATCGTTGTCACTGTTCTGTCTTTTGGCCAAGCTCCCATCTCCCTACCCTCCCTCTTTCTCAGTCAGTTGGCCTGCGGGCCTGCTGCCCCCTGTCATGGACACAGATGGATCTAGGTAGGTCCATGACAGATTAGATAAAAGGAAGAATCTTTAGGAGAGTGAGGAGGAATTAGTGCAGGTTGCCTGGAGAAGCTGTGAATGCACCATCCCTGGTGGTGTGCAAGGCCAGGTTGGATGGCGCTTTGGCCTTGTGGGAGGTGTCCCGGACCATGTCAGAATGTTGGAAGTCAATCTCTAAGGGCCCTTTCAGAGCAAACTATTGTATGATTCTATAAATCTACATGTTGTATCTTCTTGTTAACACAATGTTTACTGCATGTAGTTTGCATCTCCTTTTAAATGTAATGAATAGATTGTTACAAAGTTAAAAATAAATAAATAAATAAATAAAGGGTTGTGAGAGTTACCAAGTTTTATTAAAGAAATTACATTGTTCTGTACCCTGTAAAATTATTCTCTGTTCATTTCACATCTTCCTATTATTAAAAGCTCACGGAGTGTTTTTCCCTTGGAACTGTTATTTTTTGGTGATATATGGATACCTTGTGTGTGACTGTTAGACAGTTTTCATTACAGTTAAAATTCGTGGGAGGGATTAGAGTGCATTTGGCTTCTGTTGCTCTGCCTTGTGGAGAAAAGCTGCTTTTTCCACTTATGAGCTCTTAAGTACTTAAGTGTGGAAGAACTGCTGTCTTGTGAGAATTTGGCAGCCAGAAGAACATTAGGGCCTTCACTATTTCATCATAGAATGCTCTCACTTACACAATGATCAACAAGGGATATGTGAATGTTCTCTCATTTTTCTTCTTTCTCCTCCTTACCCACCTTTTTTGGAGTTTCAGAAAGTACATATAACTATTTGCACATTTTACCATGCTCTTCCCGACTGTTTCCCCCCCCCCCCCCCCCCCCCCCCCAATCTTTCCTGGTTGCATGTAAAACTTTTCACTGAGTAACTGCTTGATCAGGAAAATTTCCGCTGTGTAACTTTTTTCCCACTTCCAGCATATCTTTTGGGCTGCCCAATGGCCACGTCATCCATAGTTGCTGTCTGTCAGTATTTTAAAATTGAGTAGGAGGCTGAAAAATACTGTGGTTGAAAAAAAACTGAAATATGAGAAAGATCAGCAAAAACAAACAACCCTTAAATTTTGCTACTTCGGCATTTTAGAGGTACATTCTTGTGGTTGGAGATTAATGGAGTTCTAACATAGCCCCCTTCCTCAGAAGCACTGGAACTGTTTCCCACTCTTGGCTTAGTTGGTTGGTGAGTTTCAGGCTTCTAGGCATGAGTAGTGTTTTTTGGATTTGTTGATTTTGGCTTTATTTCAGGTGGAAACCTCAGAATTGCAACAGTTTGCACATCATAAATTGACATCTCCTTGATAGATCTCAGGGGCCATTCCTTTATCTTCTATATTCTCACACTGTGGTATAGAAGTTACTGTATATTTCCATGAACCCAGAAGGCTAATCAGGTCTTGCTGATGTTGAGTAGATGTATAGTCTAAGTGGGATTTGCACAGCATGGACTTTACTATGTTCTCTTGGTATATATAGTGTGTAGCTGCTACTAAATGGACAAAGTTAAGGGGGATTAATCTGCCACCTTTGAGGCCGCTTATGGGAAACAAGATTACAGTCTACTTAGCTCCTTCACAAAAATGGCACAATGAATAAAAGGTTGACTTTGAGATTTACTGGGCTAAGAGTTTCCATAGATGTCAAAGAGTAATGTTATCTGAATATGGACATTGAGTTTCTGGCCCTCATTTTTGTGAATTTAAGGTCAATTTAAATTTTGTTAAAAATCATTGTTTCATAGAAAACAGGGAGAAGTACACCTAATTCTCCTTTTGAAGTTGCTTCGGATATGTAATTTATGTATCAGATTTGAGGAAAAAAAAGACATTTGGAAGATGATATGCTGATGTACATATTTCTTTTTGTCTTATTTTCAAACAAAAATATAATAGTTGAGAGTATAGCCCTGAGATGTTTCACTTTACAGCAACACCCCATGACACCCCTCCACCTCTGTCGTATACATATCAAATATGTAGATAGTGTAATGTAAAGAAAATAGTCCATTTTGTTCAGGACAGGAGTTGGAGAGAATTGCGTGATGACAAAAGGCATCAGATATTCTGTTCAGTATTCTAGTGGCCTCAATAAAGAAGTCATGATTTCTTCAGAACATATCCATTATAGGCTTGCCATGTAGTTTGAGGTTTGCTCTTTTGAAGTTCTTTCACATAAAAAAGTTTCTTTGTCTCTTCTCAACAAGGAAATTTTTCTTAAGGTGGTCACTTCTCAAAAGCTTTTGTATAGATCATAGATAAAATCAAGTCTATCTTTCAGGTCCATGTGGAATTGCGTAAGGAATAACAGATAGTAAAAACTGATTTATGAATTTATTCAGTTAATTAATCCAGCACTAGTTGCTGTTGTGCTTGCAAAAGGCTACTTTCTTTCATAGTCAATGATGTAGATAAGATTTGACCTTCAGATTGTACTTAAGAGGTACGATGGGTACATATGCAAGGGACTCTTGGTGACCATACAGTTTTTTTCAGAATGCAAGCCTAAACTGTACTGTTGGGTTTCTTTTCAAGAGTCAAATGTACTTGTGCCACGGTCAATAATTTTGTTTTCAATGAAACTAAGATTTAATCTAGCTATCTAGAATTAATAATTGCAAAGAAACTGCATAATTTCTTGTTCTTTGCATGCCCCTTCTAAAGCCTTGCAGTCATTAAAATGTGCTCTTCTCTATTTCATGATTTGTGAGCTCTTCAGGAGTATCTAGCAAATCTCGGAAAGTAAGTAAACTCTGGTCTGGTTTTCACAGTATGGTTTGTAATCATGTATGAGTGAGATAGAGAGGCTATTTATACCTAGCCAAAAAGAATTACTGCCTGATCTAGAAAATTGCTTCACATCTCAAAGTTGGTCTACTGGTCTTTTGTTTTGAAGTATAATTTTCTTTTTTATTTTTTATTCTGTAATTTTCTCCATAAAAGTCATATAAAGCAGGGGCAGAACCAAAATCAACAAATAATGTATCAGCTTATTAAAGATCATTGTTCTTTAACAGTACTGGGGGGGCTAACAAGCTCACAGTGCTGATCCTCAGGCTGCTCCTCATGGTCGAGATGCTGCATAATGCTGTGGTTGCAGGAACACTCTAAAATAGTAGTTCAGTTAATTCATACTGAATTACGGTGGAGTTCTCATAGAGGAACATATGACACCTGTATTAATATAAAATGAGTTCATTATGATTCATGCTGTTACCACAAATATAAAAGGAAATGATGATATGATTTGAGTATGACTTTAAAGGATTAGCACAACTGGTATAAGTGTTAAAGTACACTATTATTTTTTCGCCTCTAAAATACATCCTTAATGCTGGTGTTTACAATCAGAAATGCCTTTGTCAGTCTTAAAATGCTTCCTTTCTGAGATAAACATAAAATATCTATATTTTATAATTTGTTTATTTAATATATAGGGCCAATATCAACCATTAATGTCCTTGCCTTACAAGGAACTAGACACAGAACCACAAGGGATGTTAGCTTTAGGAAGCCTGTCAAATTTGGTAGGATTGATAGTGTGTGATTTACCAGGACTTCCTCCCACACGTATGCCTCTGGTATCTGTCTTGAGTTTAGCCTCTCAATTTGCTAGAGTTGAAAAGACTTGGGGAATTTGTGAATCACTTTGCATACACATTCATGCCTCCTATTTATTTCCATGGTGTATGGGAAACTGTTAATCACAGCCTGAACCTCTGATTAACCATCTGAGGCAAATGACAGATCAGCTGCGGGAGCACAGGTGAAGGTAATTCAGCTGTGCTCCCAGAAGGGGTGGAGCTTGACTCCACCTCTCTTGATCCCATTTAAGGGCTGACCACCACTAAGTCACCATCTCTTTTGGAGATTGCTCCTGTGTGGAGTTCCTTGTGGTGAGCATCCATACTAGCGGTGAGCCTCAGAGTGGGTGAGTTGTTCCCCTATAACCTCTGGATATTCATCTGTTACAACCTTGTATAATAACAACTATACACACGGAAACTACAACAGATACACAGAGCACAACAGGATCATTTGATAAAGCAAAATCTCAGCTACAAAACGCTATTTTTCTACATAGTCACCACAGTTAGATGATTTGTGCAGATGAGCTGATTGAGATGCTCCTCATTTTGTGGTGTGGCAGCTGAGTGTGGCTTGTCTTTCCTGTTGCTGTCACTACTGTGGCAAAACAACACCCACCACCTCACTGTGCTCACATCCACTATTTGGTCTCTATAAACATTCAGCAAGCATCAATGACTGTCAGCAGGTGCCATTTTTTTCCTCATGGTGGAATTCAACAACACGCCTTTGCTCCGTACACTCTTTCATGTCAGACACCGTTTTGTCAGAGTGCCCCTCTGCTGCCATCTGACAGACAGCAACAATCCATAAGGGATATTGGTGGGAATGTTCAGCCTTTACTGCCGTATCACCAATGTTTGCTTCTGACATCATAGGCCAACATCATAATATAGAAGGCATTACTTTTGGAGCAAACCTTGTATATTTTCTAGAGTAACACTTCAAAGTCCATCTGAAAAAGCTGTGTTCTTTTATGAAGCATTTGTCCATTGAGTAGAGAGGAAATTATTCTCTCAGTTTCAAGCCATCTTCCTGAGTGCAGTTTCAAAAAAGAAAAGCAAACAAACAAAAAACAAACAAAAATACCCCAAACCGTTTTAAAGGAAGGAAAGGTTACCTAGGAGTTTTTTAGAAAAAACAGATGTTTTCTCAAGTTTTATTTTATTTCTCAAGCATACGTTCATGCCTCAAGAACTAGAATGTTCACAGGAATTCAGTGGGAGAAAACGCAATTCTGGACTATTTTGATCAAAAGGACTTGCATATGCACTGGAAGGCTGAGCGTACAGAGCTACTGGGAAGCCTCCAAGTCCATTTTAAATCAGCCAGAATTATGGATACCAAGCTTTTTAGAAAGTTGGACCTTAAACACTTATTTTTTATTTGACCACCTTCAATTGAATTTCAGAAATCTACTGTAGCCTTGTTCTCATCTTTAATTAGTTTAAATGCAGTATTGTTAGCTAAAAAAAAAGAAAAAAGAAAAAAAAAAAAGAAAAAAAGAAAAAAAATGGGTATTTGTCAGACTCATGCAAAGATACAAATACTGCTATAATTGCAAAAGTAATCAGATTGTAAATGTAGCCAGCTATGCTTTTCCGTAGCCTAATGGAAATTTGGCTAGTGCTAGTTGAAGTTGTCCGTCATTTAAATAACTACGTCGATAACTTTTTTTTTCTAGATCTACAGCTGTTTAGATGTGAGATGGTTTTGTGTATCTTTTCAGTTCTTGTTTCAGTAGCTATATGCTGAGTAATCTGTAAAAACCATTTGCCTGTATTTTCCTGATTCCAGGGTGATGTTAACTTCTGTTTACTAAGGCTTATTTGTGTGTAATCTGTGGAAGGCTGTCATTGTTTCCAAAGAATGAAGTTCACCGATGAGGTTTTCAACAATTAAAATTGTAAGAGTGTGTTTCTCCTGTTATATACACAGTAATGTTAAATAATTAACTGCTTAACTATAAAATATGTGAAATAGTACCACTACCTTCATGTCTGTAGCACTAAAGATTTTCTTATAAATTCTGTGGTTGTATGGATATTGAGTGCTATCACATTGTTTTATAGGTATTATTACCAGCTACGGATTGTATATGGATGGTGTTCTAATACAGAATTCATCACAGCTAAATTGTTATGCTTATGGACTTGCTCCTTGGAGTCTGCATTCCTTCAGAGTCCAGGCATGTACTGCGAAAGGTTGTGCTTTGGGTCCATTGGTGAGTACCTCAATTTGCATTCTGGGAGTGTAATAAATGTCAGATGGCAGTGAATATCAGAGTAAATGGTGATGATTCACTCTGGTCAGTACTAACCCATCTGGCAAAATGTGACATTTAAAAAAAAATCCTCTTTAAGAGCTGTTGAAGATTTGATAGGTCATTGTTAGGCAGCATTCCAAAGTAGAACGTAGGTACAGCAATGAAAGGCAAAATTTGAGGCCGAAAACACATGTTATTGAAATGAAGTAGAGTTGATATCTTTTAAAGGGGCAGATGTGAATTAGTTAGATTTGTAAGGACATAATATAAAGTAAAAGTTACTGTTCCAGTAATGAGCAAGATTCTAACTGCCTGACTGAAAGAACAGAAGGTAAATCAAGAAGTGAAGAAGTCAGAAAGGGAAAATGCGGCTATTTTGAAATATATTTTGAATGCAAGTCTGTGATCAAAATTCTATTTTCTATTCCACTAGACTTACTTTAACAGACTTGTACAATATCCCATCTCTTCAGGTTTTGAGAAGACAGAAATATTGAATATGACGTGCAAGCAAAGCACCAACTTCTGAGGCTTTTTTTTTTTTAATGTTGTAGAAGGCTGAGCTAATATATCCAGTACTGCTGTAACTTTTATCTTTGTTATAATTTGTTATTCACATTTTTTATATTCTTCCTAAGAATGTTTTCTTTCAAATTCTTGTAACACCGTCTGTCTGCAAAAGGTGACTTGACTTTATAACCATTAAGCATTTTATAGCTTGGATTACTTTGAAGGATATTTACTTTTAAAAGCTTGGATGGCTTTTTGCCAGTTTTAGTTTTACATTTTTTACGACTTCATTCCTACCTGAAAAGCAAAGCTTGTTCCAAGGTATTCAATGTGCGGTATCCTAGTCCATTGCAGTAGTAGTGATGTTTAAGACGGGTCATTGCCAAACTATGCACGCAGATGAAATATGTGTTTTTACTACTCCTGTCCTATCAAATAGGCATTAAAAAAGAGAACTGAACGCCAGTAGTTAGGGTTATTACATTTAATTTAATAGCCTTTTTTCACGTCTTCACTGAACTCGACTTGGTATCATGACACTTGCAACAACTCCCAGCAGGAGTCGCTGTAGCGGATACCCATCTGCATCCCGTGATCGGTACACGAACTGTTTTCCAAAGCCAGTGATCCATCTCTAATCACAGGAATTGAAGTACAACATCTTTATTTAGGCACGCCTAAGTGCTGCCAGAAAGTTAAAGCACTTTGACTTTTTGAAAGATTTTTATATCAATTACAGTATAAATCCAACACTTAAAAAAAAAAAATAATCCAAAAGTTTCACCTCTTTCATTACTCTAAATAGTATGGGAAGCATCTTCCAGCCATAAGATGATATCCTTCCAGCTATTTTTGTGCCTGATCTTGTGTTTAATGTGCCCTAATCGATTGAAAGGATGCTATGTGACTATATTAAATCCTGGATTTCTCCTGCTTGTGTTTCTGAAGGTGGCTCTGAAGATCCTAATCAGTTACAAGTGTGTTAGCAATTTCACTGTTTCTATAAGCTTCTTGAATGGGTCAGATGAGTGTTTTGTTAGTTTTTTTTTCTGCTTTGTCAGTGATTATGATTTATTTTTAAGTGAAATGCAAATCCGTAACACATGAATTCAAAAAAACTCCATTTTAATTTTTTGCTAGTGAACCCAAAGTTTTACTTTTGTATCAATTCTATTTTTTTTATTTTACTGCCTAAAAAAGCCCACACACATACAAAATAAATAAATAAATAAATAAAAACTTGGCTTATCTAGACATAGAAGAAATTGAACGTCCTCTGACAGATTCTTTGGAGGACTTTAGGTGATCATATATATCGCTGATTTCAAAATGTGTTAGGTCTTGTAAATATTGGATGCACAAAAAAAAAAAGAAGCAATTAGTATAACAGACACAATAGAGCTTTTGCAGCTGTTCAGGTTATGATGAAGATTACTACAAACTGTACTCTTTTAAGAATATCCTTTTCAGT